>JAJEJO010005758.1:104159-273081 GCA_020662805.1 Glaucomys volans
ATTTTGTATTTTATTTAGAGACAGGGTCTCACTGAGTTGCTTAGGGCTTCACTAAATTGTTGAGGCTGGCTTTGAACTCACGATCCTCCTGCCTCAGCCTCCCAAGTGCTGGGATTACAAGCGTGCGCCACCGAGCCTGGCTCCAGCTCTTTCTATTGTTTGAGGGAGAGTCTTGCTAAGTTGCTCAGGCTGGCCTTGAATGTGTGATCCTTCTGCCTCAGACTCCCCAGTCACTGGGTTTACATTACTATACCCAGTAATATTCGTACGTGTACTAGCAGTTTCCTTTGCTATACTTTCACCAAATAGCATTTTTCACTGTCATTTATATTTTATTTTAAATTAACTATCATTTAGATTTAACTTTAAATTCAGATTCTAAGTTCCTATCATCAGTTAAAAACCATACCTGACAAATTCTTTTTCCACATTTGGTGGGAGGTTGGGGGGCAGGTACTAGGAACTGAACCCAGGGGCACTCTACCACTGAACTATATCCCCAACCTTTTTAATCTTGAGACAGGGTCTTAAGTAGTCAAGTCTGGCTTTGAACTTGTGATTTTCCTGCCTTAACTTCCAAGTCTTTCTGGAGTAAATTTTAACAGTAAGTTTTGCCAACCCGTATTTATGCCAGAGATTTCCATTAGGCTTTATTATACCTCCAGTCTACTAAACAATCCACCTCAAAGGGTATTCCGTATATTGTTTTTTTTTTTTTTGAACCAGGAACTGAACTCAGGGACACTCAGCCACTGAGCCACATCCCCAGCCCTATTTTGTATTTTATTTAGAGATAGGGTCTCACTGAGTTGCTTAGGGCCTCACTAAGTTGCTGAGGCTGGCTTTGAACTCGCAATCCTCCTGACTCAGCCTCCCGAGTCACTTGGATTACAGGTGTGCACCACCACGCCCGGCTCCGTATATTTTTTATAAACAAATCCTCAACCCAACCCCTCTAAAAGAAAAGAAAAGAGAAAGAAAAGAAACACTACTGGTGGCACAGGCCTGGAATCCCAGTTACTCAGGAGGCTGAGGCAAGAAGACACTAAGTTTGAGGTCACCCTCAACCACTTAGCAAGACTCTATTTCAAAATATGTAATAAAATGAGCAGGGATATAGTTCAGTGGTCGCTCTGGATTCAATCCCTACTACCATGACAAAAAATAAAACTTTATTGTCCCATTTTGCCATTTCATCAACAAAAATTCTACGTTTCTACAATAGAAATACCAATGGATTATTATATATCACCTTAAGGAGGCTTTATTTTCAATGATTTTTCTATGGTTTGCCCCTTACTCTTTATAAAGAATGCTTGACTCTGCAACTTGGGAAGCTGAGATAGGAAGATCACAAGTTCAAAGCCAGCACAGACATCAACAACTTAGACCCTATCTCAAAAAAAAAAAAAAAAAAAAAAAAAAAAAGGGTTGAGCTTTCAGAGGCTGGCTTTTAAACATAGTAAATTAAAACTCTACTATATACAAGCTATTGTAATCAATCTTGTGAATACAAATTTGGGGTAAGCATAATTCAAATATATACTATAATCTACTTTTTATTTTTGTTTATTTTTATGTTTTTGGTACCGAGAATTGAATCCAGGGGTGCTTTGCCACTGAGTCACATCCCCAGCCCTTTTTTATTTTGAGACAGTGATTTGCCAAGTTGCTTAAGGCTGAGATAATTTGCTGAGTCTGGCTTTGAACTTGCGATCCTCTTGCCTCAGCCTCCTGAGTTGCTGGGATTACAGGCATGGACTACTGCACCTGGCTACACACCATAATCTAAATTTATGTTTCACAATTTCCTGTGAACTATACAATTATTTACAGATTTTTTTTTTGGTTTTGATTTTATTTTTTGTGGTGCTGGCAATCAAACTCAAGGCCTCATGCTGCTAGGCTAGTGCTCTACCACTGAGTGACATACTCAACACCTCTAATTTCATTTTTAGTACAACTTCCAGGAAGAGCTGTACCATGCTGTGCATAATTGGAAAGGCGGCCAATTTTACAATTCATCCTACAAAGAAATATACAAATGGGAAAGAAATGCATTCCACAAAGACTGGAATAAAATACATACGTTAAATTTAATAGTAGTCCCAGTAGGTGCTGCCGTAAAACTACTTGGCCCAAAAAGGGAGCCAGACGTACTACCAAAAGGATTAGAGGTGGTATTTGTAGTTCCGAAGAGTCCCCCACTGTTAGTACTTGTTCCAAAATCTGTTAAGGTTAGAAAGAATAATGAAAATTAAATAGTACAGAACTTTTCAATCTAAAAGACACCTTAGAACTGGGTTATAGCATAAAAGTAGCAAAACTTTCACATCTTCAAATAATCGTCCAGCTCTGCCAAGCAAATAAATACATTCAAGTGGCTATTTCATACAGACAAATGCATACTCCCAGGCTCACGATTTTCAGGTAAAAATAAAGTCTGAATCCTTTATTCAACTAAGTTTTCATGAAGCCCTTTTAGGGCATTCTAAGAGAAGTTAAAAGAAACGCTACTTTTGTTTTATCATAAATTTTATCTCATTTCTCCTTCTTTAAAACTAGACAATGAATGAAATTATCTTTCTGAAAAAAATCTTGTTACAACAGACTTTTAACAGTAGTCATACTATGTTGTATCTATACATATTACATATGCCTACACAAAATTTAAAAATTGAGAAAATATACATGGTCCTATTGGGGTAATCCAACACAGCTTAATGTAAAATCTGCCCAATCCAAAAAAAATTTTAGAAAAATCAGTAGGTATTACTGATCATTTTATGGAAACTAATATGGAAACAGCAGATCCTTAAGATTGTTTTGCTTTTCCAAAAAGCTGAGTTTAAAAACCATTACATGTATATGAATTCAACTGTTATCTGAGTAACATATTTCTCAAAATATAAGAAATGCTAATTCCAAAAAGAAGTTCTACATACAGTGCTAGAAGTATCATTAAGCAACAAAATTTTATCAATCAATATTTAATATTTAAAGGCCCCCTAATTACCAAGTTAAGAGGATTAACTTGGTAATTAGGACTGCGATTTCTCACTGGCAAACTGCTGTTACTTCTTTCAAAGACCATGTCCTAACATATAATGTAATGTAAACAGGCACATCTCCTTTAAATTAGCATTTTAGATTACATTTTATATTGTCATGGTTAAATATTTCAACTTTCCCAGAAACAACTTTTCCTTTGGAAAAATATCAATAGCTGGCTAACTACTTATGCTACTGTCCTCTTGTACCAGAAATGGTACCACCTCATGGGGCACACCTGAATAACTAGTAGTGATTGCATTAAAGAACTGGGTGGGAAAATAGCCACAACCCATATTTAGACACAAAGAAAAAAGAGCCCATTAATTACAAACATCTGCCATGGACCAGGAATAGCAGAGTAACCATTCTAGTGTGTGTCATTTCTGCTCTAATGTCTTCATAATAACTATAGGACAGAGATAAGAAGATGATGTCTCTTAACAGCATACTACTACTGATGATACTACTGACTATAAAACCTTCCTCCTTGACACTTCCGTCTTAACACCAATGACACTACTTCGCCTGATTTTTCATCCTATCTCTAGTATTCCATAACAGGTTCCTCTTCCTTTGTATATCCCATTACTACTAGAGCTTCTCTAATCTCCATCCTTAGAGTGACATACAGAACACCTTCATTTCCAGTCTATCAAACTTTTCAATACACTTTGAAGGTTTTATCTTCCCATATTTTTTGCCATTTGGTGGGGGAAAAAAAGGTGGGTAAACATAGGTAAAGGGAAAGGAGAGAACATATTTGATAAGCAAATCAAATTACTGAATGCACAAGCTTGATGATGCCCAACTTACTCCCAAAGCCAGTTGGTTTATTTTGTGCAAAAGCATTGTTTTGAGATGAGAAGAGACTGGTCCCTGTACTTGCAGTTCCAAACAAGCTATTTGATGTTCCTGTTGATGTACCAAACCCAAAGCCAGTGCTTGTGGAGGTAGCTGGTTGACTAAATGAATTGGTACCAAATAATCCTCCTGTGGAGATACAGACAGAGAAAAACTGTTAAATAAATCAGTCACTAAATGAAGTCCTACACTATATACAAATAAACCAGCAGTACTTAAAATAAAGTCTGTACCTGGTTTGGTCTGTGAATTTCCAAATAGGCCTCCAGTATTGTTGCTAGAACCAAATGCAGATGTTCCAAATGCCCCTCCACTAGTAGTGCCAAACCCAGTATCTGAAAAGTAATATCCAGAGGAAATCAAAATTTATAATAAAACCTAAATCAGTGGATGAATGAGAAAAGGTTTTAATGTTTAATATTTTACATTTGGATGGAACTAGTCTTATTTGAAACCCTTTTTTTCAAAATTTCATCAGAGAAGTAGAGAGCAAAAATTAAGCCCCAGGCATTTTATTCATTGTCCTCAGGGGACAGGCGAAAAGTTAAATCATAAAAGTGTGGCCCAAGCATGTAAACCCACTCTGGGAGGTTGAGGATGAAGAATCTCAAATTCAAGATCAGCCTCAGTAATTTAGCAAGATTGGTCTCAACATAAAATGGGCTGGGGATGTTGGGTATGTGGTTCAGTGGTAGAGCACCCCTGGGCCCTGGGTTCAAACCCCAGTACAGGGGGAAAAAAAAAAAAAAAAGAAAAAAGTATGATTTTCACACTGGGCATGGTGGCACTTGTCTGTAATTCCAGCTATTCAGAAAGCTAAGACAGAGGACTACTTAGGCCCACAAGTTTGAGGCCAGCCTGGGCAACAACATATAGAGAGGTCCCTTTTCAAACAAACAAAACAAAGTGTGACTTTTCAATAAAATGTGTAGATGTTGATAGATAAAATGCTGATTACTAAAGCTCAGAGACAAGTACTCATGAATTTGTTATACCATTCTAACTACCTCTATGTAAAGTTAGAATTTTTTTAAACAAAAAATTTGAAAGTAAGTGTTCACACAGGCAACCTATCATGTACAGTACGGGGTGGGAAGGATAGTAGACCTCCAGAGGCCTGGAGGGGTCTAGGAACTTTGCCATTTTAACATTTCTGTTTCCGAGTGTCACATCTTATTTATAGAGCAAATTCCAGAGCAGTGTCTCGCTAACTGCATTTTATAAGAATTGCATTTTAAAAGTATTTAAGATTAAAAAAATTTTTCTAGCCTGAAAATTAGTAATAAATCATAACTTTCTGCTTAAATAAACTTTTAAGTATTTTGCATCGATGATCAGAAAATCATGAAAACTCAGAATTCATTTATATTTTCTTAGAAAATTTTAACAAGATTTTATCCTGGTTATTTTTCAAAGACACTTTGTTATAAAGACCAAAGTACAAGTTTTAAAAATCCTATCTTAAGTGAATCTGTTCTTAATTATACCAGGCATAATTAAGATGATTTTCCTTTTTTCATTCTTTTTTTTTTTTTTAAACTTACTCTGCCCAAATGTTGAAGTTGTGCCAAAGCCACCTGTGCCACCCCCAAAGGGGGTTCCAAATGACTTATTAAACATCTCCAAAATGAGTCTTTGATTCACGAAGCTGAAAAGAAAAAAAAATCACTTTTTAAAACCACAGAAAGCAATGAAATTAAGAAAATCTACCATTCTACATACTTAGTTGAATCCATTCAAATTATAGTGTATACTCATTCGATATCCTAAAACTTCATGACAAAATAAACCTACGGCAACATGCTATTAGGTCTCCTCTTGCAAGGTGAGAATTCTGTTTCTCTTCTTGAATAAATCCTACTTTTTTCAGAAATAAAATAAAATAAACATTATAAAATGTTCCTTAATATACACTACTTCGGAGCTAAACAATATCATAATGTGGGCTGGGGCTGTAGCTCAGTGGTAGAGCACTTGCCGAGCACATGTGAGGCACTGGGTTCAATTCTCAGCACCACATAAAAATAAATAAATGAAATAAAGGCATTATGTCCATATACAACTAAGACATATTTTTTAAAAAATCATAATGTGAGGTTAAACTTCAGAACTCATGAACATTTAAAAAATGTTTTTGAATTTTACCTCTTTGGTACTGGGGATTGAATCCCACATGCTCGGCAAAGGCTATCACCCCTAGACCTCAATTTTTTAACCTAACTTTCCTTTTAATAACAAGTTCAAGTCTATTAGGTTAGATTTTGATAAGATCCATCTAGGAGGTTACACATCATGCCCATAAAAAAATGACAATCATATTCTGCTATCTCAACAATGTGAAAAACTAAAATTTTTGTCAAGCTTTATTTTTGCATTATTAAAACTTTTGCATTATTTGCATTATTAAAACTTTTTTCTTCCTTTTTTTTGGATGTCATATATTATAATAGTAAGTTAAATACATTTGCCAAAGTATGGATGCTCCTTTTTCTGTCTCCAAATCCCAGAAATTCTGGTGTCCCTACATTTTCTTTGAGATTACTAGTTAAGATTACTCGGTATAGTTCCTTATTTTACTTCTGAAAACATTACCAAAAATCCTTGATGAAAACCCCTCACTTAGACTGGGGTTATAGCTCAGTAGTAGAGTACTTGCCTAGCACAGGTGAGGCACTGGGTTAGGTACCACATAACAAACAAATAAAAAATAAAGGTTAAATTTAAAAAAGAGAAAAAGAAAACCCCTCATTTCATATAAATGATTCCCTTCCAGTATGCAAACTATGCGCTATTCACTTAATGAACTGAACCAAAATGTTCAAACAACTACAAAGAAATGTTGATTTTTTTCCTTTTGATTTGGGGAAAAAGAGGGTTAATAGTATAGTATATTCAAAAGTAAGAGCTTGCAGTGTATAATGGCATACTCCTGTAATTTCAGCTACTCAGGGGGCTAAGGCAAAGTTTGTGGAAAGCCTGGGAAACTTAGTGAAACTATGTCTCAAAATAAATTTTTAAAAAAGTAAATAATAAAAAGGAATGGGGATGTAGCTCAGTGATACAACACTTGCCTAGTATGTGTAAGGCCCTGGATTTGATACCCAGCACTGCAAAACAAACACACACAACTTTTAATAGTAGCCAATCATGCTATTTGGATTTTGAAACAGGTATAATGACTTTTTCTATCATATACAAAGACATATAATGAATAGAATTTTTTAGTAAAATCCTGCCTCATTCATATAACAGAACTAAATAATTATATTTTGATATTCTGAGGTACTTCCCACAATGTTCTACTGTCCCATTTTGTACAAAACTGAAAAAGATGATGTTGTCCCTTAAATATGTGATGCTTTACAGAAATTGACATTATCCCCTCTAAAGTTTCCAAGGGGGAAAATAATTTAACAGTTTTTTATACCAACATCCAGGAACTGAACAAGTCCTCTGATTAAGAGCTCATTAAAACCAGTAGTTGTAAAGGGTTATGTCAGAATTAGTTGGTAAACTTCAAAACAAACTCCTAGACCCCATTCCCAAAATACTGAACCAAAATGTCTAGGATGAGATGAAGACAAATGCACTTTGAAAATGCTCAAATGACTCTCAAGTGTGTTCTTAAAGCTAGAGGTTATGTTTCATACCCATCATATATCATGTAATGAAATCTACATTAAGTTTCCTGCCTTCCCAATTTATCAGATGTCACAAAATGACAGACTGGGCCCTTACTATTCTAAATGGTGACTCTCATTTCATGGGAAACATCTTGGAAATGCTTAGCAGAACTCTAGACTTCTATGGTATCCGGGATCCGTCTATATTGCATTTAACAGCTGTGTTTTCTCAACTATTTTTTTTTTTTATTTTTTTGGTACTGGTGATTGAACCCTAACGTGTTTTTCCACAACTATATTCCCAACCCTCCTAATTTTTTATGTTGAGATAAGGGTCTCACTAAGTTGCTTAAGGGCCTTGCTAAATTGCCAAGGCTGGCCTTGAACTGGCAATCCTCCTGCCTCAGCCTCCCAAACTCCTAAGATTACAAGAATGCACAATGAAATTATTTTGATTGCAATTTCTCTCATGCTACTCTCTTGGGTCATAGTCCCTTCTAGATCCACTTTCCTGAACCTGTTGGCTAAGATCGGGAACCATCATCAGTTAAGACAAAAATTTTCAGTTGTGATCCAGTAATGTTAAATATGCCATTCGCTCCTATGAACAGGAATCTATCCATGTAAATTAGACATCATCTATACACAGCAGACATGACAAAATTCAAAAGCTGAGTAATTCAGTTTTTCTGTGAAAATCATCCTTACAGAAATTTAGTGTTCATCTGGATTTTGGCTATACTAGGTTCTACAGACACTGGGTTCTAGCTCCAAACAATGAACTCTTTATTTTTTAAGTACTGGAGATTGAACCCAGACGTGTTTTACAACTATGCCACACACCCAGCCCTTTTTCTTTCTTTCTTTCTTTCTTTTTTTTTTTTTTTGGCAGTGCTGGGGATTGAACCCAGGGCCTTGTGGTCGCGAGGCAGGCACTCTACCAACTGAGCCATATCCCCAGCCCCCACACCCAGCCCTTTTTAAGACAGAGTCTCACTAAATTGCTTGGGGTCTCACTAAATCTCTCAGGCTCCCCTTAAACTTGTCATCCTCTTCTGCCTCAGCCTCCTGAGTAGCTGATATTACAGACATAAGCCACAGTGCCTGGCTGAAATTTTGATTTTTTAATAACTTTATCCTAACACAGTAACCTACCATCACACATATATTTTACAGAGATTTTAGTAATAAAATATCCTGGAAAATAATCACCATTTACAAGCTCATTTATACATCATCTCAACAATCATAAAAGATTGGTATTATGTGTCACCACTAGTACCACCTGTGTTTTACAAGCAGCAAACAGGATCAGGTATTCAGAAAATTTGCTAAGGTAAAAAGAAGTGAAAAGTGGAATCCCAGTTTAACCTTACTTTCTAACACTTATCCTTGAAACAAACACTTACCCACAAACACTTATCCTTGAAAGATAATATACAACATGCAAAGTATATGAAGGATGTTCATTCATTCAGTCAGAAAAACAAGGGACAATAAGGGAGCAAATCCAACTTATATTTACGGAAAAAGATTCTTGAGTGCTACTAACAACCTAGCAGAGAAGGTGAGGTCAACATCAAATTTGAAATATTTAAAGTGGATACGAAACTATTTCTGCAATGCACACAATTAAGTACGTTGTTGTGGGCGATGGTGCTGTTGGTAAAACATGCCTCCTGGTATCCTACACAACAAACAAAAATCCATCTGAATATGTACCAGCTGTTTTTGACAACTATGCAGTCACAGTTATGATTGGTGGAGAGCCATATACTCTTGGACTTTTTGATACTGAAGAACAAGAGGATTATTTCAGATTTGACCATTGAGTTATCCACAAACAGATGTATTTCTAGTCTGTTTTACAGTGGGCTCTCCATTCTCATTTGAAAATGTGAAAGAAAAGTGGGTGCCTAGAAAACACACCACCATCCAAAGACCCCAAATAGATCTGAGATGATCCATCTCCTTTTGAGAAACTTGCCAAGAACAAACTGAAGCCTATCGCTCTAGAGACTGCTGAAAAGCTGACCCATGATCTGAAGGCTGTCAAGCATATGGAGTGTTCTGTACTCACACAGAAAAGTCTAAAGAATGTGTTTGATGGAGCAATATTGGCTGCCCTGGAGCCTCCAGAACTGAAGAAGAGCTGCAGGTGTGTCCTGCTATGAACATCTCTTTAGAATCTTTCTGCAAAGGTGGTTGTTGGCATCACATAAAAGCAATGTTAAATCAAACTAAAGATTAAAAATTAAAATTCGTTTCTGAAAAGAAAAAGAATTCTCAAACTCAGTTTGCCTTCTTAGTTTTGGCAAGGATGAACATCGCTTAGTATCATTTGTCATACTGGGAAAAGTTTTATTTTGAGGTAGGGAATGAATCCAGGGGTGCTTTTACCACCCACTCAGCTACATGCCTGGTCCTTTTTTTTTTGGTCTCCCTAAATTGCTGAGGCTGGTCTTGAATTTATGATCCTCCTAAGCCTCCCAAACTGATGGGATCATAGGGATGCACAATCACACATGGTTCAAAAAATGTTTTCTAAAAATCATCACTATGGCCAGGTGCAGCGGCATGCACATCCCAGTTATCTGGGAGGCTAGAGCACAATGATTCCAAGTTTGAAGCCAGCCTGGGCAACTTAGCAAGATTTCAAAATAAAATTTAAAAAGGGCTGTGGATATAATTACGTACAACACTTTTTGAGCATGAATGAAGGGCTGGGCTCAATCCCCAGCACTGCAAAAAAGAAAATCAAGATTTTGGAGATGCCCTCATGATTTTTATCATAACTGGTAGAAATTTAAAAATGGCTAAGACATTTAACTCTTTGTTCTTCAAATCATTCATTTTCCTTCCTTACTATGCTGTGTAAATGTTACTGATTCAATGAAAATTGCCCCCTCTCCACTCTGGTCCCTCCTAAACAAATTCTAATTCACTCTTCAAACCTAGCTCATATATTATCTCTTCTACTAAGCCTTTCCTAACTTCCTGTAGCAATTAATCATTCCTTTGGGTTTCTGTAGCACATTATGATTTCTCTGGACAGATGGATCTTAACCTTTACTTCCCACAATGGATGGACACTGTGAAACACCAACCACACAGATCTTTTTTTTTGGAACCAGGGATTGAACTCAGGGACACTCGGCCACTGAGCCACATCCCCAGCCCTATTTTGTATTTTATTTAGAGACAGGGTCTCACTGAGTTGCTTAGGGCCTCGCTAAGTTGCTGAGGCTGACTTTGAACTCGCGATCCTCCTGACTCAACCTCCCGAGTCGCTGAGATTACAGGCATGCGCCACCACGCTCGGCTACCACACAGATCTTTTAGGACTGAGGATTTCTTATTCAAAAATGCCCCTCATCTGTCAGTCCTCTTCGCAATTGTCTCCACTGAACTTAGCCTCACCCAGGATCCTTTGATTCAATTCAGGATTACTCTAAAGGGTGATTCTAGCACCTTACTTTCAATAGAATTAAGATAATATCACAACTCAGTCTCTCCCTTAGCCCATTCCAGTTTCCGTCTGGACTTCTGCTACAACAATGATCGCAGAAGCACGTCCCTAATAAAACTTATGTAGGACTACATCAAATTCAGAGTCAGCCTCCCAAGGAACTCAACTTTACCCCATTTACAATGAACTAGCCAGGATAGAGGCAGAAGCATTTGTTTACTTTTCCAGAACCCAACATTCATTTTCTAATTAATAAAAATCACCCTACTAATATTTTTTTTGTGGATTTTTTTTTGGTCCTGGGAATTGAACTCAGGGGTACTTTATCACTAAACTACATTCTCAGCCCTTTTTAGTTTTTAATTTGAGACACAGTATCTCTATGATACTTAGGCTGGCCTCAAACTTACAATTCTTCTGCCTCATCTCCTAAGTAGCTGGGAACTTGTCTCAAAATAAAATAAAGGGTTAAGGATGTAGCTCAATGGTAGAGCACTCTGGTTTTAATCCTCAGTACTGCAAAAAAATAAAATATATAATAAAATGCCAGATCAATTTTCACATTGAAAGGAAAGTATAAAAGAGAAGATTCCTAATGGAATTTAAAATCTAATTCAGGAGTTGCAAAAAGGAAGACAAGACATTAGGGCTAGGGGATGTGGCTCAGTGGTAAGAGTACTTGCCTAGTATGCTCAAGGCCCTGAATTCAATTCCCAGGGTGACCCCCTCCCTGCCAAAAAGAGAAACAATCATGTGGTATATAATACGTATATGTACATACATAGGAAGAAATGTTTATATGTAGTAAACTAACTGATTTTAAAGTCAGGAGGGGTTAGGGGAGTAGATCAGTGGTAGAACATGAACTTAGCATGTACAGGCCCTCAACCAAAAATCCCCAATACCCAAATAAATAAAACAGGGAGCCAGGTGTGGTGAAACATGCTTGTAATCCCAGCGGCTCAGTAGGCTGAGACAGGAGGATCACGAGTTCAAAGTTAGCCTCAGCAAAAGCAAGGCACTAAGTAATTCAGTGAAAGGACTGGGGATGTAGCTCAGTGGCTGAGTGCCCCTGAGTTCAAGCCCCAGTACCAAATATAAAGAATAAAAAAATAAAACCAGGATATCTAGCTCATGCAAAAGACCTGGTGACTAAACAAACTAGAAATGCAATGCAATCACGTTGGCTCTTAGTATACAATTGCCCCCTTTGATGAGAGCATCCACTATCCAGAACTGTCACAACACCCACCAGCTATCACTCACTTCCATCATCTTCTAAGTCCCAGTACATGATAAGTTTATGATTTTCAATATAATCAGAGAAAGATCCACACATTAAAAACTCAGTCCTGGGCATGGTGGTGCACACCTGTAAACCCAACTACTTCAGAGGTTGAGGCAGGAGAACTGCAAATTCGAGTCTGGACTCAACAACCAGAGAGACTTTTTCTCAAAAAAAAAAAAAGGGGGGGGGGGCGCTGAGGCTGTGGCTCAGTGGTTGAGTGCCTGCCTAGCACGTGTGAGGCACTGGGGTCAATCCTCAGCACCACATAAAAATAAAAATAAATAAAATAAAGGTATTGTGTTCATCTACGACTAAAAAATAATAAAAAATAAAAAGGGCTGGGGATATAGCTTAGTGGTAGAGTACCCGGTGTTCAATTCCCAGTACCACAAAAACAACAAAAAAAGCAAGCAAGTGCCAAGATCCACAACAGAATGTCAAAATAAGGCAAGAATATAAGTAAGAAATGTAAGGAAGATTTCTGGGAATTTAGAACGTGAACTAGGCTTCAGGGCCTAGGAAAAAAAGAAAGGCAAAGAGTATGTGGAAGGTACACAGGGGAAAAAATGAGTATTTGTGTACCTATTTTATATGGCCCTGTAATCTCAACACAAAGTTCAGTTTCCCTAATATGGTACACATACAATAAATGTATTTGCCAGTTTATTATATAGTGATGTCATTAAGCTTAACTGACCAAAAGAGTGAATCAAGCCGGGCGTGGTGGTGCACGCCTGTAATCCAAGCGACTAGGGAGGCTGAGTCAAGAGGATCGCGAGTTCAAAGCCAGCCTCCGCAACTTAGCGAGGCCCTTAGCAACTCAGTGAGACCCTATCTCTAAATAAAATACAAAATAGGGCTGGGGATGTGGCTCAGTGGCCGAGTGTCCCTGAGTTCAATCCCTGGTTCCAAAAAAAGAGTGAATCAGAGCACTATGCTACACCTCCAGCTACTTGGGAGGCAGGAGAATTACTTGAGCCCAGTAGTTGGAGGCCAGTCTGGGCAACAGAGTGGAATACCAAGACACCATACTATTTCAAAACAAAAACAAAAACAAAATAACAAAAACATGTGGACAAAGTAAACTTTTAAGAGTTAGGTGAATGTAGTTTAATTAAAAAGTTATAAGATACGTTTGGCAGATTGGCAGATCCTTTAGGTAAAATAGAAAAAATAATGCATTTATTTATGGATACATATATACATAATAAAAATAGAGCAATGGAGCTCAGTGGTACATCACCAGCATCATCCTGGATTTGACCTCTAGCAATGCAAAAGGAAAGAAAAAAAGTAACACAAAAAAGTTACCTCTGGAGAGAGAAAGGAGAATAAGATATAGGCAGAGAATTCAGAGGACCCAAACTTTTTTATAATGTTTTATTTCCTCTATTAACAACAAAAGATCTAGATGATACAGGTATCTGCATCAACCATTTAAAAATGTAGTAAAGTCCATTAAAAAAAGAAATATATAGAAAGGGTTAGGTATGTAGCTCAGGTAGAATGCTCTTGGGTGCAGTGCAATTACCAGTACTGCAAAAAAAAAAAAAAAATGTGCTATGCAGAAAAAGACATTTTTTTAAAAAATTTTAAGTTGTCAAACCCAGTGCCCCATGCATGTGAGGTAAGTGCTCTACCACTAAGCCACAACCCCAGTCCAAAACATTTAATTTTACACCTTAATTTTACACTGCCCTCTACAGTCCAACAATCTTCTAATTAATATACATACTCTCTGATACAAGAAAAAAAGTAATGTTAAAAATAATTAAGACTCTAATACAAGAAAGAAGTAGTGTTAAAAATATGCCAGTAGTCCAGTCAGTAGCCTGAAATAAATTCTCCCATTTTCTCAAATGAAGCTCAATAAACTGATGTCCTGGTTCCTATATCTAACTTTTGTGAGCTTTGTGAACTCTGGGTACAATGACAAAATTTAGTTTTCTACTCTGAAAAGTGGTAAAAACCAAGCAATTGCCAACTTTTAGCACTTTGAATAATTAAGCAGGCTTCCTAAGACATTTCCAGATTGCTGTTCTCTAACTCCATAAAGTTACACAAATGGAAATTTTTCCTTTCCACTTTACTGAATTCTTTTGTATCAAAGTCAGCAAAGAGCAAAAACAAAACAAAAAAAATGTTAGATCAATGGTTCAGCAGAATACTTTCCACTTTACAAAGCACTTTTCCATATATTCTATCATCTTCGTGAATGATAGGAAAGGCAAGGAATTATCCATAGTCAAACCAAATAGAAAAATGACTAATTTTTGCTTTGATTGAGAGGAGGGCTGGGAAAGCAGGACTGAACAGAAATCATGGAAGATGAGATTAGATTAGACTTAATCACCAAATATTATATCTCAGCAAAATTATGTTATCTTTTCATTGTTTTTTAAATCCCTTCTATGATGCATCCAATTATCAAGCCATTCCCTTGGTTAAAATACTTATTCTTCTTTTCTTTCTAAAAATTATTGTTCAAGCCTCACTTGCTTCATAAGACTGTTCCAGATTAGTGCCTTCAAACTGTTCTCAGTATAAAAACACTACTCTTCCCCTCCCCTTCCAGCCTAAATTACATTAACTAGTAAGTTTCAGCTGTTTTTAGTTATGCAATGTATTTGTTGTTATACCTGCCACTTGAAAGTATGAGTTGTTTGATGTTCTGCTATAAAATATTTTTCACTTTGCTCACTGGGTATAAATTAATTTAAAAATAATCTGTGGTATGTAGCTACTTCCTCACAATATTGGGCAGCATTTTCTTCATCCCTTAAGATGAAGACCATTTTACAAACAATGATAAGAATATATTAATTTTTTTTTCTTTTGTGGTGCTGGGGATTGAACTCAGGGCCTTGTGCTTGTGAGGCAGGCACTCTACCAACTGAGCTATATCACCAGCCCAGAATATATTAATTTTGGAGATAAATCTGTGTTCAAACTTTGCCACTTACTACTATCGTTGACTTTCTGTTGTAACTCTAAAATTAATTCAAAACAAAACAAAAAACCTCTGCCACATGCTACTGTGTAATTGTAATAAACCACAATATTTAATCTCTTGGACTTCAATTTCTATATCTAAACAATAAGGATTAAATGGCCTACACTATAAAACTGTTAGGGGAAACTTGCCTTAAACTAGAACTCCTCAAAAGTAGGTTTTTCCCCCCAAAAAAGATACTCTACAATATATTAGTTAGAAAAGTTAATGTCCCCTTACTCTAAACCTTGGTTGATCTTGGTTTAGCTAGAACTCCATACCCAATCATTTTCTAATTTCCCAATACATGTCACTTTGTACAACCTTATAAAATACCACTGCAAACCACAAAAACAAACATCCACTCTTCCACACACAAAATGCTATGGTCACTCTGATCATTTATTCTCTTTCACTCATTTCATATTTTTATCTTTATTCCCATTCACCTTTTTTATTTATAAATTCATTCCTTTGCTGGGCATGATGGCATACACCTGCCATCCCAATGGCTCAGGAGGCTGAGACAGGAGTTCAAAGCCAGCCTTAGCAAAGGAGGTGCTAAGCAACTAATGAGACCCTGTCTCTAAATAAAATACCAAATAGGGCTGGGGATGTGGTTCAGGGTCAAGTGCCCGAGTTCACGCCACTGTACTCCACACTCCAAAAAAATCATTTACCTATTAAGAAGCTTACTCTGGTAAGAAAGTTAAGTATGCAGATTCTACCTGTGTCAAAGGAAGTAAGACCAAAGAGAGAAGACTTCTTTCATGGGCCCATGAAGTCAAAATTATTTTCATAAAAAAGTAAGGTACTACAATCAGAAGAATGAGAACTGATACTCCTTTTATATATGATGTGTCAAAATGCATTCTATTGTCATATATAACTAATTTTTTTAAAAATAAAAGGCATGAGCCAGATGTACTGGTGTACAGGCCCAGCGACTCAGGGGCTGAGGCAGGGGGGATCCAAGTTCAAGGCCATCCTTAGCAACTTAGCAAGACCCTGTCATAAAAATTAAAATAAAATGTCTGGGAATGTTACACAGTGTTAAATGTTAAACATCCCCTGGGTTCAATCCCCAGTACCAAAAAAAAAAAAAAGGAAATGAAGATGAAGATTTGACAAGGCAATAAAAATTAGTTGTATTAATTCTCAACATTTCAGTATACCTCTTTTAAAATATCTGTAACATTCTTTGTGATTGAGAGGTACTCAAAAGCACTTGTGCATACTGAAATAAGGGTTGATTAAAGAAAAAAAATAGTATGATTAATTTGAGAGTTAAATTAGCTCTTTTTTCATGGAAAACCATTTCTTATTTCAAAGAATGAAAAACGATGGTCATTAAGATCTGATGTAAAAATCAGAATATTGAAAACTTGTATTCCACATGGAGCTCACCAGTTTCGGAATTCTTAAAAAGACATACTGATGAGATAGATGGAAATAGTAACAACTGTATAATTAAATGTGTCAGGATGTAAATCTGTATAATTCAATGAACAATTTCCAAATGACCAATGCATGAGGTTATAAAATCACTCATGAGTAATGATACAAAGTTTGAGATAGATCATTAACAGAGCACTGAAGTTCAAAGATATAAAATCACTAAATTTCTTGGTCCCCTAGCTTTTCAATGAGTTGCAAATTTACAAGTGATTAAAAATTAAATTAGTATTACTACACCTTACATCCTAGATTAACTGCCAGTATATAAGCAATATTATAATAAAACAATACAGCTGATTTTTTTCCAAGCTGTGAACTGGACTCCTAAAAATATTTGCTCTTAGTTATCTAGGAGCTAGTGGACTGGAACAAAGTACCATGTAACATAAACAGTAAGGGTATCCTTATCTGTGCCCTTATTTCAGGAACACACAAATATCCAGTCTCTTTATTGGCTATTTTTAGGTTTAACTTCTCCACATTTGTTTATTCAGTCAACGACCACATTTACTGAGGGCCTACTATGTACCAAATAACCCAAATACAAAGACAAAAATATTTTACTACAGTCTAATAAAAAGACAAATAGCCAAGACACAAAATGATGTGCCATAAATAGAAGTATCAAATAAGCTTTATGGAAGCTTACAGGGGAGAAAATGCCAGGAAAGGCTTCCCAGAAGAGGGAAATCCTGGAACTGAAAATGTTACAGAAAACATACCCCTCTCACAGTTTAATATTTAGACTACAGTTCTGTTCTGCTCTTATGAGCTACTAGTTTTTGCTTTGTCATATAAACAACTGCAAAGTGACAATCTGGTGCGAACAGACCAAAGTGGCAACTCAGTTAATTTCTTCTAATCTTTTTTTTTTTTTTGAACCAGGAATTGAACTCAGGGACACTCCGCCACTGAGTCACATCCCCAGCCCTATTTTGTATTTTATTTAGAGACAGGGTCTCACTGAGTTGCTTAGGGCCTCACTAAGTTGCTGAGGCTGGCTTTGAACTTGCGATCCTCCTGCCTCAGCCTCCCAAGTACTGGGATTACAGGCGTGTGCCACCGCGCCCGGCTATTTCTTCTAATCTTAATGAAGAGTCAAAAATGATTTTATTACATTAAAGTTCCCAGTACCTCCATACTATCCAATCTCTGGTTTTGCTTCTCATTTTCTGAAAACTGAGTCTACCTGCCTCCACCTCCCCCAACCCTGGACTATCTGGAACTGCTGTTATGCACTGCCACACCTGGCTTGGTTTGGCTTTTTATTTTTTTAATATTCTAACTTCTTCCACCTAGTAAACACTGTCACCCAGGTAAACTTCCAAACTGTCACTGGGAATGATCACCACTCCTTTCTTCCAGGAGTTTAATTTCCTGGACTTTTCCTACTACAATATTTCACTTTGAATTCTGCACCTCAGAGGAGCTATGAGTTCTACAGTACAACTACAAAGTGACTGCCCCTAGTTGTCCAATCTTATAAATATTCCCTGCTGTCTATTCCAGTACTGCTGTTAAGTCACTAAGTGTATTCTCTCCTCTGGGCCCTCAACAGCTGACATAATTCAAAAATTCAAATTTAACACGGTAAACTAGCCAGACTTTTATCCATTCGTTTTCAATACATAAGGTCACTGACATTCTTTTTTTTTTTTTTTTTTGCTTTTTGTTTTTGCAGTGCTGGGGATTGAACCCAGGGCCCTGCGCTTGCAAGGCAAACGCCCTACCAACTGAGCTATGTCCCCAGCCCTGTCACTGACATTCTTTAACCTTTTTCTTAAGTTTAGTTCTTCAAAGTCTAGGTTAGGGTACTACTAATGAAGTTTCTACCACATCATGAACAGAAACGGTATCTACTAATTTGAAAACGCCACTGAAAACTGTCTACTTCTAACAACCGACTGCCCCTGGACCCCTCACCCCACCAAACAGAATACCCAATAATGGAAGACGAACATACAGGGAGAGTGTAGTAGTAGAATATTTTCTAATTTCTAATTCTTTTACTCTGGACCTCGACTTCTTCATCTATAAAACTTGCATGTAATGTGGAATAGGGGGACTGACTGAATTAATTAATTTCTAAGGTCCTTATGGTTACAATAATCCAGAAATCCAATCTTTCTCCTCAATCCGGCTTTACGCATAACATGTGTATGAACAGAAAAGAACCTTTTACTCCACGGTACCGACTGTAATTTTCAGATGATGTCTTGAAAAGCGAAGGAACTTCCGACTCACCCGCCTTAACTCTCGGGCAGTCTGTCCCAAGTCTCCTACCCAGAAAGCGAGACAAATAAAGTCCATCCCGCAGGTTCATCAAGGAAGTGCAGGGTAGGCCGTATTGAAGTCTCGAAGATTTGCCCCAGCAAAGGCCGGCAAACCTCTGGCTCCTAATCTCCGCTGAGTGAATGAATGAGTACAACCAAATAGATGGACGCTCCCTCAGCTTGGGCTGCCAATAGAGACCCTGGGCCGAGACCCCACCGGGGTGCATTTCCTTCCAGTCCCTGAAAAACCCGGACACCCGGCCGCAGGGTCGCGGGCCCGGCCCCGCCCCCGCCCTCCGGCCAGAAGGTGCGCGCCCCGGCGCGAGACTTCGGAGCTGAGGGCCTGGGACGCCCCGCGCACTCGCCCTCCCTGAGGGGAGGAGGAGCCTGCGGGTCCCCGGCCGCCGCCGCTCCAGCTCCCACTTACCTCGGTGCGTCGGGGGAGGGGGAACGTCAGGAGCGAGGCCCAAGCCCGTCCACCACTCGCCGCTCACAGAGCAGCGCGCGGCCGCCAGGAAACCGTCGCCGCCGCCGCCGCCGCCGCCGCCGCCGTCGCCGCCGCCGCCGCCACCACCACCACCGATACCGACCGCCGCTCCGGGCGCAGCGCGCAGAGGGCCCGACTGCGTCACACGCCGCCCGCCGTCAGAGGCTCGCTCAGAACGCTCCGCCCTCGCCTTCTGCGCATTCGCAGACAAGGCCGCCACTCTAGGTCCGCCCCGTTACTCATTGGGCAAGGAGTCTTTTGAAACCGAACGTGAGGGCGGACTTCGGGAGAAGGAGCTGGGGGAAGAGGCGGGGCATAAAGACTAAGGGGAAGGAAAAAGGGAGGAGCTATGGGAGGGACGTGGAGTCCCACCCCTCCGCCGCGGCGGTTGGCTGAGAGAGGGTCGTGACGTCACAGGGGTCCTCGAAGTGGATTGGTGAGTAGCTAGATTGGTGTACATTGGGTGCGGTGTAGGAAAAGATTGGTGACGCCATACCCAGACTCCGCCCTCTTCTTTGGAGCGAAGAGACTTCGACTGCGGAAGCTCGGGCCAATCAGAGGGAAGGCCCCAGGATGGCTTGGTAACTATTCTACCCTTACCTTGCCCCAGTCTGCAGGCGATGATGGGAAAGCTTCCTTGTTGCCCTGTTCGCAATTCCTAGCCATACCACGTGCGGAGCTGGAGGATCCTCCTAGGAGGTTCGTCTGTCCGCATAGCTTGACTGTGGCTGTTCCGAGGCCCTAAATTCCGATCCGCTTCTCTCCTGACCCATTCCTGCGCAGCACACTCATTTCCCTCCTGAATTTCTAAGATAGACTTGAGCCTTAGAGATTCCCCATGGTAATGGTTCACTATAGGGCCTGATACAAATAGACGATTCTTGAAACTTCTTTTTCAACTGCATTTTGAGAATTCCTACTTATTCTTAAAGGCCAGGTTCGAATGGTCCCACCTTCTCGGGGATATGTTTGCTAACCTTTTAGCTTGTTGGGCTAATAATGCATGGGCAGGCCTTTGTAGTCTTGTCCCTTTTTGTGCTATTATTATTTTTCCATATTTTATGCCCATCCTTCACCCCCACCCCTCGGGAGGTCAGAGCTGCATTTTCTTTTTTGGTACTGGGGGATTTAACCCGGAAAAATGAACCAGGGGTGATTTACCACCGACCTATATCCCCAGCCCCTTTTGTTTTTTTATTGTGAAGCAGGGTCTCACTAAGTTGCTTAGGGGCTTACTAAATTGCTGAGGTTGTACTTGAACTTGTGATCCTCCTGTCCCAGCCTCCCCAGCCGCTGGGATTACAGGCCTGTGTAACTGCACTCTGCAAGAGCTGCATTTTCATCCTCTTGGTATCCCTTTCCTCCTGGGACCTAGCCTAGATATTATCAGAAGGAGGAGTGGACATGTTCTTAGAAATTAGACCTCTCCAGTGCTGAGGGTCTCATACAGAACAGCAGGAGCTGTGCTAAAAAAAAGCAAAGTGTATGCTCACTGCCTCTCCAACACCACCTTCTCCTGGGACATCAATACAAAATTGAAAAACGATTTGCCAAAAACTTAGATGAATACATGAGAGTTTTCAGTAGTAGAAAGAAATTAGATTCTTTGTTGAAAAGTGAAGTGGTTGTAAAGATGAAATAAGAAGAAACAGGATACTTTGTAGATGTTCAGTAGATACTTGAAGGAAGAAAAAAGTTAATGTGTGGATGGCTAAATATTAAGGCTAGTTTAAACATCCATCTGCAAACACAGTCTCCCAACTCCTTTGTCCAAACACCCCTGCTTTACTTTCATCTTTCTTTGCCTTTGTTCTACATTAGAAAAGTCATTAGAACTTACTGGATAGTTACAGTAGCTTCTTCACTACTCTCCTTTGCTTTCCTGTACTTCAATCCTAAAATCCAACTATGTTTAAGCCTCACCTCTACTTTTTTATGTCTGGTGCCTAAGGCTAGGCACACAGAAGGTACACTGTAGATTTATGGTGCATTAATGAGTGAATTGATTTCTTTCATAGGGGAAATAGTGATAAAAGAGTTGAATTTTGGAGTCAGAGAACCCTGGGTTTAAATCTGGACCAAACCATGTATTAGTTATATGAACTTGGGCGAAGTTTCTAACCCCCTGATATTGTTTCCTTGTTTGTAAAGTGGGAATAACAACTTTGCTTGCATCACAGATTTGTTGTGAAAATTAAGTGGGATAATATGGGTGAAGCACTTAGCATTGTACCTGGTGTGGTAAGCCCTCAATAAGTAATAGATTTTTTTTTTTTTTTTTTTTTTTTTGGTACCAGTGATTGACCCCAGAGGCACTTAATCACTGATCCACATCTCCAGCCCTTTTTTTTATTTTGAGACAGGGTCTCACTAAGTTGCTTGGATCTTCCCTAAGTTGCTGAGGCTGTTCTTGAACTTGTGATACTCCTTTCTCAGCCTTCCAGGTTTATTTATTTTATTTTATTTTTTATTGTTTTGGAACCAGGGATTGAACTCAGGGGCACTCAGCCACTGAGCCACATCCCCAGCCCTATTTTTTGTATTTTATTTAGAGACAGGTTCTCACTGAGTTGCTTTAGGGCCTCGCTAAGTTGCTGAGGCTGGCTTTGAACTTGCGATCCTCCTGCCTCAGCCTCCCGAGTCGCTGGGATTATAGATGTGTGCCACCATGCCCAGCTCCCAGGTTTATTTTTATTCTTTAAAAATGTCAAGGACTTGGGCTGGGGTTATGACTCAGTGGTAGAGTGCTTGCCTCGCATGTGTGAGGCACTGGGTTCGATTCTCAGCGCTACATAAATAAATAAAGGCATTGAGTCCATCTATAACTAAGAATAGATTTTAAAAAAATGTCAAGGACTTCCTTTTCTGAATATACTAAGACATGGATTCTGACACAGAAGAGGAACTCAGAAATGTGTCTTGAGTGAGTGAGCAGGTGAGTACCTTCAGTTCAAAATACTTGTAGATGTGAAGCTGGAATCCTTAATGCATATTTGTGGGAAAACTGGAGGGAAACATATAGGATGGGGAATGCTTCGGGAAAGAATTTCCTGTGACCATGATGATTTGTAAGGACCTCTTATTAGGTATTCTGATAGTCATGTGACCCACAACTCATCATTCCCAGGATCTCTTGAGTAGGGAAGAATGTCTTTGTGGAACCAGGGCTTCCTGGCCTATACATTCCTACTCTAATTCTCATAACACCCCTTTAGGTTATCATCATCTTCTTTCTTCCACTCTGAAGGTAAAGAATTTGGGATATGTTCACAAAAGCTTGCCAAACCGGTCCTTGTCCTGGTCATTAGGAGCCCAGAGATGTCCACCTCAACACCATGCTTTGACCAGCCTCTAATCTCTTGTACATATGACTTGAGAACTCATTTTTTGCAACTATGAAAAATTGGTGCTCAGGAAGGAAGCAGACCTATAAGTACTACAGAATCAATATTTATTGAGGTAAAATTCACATAACATAAAATTAAGCACTATAAAATAAAGGAGCTGGACAGGGTGATGCTCCCTTGTAATTCCAGCTACTCAGGAGTCTGGAAAGGTGATGGTTCCAGACTTCTTTCTTTCGTTTTTTTCTTTGCAGTGCCAGGGATTAAACACAGGGCCTCATGCCTTTTTAAAATTTATTTTTATTTTCTTCTATTTTTTTTTTCAGATTTCTTATATGATGCATTGGACAGAGCAGCAGAGCTGGAGTCAAACAGAGCTAAGTTCAAATCCTAGTTCTGCTAGTTTATAGAGCTTCACAAATTATTTAACTGTTCTGTGCCCCAATTTTCTTATCTATGAAATGGGTACAATACTTCATATTTTATAAGTTGATTGTGAAGGTCAAATAAGGTGATGGGATTTGCAAAGGACTGACCGTGTTTCACTCATGGTAAACACTCAGTAAATGTTGATTCTCTTCCTCTTTTCCTATAACTTGACAAGAAAGGTTGAGGTTTATATATAGCATATAATTGGATTTTTAGAAATCTTATGTAAATACCTTTTACTTTTTTTGTTGTTTTTTCCTGCACTGGGGATTGAGCCCAGTGGTGCTTTATCACTGAGCTGCATCTCCAGCCCTTTTTAAATTTTTTAATTTTGAGACAAGGTCTCACTAAGTTGATTAAGCGCTCACTAAATTGATGAGGCTGGGCTTGAACTTGTGATCCTTCTGCCTCAGCCTCCTGACTCACTGGGATACAGGTGTGTACCTTTGCACCTGCTGCCACATTTTGTTTTTCCATTGAAACAGTTAACGAGGGGCTGAGGATATAGCTCAATTGGTAGAGTGCTTACTTTGCAAGCACTAAGGCCCTGGGTTCAATCCCCAGCACTGCAAAAAACAACAACAACAAAAAAAGATGACAGTTAATGAGAGGCTGGGGTTGTGGCTCAGTGGTGGAGCATTTACCTAGCAAGTGTGACATCCTGGATTCAATTCCTAGCACTGCATAAAACTAAATTAACAAAATAAAGGTATTGTGTCCATCTGCAACTAAAAATATTATTTTAAAAAAAGTTAATGGACATTTGGGTAGTTTCCATTTTTAGCTATTATCAATAATGTTGCTAAAAACATTTGTATACAATTTTTTTGTAGACATATGTGTTCAATTCCCTTGCATTTATTCCTGGGAGTGGAATTACTAGTAATTTGTGGTTCGCTTTTTTCCCCCATATGTCAAATGCTTTATTTCTGATTCTGTGTTGATTTTTTAAAATCACTTTTTTAGTTTTTATAAAATATTTATTGAGGTATAGTTAAAATAACATAAAATTAAGTACTATAAAAGTAAAGAGCCAGGCGTGGTGGCGCACACCTGTAATCCAAGCGACTTGAGAGGCTGAGGCAGGAGGATGGCGAGTTCAAAGCCAGCCTCAGCAACTTAGTGAGGTCCTAAGCAACTCAGTGAGACCCTGTCTCTAAATAAAATACAAAATAGGGCTGGGGATGTGGCTCAGTGGCCAGGTGTCCCTGAGTTCAATCCCTGGTTCCAAAAAAAAAAAAAAAAGAAAAGAAAAGTAAAGGAACTGGGCAGGGTGTACCCCCTTAGAATTCCAGCTATTCAGGAGGCTGAGGCAGGAAGATTGCAAGTTTGAGGTCAGCCTGGGCAATTTAGTGAGACCCTGTCTCAAAAATAAAAAGAGTTGGGAGGAAAAGGGGAGGGCTAGGGATGTTGCTCAATAGTAAGGTGCCCCTGGGTTTAATCCCCAGTACTGCAAAAAAAATAAATAATTAAAAATAAATTTAAAAAAATAAAAATGAAGGGCTAGGGATGTAGCTTGTGGTAAAGCACTTGGCTAGCATTCACAAGCACCACATAAATAAATAAATAAATAAATATACTTTTGGCTGGGAAAGTAACTCAGTGGTAGAGTACTTCCATAGTGTTAGTGAGGCCCTGGGTTCAATCCCCAGCACTGCCAAAAAAAAAAAAAAAAAAAGCAAAGAAAAAGTTGCATTTAATCCATTCACAGTATTTACACAGCTACCACCTCTATGTAATTTAAAACATTTCATCATTCTAAAGCCAAATTCCTTTTCCACTAAGTTGTATCTCCTTGTTCCCTTCTTCCTCCAATGTATAACCACCAATCTGTACTCTGTCTCAATGGATTTATTTCCTCTGAATATTTTATATAAATGGAATCATGCAATGTGTGGCCTTTTGTGTCTGGCTTCTAAGCATGTTTTCGAAATTCATCTGGTTGTAACATATATCTACTAGTACTTCATTCCTTTTCATGGATGAAATATCCCATGGTGTGGATATACTATATTTTGTTCATTCATTGGTTGTTGAGCATTTGGGGTAATTACATTTTGTGCATAATGTGGATAGTCCTGCTAAGAAGATATGTACAGACTCCTGTTTAAGTACCTTTTTTCAGTTCTTCAGGGTATATACCTAGAAGTGTGATTGCAGAGTCATATGGTAACTCTGTGTTTAACTTTTTAGGACCCACCAACTGCTTTCCAAATTGACAGTACCATTTAACATTTCCAATTAGTGATATGAGGGGTTTAGTTTCTCCACATCCTTGCCAACATATATTTTCCTTTTTTTTTTTTTTTTCCTTATTAAAATGTCAACCTACAGGTTGTGCAGTAGTAGACAGGGTCTTGTTAAGTTGCTTAGGGTCTTGCTGAGTTGCTGAAGCTGGCCTTGAACTTGTGATACTCCTACCTCAGTCTCTCCAGCCTCTGGGATTGCACTTGTCCTCCACCCTGCCCAGCTCATTGTGGTTTTGATATGCATTTCCCTAATGATGTTGAGCCTCTAGTTAAGAATGCATGTGGTAAACCAGGCAAGGTGGTGCATACTTGTGATCCCAGTGTCTTGGGAGGCTGAGGCAGGAGGAACAGGAGTTCAAAGCCAGCCTCAGCAATTTAACAAGGCCCTAAGCAACTTAGTGAGACCCTGTCTCTACATAAGATGTAAAAAATGGCTGGGGTTGTGGCTCAGTGGTTAAGTGCCCCTGGGTTCAATCCCTGGTACCAAAAAAAAAAATTTTTTTAAATAAAAGAAAAAAAAGAAAAGGAAAAAAATGTGTGTGGTAATTTCTAGGGAGAGCACTAAAATAATACTATTTTTAAAAAAGGAGGAAAAATGGAATAATCCAAAAGAATGCAAGAAGGGAGAGATATAAATGACTAAAAAAAACCAGTGAAAATCTTTTTATGCTAATCAGTACCTTTATAGGGTAGAATTCTCTGAGATAGAAGGGGAAAATAAGAACAGTGCAGGCCACATAAACAGGGGAAGCAAAAGTAGGGCCAGAAAAGAATGTAGTGTATCCAAGAATACAAACTGGAAGTGAAAGGGGGACCAGAGAAAGTTCTATAGGACAATGAAGATTCAGTAACTGAATCAGGGTTCTGGAAGTAGATGGATAAGTCTTGGGGTGGTGGGTAATTTAAAGCCATCTAAAGAACACGTCTTGGTCATGAAAAATATCTCTGAAAAGAACAAAGAATAACAATTCCTCAACCCAGGAAGGATTGACTAATTTTCCTAAGATTTCTAAGGAGACTGAGGCAGAGTTTGGCCTAAAGCTGATGTCTTTTTTTTTTCTTTTTTTCTTTTTTTCTTTTTTTTTTTTTTTTTTTTGGTACCAGGGATTGAACCCAGGGGCACTCCACCACTGAGCCATATCCCCAGCCCTTTTTTGTATTTTATTTAGAGACAGGGTCTCACTGAGTTCCTTAGGGCCTCACTAAGTTGCTGAGGCTGGCTTTGAACTTGCGATCCTCCTGCCTCAGCCTCCCAAGTACTGGGATTACAGGCGTGTGCCACTGCGCCTGACTCGAAAACTGATGTCTTAAGCACTGTCTTCATCTGTGCTGCTTTACTTTCCTCAGCCATGATCACTTCATCCTCCACTCCTCGAAGTTGTTCTTCAAAAGTCTTCTTGTGGTTCCTAAATCTTTACTTGATCCACCTAATACTGCCCATCCTTCAAAACCCACTTCAGATGGGCATGGTGGTGCATACCTGTAATACCAGCTACTCTGGAGGTTAAGACAGGAGAATCAAAAATTCAAGGCCAGCCTCTCCAACTTAGTAAGATCCTGTCTTAAAAAGTAAAAAGAACTGGAGATGTGACTCAGTGGTAAAGCATCCCTGGGTTCAATTCCCAGTACAAGGAAAAAGAAATAAAAATGAGGGCTGGGTTGTGGCTCAGCGGTAGAGTGCTTGCCTAGCATGTGTGAGGCACTGGGTTTGATTCTCAGCACCACATGTAAATAACTGAATAATAAAATAAAGGTACATCAACAATGAAAATAAAAAAGATTTAAAAATAAAAACATAATTCTTAAAAAAAAGAAAAATGAAACACTTCAATTAAATTGAATATTTTCTGAGTTCCTACTGTACATCTGTGCAAGGAATGTATGAAACAGGTAGGGTTTCCATCTTTAAAGAAGTTCCCAGAAAGGTGGAGAAAAGAGACAAAAACAAATTATTTTGCTACATTGTGGTCAGAGCCCTAATGAAGGTTTGGTAGAAGCCATCTAATGCTGTTTATGGTACAGGGATGTGGGAAGATCATGGGGTTTGGTGGGGAGATAAGTAGAAAGTTGAGCAAAGTTTCATGGAAGAGTAAAGTATAACTAGAATGTAAAATTTGTGATTGAGGGCTGGGGTTGTGGCTCAGTGATAGAGCACTTGCCTAGCATCCATGAGATACCACATATAAATAAATAAATAAATAAATAAATAAATAAAATAAAGGTATATTACCCTCTAAAAAATATTAAAAATTTGTAATTGGATGGCCAGTTCATGAAAGATGTTAAGTACCACACAAAGAATTTGCTCTGATCCTAAAAACTATCCAGAGTTGCTAAATAATTTTATTTGTAACAAGAGAGGAATATGGTCAGATCTGTGTTGTAAGAAGAGCTGGTGTAGCTGTAATAGGGAGGATGATGGACATGAGGACAAGAAGACCAGTGAAGGAGATCTCCTATAAGAAGCTTTCCTTGACAACTACTTCCATATTCTGATCCTCTCATCTGCCCCCAACATCTATACTACCACCTTGCTACTAGGGGTGAAACATCACTGTGAACATTTCTGTCTCCTTGGGAGTGTGTGGTCTGTATTTGTGGACAGGGAGAGTGAAGCAGTGAATGTGGCTAAAGCTGGAAACAGGTATGTCCAGACTCCAGAAAAACCCCACCAGGAGGGCAAGAGACTCCAGAAGCCCTCAAGAGCAGCAGCATCTACTTGGACAATGGACCAATGCCTGTTCAGCAAACACTGAGTGCCTACTGAATGAGAGCAAGACTAGAAGCTTAAGTGCTCATTCAACTTCTTTAGCTATAAAATGGATTTCATCAAATTTACCTCACCAGATTTATTCATGATCAAATGACATAAAGTCCCTGGCACATAGGAAGAACCCATTCTTTTCTTCCACTTTTCCTCACATAAATCATGGTGGGTAAGTCTTTAAACCGACAGAAGAAACATATTCAGAGTGAATCAGTGACAGCCAAGGTCAGATCATTCAGAGAAGTCTCAACCAGTATGAGTTCGAACTGTTGGTTGTAATACACATCTGGTTGTAATAACCACCATGCATTGGGTGCCTTCCACATGCCTGGCACATCGCTTTAATTCTCACAACAACCCAATGATGTAGATAGTCCTAAAACAATTTTATGGATGAAGAAACTCAGCCTGAGGGCCAACAGGGCCCACATTGCCCACATCACCTGAGAATTAAAGGCAGGATTAAAGAATGTCAAGGCTCAGGCATTGGTAGTGGTCTAAAGGCAGAAGGAAGGGATCCAGCCTCAGGGAATGGTACTTAGGGCCAAGGGAGCACACAAGGAGCCAAGATAGGGAACAGGGGCCAGGAGCAGGCACATTTAGGATGAAGCTAGGCAAGGAGAATGACACGAAGTCCTAAGACAGGAACCCCAAATCTAGTTGTTGAAATCTGATGGAAGTGGTTCTTTTAAGTAGAGTTTTAGTAATCAATTTTCCCTGAACCTTAACTCTTAAGAACAGCGTCGGAAGAACTCAAAGTCTTATTTTAGAATAAGACACCTGAGTCTGAGGAAAGCTCCAGACTTGAAGTCTCAATGAGTAAGTCCAAGATATGTCTGTGAGTCCCCCACTAGTGCGTGCCACAGAGAGGGCCTGGGATGAGTGAACAAGACTAAATGCATGAAAAAGAGCTCTGGAAAGTTAACAAATTTGAGTCTGTTTCCCATTCTGCAAAGTGGTATATGGCATTAACAGTATACAGTGATTGAGGGAATGACCTCAGGTGCCAGGCTTAAATCATGGTTCTGGCATTTACTGACTGAGTAGGTAAGGTACTTTGTTTTTCATTGGGAAATGGACACATTAATAGTATCCACTTCACAGGATTTTTATGAAGATTAAATACCACATAACATGTAAAAAAGTGCCTGGGATATAGTGAGCGCTCAGAATGTTGATTATTGCTTTGAGGATTTAAATGGAAAAATGCGATGATAACCATGTCCAGTTCAGAAATCCTCCACCCCACTGTAGGAGGGGCTTTTGTTTCCCTTACCCTGGGTCCCTGTGGGATAGAATGGTCTTTGCAAAGGGAGCCAGGGGCCAGCGAGGGGAGGGAACCCTGGGAATTGATTTCTAGGGATCAACTCTCTCATTGTGGCAGGGATCCTGTCTCCCTATGCTTTGTTAGACAGGATAGAGCGCCCTCTTCTGATCAAATGTGGGAACCGCACTGGCCCAGAATTTTGAGGGTGGGCCTCACAGGGTCTCTTCCCCAAACCCCTCCGAGGAGCAAAGTTTGGAGGAGGGGCGCCGAGGCTGGGGCGAATCTGCTTTAATGTTTCAGAAGGGTGAAGTGAGATAATTCATTTAGAATGGGGGTGGAAGACAGGAAAAACTGGGGTCAGGGAATGATAGAAATGGGGGCCCTGTTCGATTAATTTTATGTTCTTTCAACAGGTGATGGGATGCGGCCGAAAGGTAAGGTGACAAGGTATCTAATCCAGCACTTCACACCTGGATGTCTATGGCTTGTCTGACTGTCCTCACGCTGCCAGAATTAGTAGGGCCGGGTGCAGTGGCTCACGCCTGTAATTCCTGCAACTCGGGAGACTGAGGCAGGAGGATTGCAAGTTCAAAGCCAGCCTCAGCAACTTAACGACATCCTCTCTACACACACACACACACACACACACACACACACACACACGGCTGGAGATGTGGCTAAGTGCCTCTCGGGTCAATCCCCGGTACCAAACCAAACTCACAACAAAAACAAGCAGAATTAGTGGGGCCTATGAGGGCTGGAGAGGTATGGTTTGTGGAGACGCCAGATTAAGAAGGGAGAGCCAGGGGTCTGGGTCCCCAGAAGCCGGGAGGAGCCGACAGTCCATGCGGGCGCAGTTTCCTCCCTAAGTTCCGCCCCAAGCGCGCGGGCTCCGCCCCGCGCCCTTCCAGCTCCGACTGGCCCCCAGCTGCTACCCCCCTGCTCGGCGGGGCCTCCCCCTGGGAAGCCCCCAGTTCCCTGCCTGCGCTGGTGCGGGCTCTTCTTCAACAGTGCTTGGGTGAGTATGCGGATGGCTGTGCCCCCCTGCGGGGCAGCCCCGTTCGGGGAGCTAGGCCACGCGGTCCAACCTCCACAGCACCGGGCCGAAGCTCTCTCTCGGTGTCCTGATGCCTGCCTCTTCTCGCACACGCTCCGTATCCCAGGAACAGCTTCTGTGCCGACGTTCTGAACTGACCTCCTTCCTTCCCCTCCCCAGCATGGGGCGAGGTGTGCAGGGATTAAACTCTCCCTTGTTTTCTCCACAGGGCCTCCTGGTCAGGATTCCTCCCAGGTGCTGCGGATGGAGGCGTGGGGTAGCCTTGGAAGCCCATAGACTAGTTTCGAATCCCAGCTCTGCCAGTTATTAGCCTTTGAGTAAGTGTTTTTAACCACCTTAAACCCGTTTCCTCTTCTGTAAAATGGAAAAACAAACTTTAGTGCCTACTTCATAGAATTTTAGTAAGAATTGAAAGAAACAGTGTATATTAAGTGCTGAACAGGGTGCTTACGGGCAGCCATTAAATGTGGCGGGGGTGTCTGCTGAGACAATCGCTAGGGACTTTGGAAAGAGGTAGGAATACTCTTAAGCAGTTTTCGGTTAAGTAATATGTATGAGGAAGTTAAAGCTGTCAGGGGGCAAACCTATAGGTAATGAGCTCCCTGTCCTGAAGTATGGAAAAGTAGAGTGACTAATTTGGAGGGACTTTAAAAGCAATCTAAACTGTCTGATATTGTTGCACAACTGTGGAAATAGGTCCAGAGTGGTTAGGTGACTTGCCCAAGATCACACAGTTAAAAAGGAGACGAGACATACCTCCAAGAACAAACTGGAACAGACTGTCTTTTTTTGTTGTTTGTTTTCTTTTGTTTTGGAAACTGTCCCTTGACATAACCTCATCACCCCTCTGCCTGGGACAGGGCTTGTTTGTTCCCTGAAAATTATCTAGTCTTCAATTAGGGAATTCCAGGAGTTCCTGAGGGATTCCCCAAAGCTGCAGGCTTTGGGGAGAGATGTTGGGAGGATGGAATAGGGCTTCAACTATAGAGCATGGGTTTGTACTGGGTGAAGTGCTTCCCATCTAAGGCCCTGAGGGACTTACAGTCCATTTAGAGGTGATCCAGGGAATGTGTTGGATTTGAGAGGGTCACCAAAGCCACTTCCAACTCCCTGGGGATATCCCTGACCACCTCCCCACAAACCATGGGGAAAAGAAACTTGAGAAATTGGGGCAGGCTGCCTGATTCAGCCTGGCAGAAAGGCAGAAAGGAAAGGTAGATGAGAACGCAGAAGCTTATCCACCAATTGTTGTGGAATGCCAGGAGGCCAACCTAACTGAGGTCAAAGTTCTTCTTGAGGGTGGGACCTGAGGGTGGGGCCTGGGATAGTTAGGACTTGATTTGGTAAGGCCTTTGAGACCAGAAGGGCAGGTTTTTTATGTATCTGGAGCCAGCCCTAACTTGGCACAGGAAGCCTAAATTCCAGACGTGATTTAGCTCAGGCCCAGCTTTGAAGAAGGGCCTTTCTCCCTCTGCACCTTGGTTTCGCTATCTTTACAGTGAGAGCAGGACTGATTGACTAATCCGTGTAGGATTTGGTTTTTCTATTTTTTCCTCCTTTGGACAGCTACCCCTTTTCCTTCCCTCATTCCAGTCTTAATCTGACCCTTCTGCCCAGAGTTCTGACCCAGAGAAGAAGGGGTCAAGAAAAGCCAGAGTTGCCATGTGTAAACTTTTCAAGGGCTCCGCACCTCCCTACTACTGTCTCTCCATCTACTTGCTACATGACCCTGAGTAGATACCTGCCTTCATTTTCCCTTCTATTTACTGGGGGTGGTTGGGCTAGGATTGTTGGTGTTATTTAGCTATTATGGTTCTTGACCTTAGATACCCTTGTCTGAGGGAGAAATCATAGTTCTCAAGAGCTCTCCAGTAGTCTCAGGGAGAGGGTGGACAGGGCCCTGGGCACTGGGAAGCCTCCAGAAGCTGACCAAGCAGCTCTCTCCTGCAAACAGCAAGCCTAGACTAATGCCAGGCCTGATTCTGCAAAGCCTTTCACCCTCAGAGCACGTGAGGCAACAGGCAGGGACAAACAGGAGTTCGAAGTTCTCTCAGCTTCCATGGAGGCCCTGATGTTATGAACTGCTGTGCCTGCACACAGAGCATGGGAAGGGACTGAAGGTGCAGGAGGGCCCTGAGCCAGTGGGTGAAGCATGGAGTCTGGGCCTTAGACTCAAAGGCTTGGGGGAGGAAATGGGCTATCCTGTCCACTGGTTGGTTTTAGAAACAACAAGAGACTAGATAAACCAGCTTCTATAGTCCTAGGCCTGTAGAGCTAGGCAGAGGGGTGAGGAGATGTTTTCCCAATCTATTCAAGCTTCATCCTACCCTAGATTGGGTTCATTATCTTGCCTCTGAAATTGAGATTGAGTGTTGAGGCTGACTCTGAGTCAGTCTTCCTTATCCATGACAGAAGCTGTTCAAATTTAGGAGACTTTCTTCTCAGATTCCCCACCTGACTGAGCACAAGGACTGATATCACTGAGTTCCCAGCCCACTGTATGGGGCCCTGACAGCACACCACTCCATCCCCAGGTCTGACAAGATGTACCAGGTCCCACTGCCACTGGATCGGGATGGGACCCTGGTCCGGCTCCGCTTCACCCTGGTGGCCCTGGTCACGGTCTGCTGTCCACTTATCGCCTTCCTCTTCTGCATCCTCTGGTCCCTGCTCTTCCACTTCAAGGAGACAACGGCCACACATTGTGGGGTAGGGCTTGGGGGGCACTTGTACCTCATATTCAGGCCCATCTGGATCTATTTTGGATCCTGATTTTATTTTGACAGGATTAGCCAGGTTTCCAGTGGAGTCCATAAAATATACTGGGTTTCTGGTAGGGGGGTTCCCTGAAAATTGAGGTCTCAAGGATTAGACTCCTTCCACCTTCCATGAAGGTTCTAGGGGTTGGGGCCACTGAAATTGGGCAGCCTCTAAACCAAGAACCCAGTCATTACTTCAAAGAGGGCACATTCAGGAGCCCCAGCATTTTCTGGAATGTAAAAAGAACAGGACTGGGCTACAGGGCATTTTGGGTCTCATAGTGGCACTGTGGGCTTGTGCCTGTCTTTTTGAGAATGTGATTGTGTGTGTGTGTGTGTGTGTGTGTGTGTGTGTGTGTGTGAGAGAAAGAGAGAGAGAAAGAAAGAGATGACTGTATATAATGGCTTTGAGTGGGGTATGCATGTGAAAGAAACTCTTACCAGTGTCTATATGGGAACCCAATTATGTGCATGTATGTATGTTCTGGGTTGGGCCCCATGACTTCTGAGGCTCCACCAATGGTCATCTACCCTCTGGAAAGAAATATGGGGTGTCTGGGCCATGAAGATAGGAGAGTTCTTTCTCTGTAGGATATCAAAGTAAATAGAGTAAGACCTGCATTGACCTCTGCTATGTTCTTAGTTTATCCCCTGAGACCCAGAGACTGAGCTTCAGTTACCCATGTCTGAAGTGAGGTTGAGCCAGGTACAGTGGCACATACCTTAATCCCAGTGACTTGAGAGGATGAGGCAGGAGGATCAAAAGTTCAAGGCCAGCCTCAGCAACTTAGTGAGACCCTGTAATTAAAATAAATAGTGAGGTTGATAATTCCTGTCCTACTCCTTTCTGAGGCTAGTATAGAGCTCTAGGTAGTGGAAGGATGTATGAGAAAGCTGTTTGGGGAATGTGAACGGTGAGGGGCAGTTAGAGAGGAAGACAGGACGGGAGATGAAGTAAGCCTTATGACTTTAGGTGAGAGGCAGGACCTGAACATGGACCTTTGGGCTAGTTGTTCCTATAAAAAGCATCTGCTTCAGAGAAAGAGGTAGAAGTAGCAGAGAAGTCTGGCTAGAAGTTTGGGATGGGACTCACTTCTTTTGTTCATATGACATGAAGTTTTCCCTCTGATTTGTCAGTGAATAGACATGAGCCTTTGAGTGTGGGAACCTAGTCTGATGAGACCTGATACTAGGAGCTATCAGAAGAAACAGGACTGGAAGGAAAGGGAGTGACCAGGTGATCTGAGGGAGAGGATTACTCTTTTCTGACTTAGTGATTACTTCAGATAATGCATCAAATGTTCCCATTACCCTGGCCAACTGCTTCAGCCTACAGAACTCTACCAAGATGTCTTCTCTTCCAGAAAGCCTTCCCCTTTGGACAAACTTATCACTCCCTCCTCTGGGTGCTTGCCATTCCCTGTGTTATCTCTCATATACTTCTATCACATTATATATTTGTATCTCTCTTTCCCACCAGACTGGGATCTCCTTGAGGGTAGACAATGCATCTGAGTCAGAATGTATTTGTTGAATAAATGGATAGGATCCCCCAACCTAATGCCCCGAGAAAAGGAAGACCTGGTATAAAGCAGTCATAGTCTAAACAAAATTATAATATTTATACAGCATATGGCATTAAACAGAGTAGGCTGTTTGCTCTGACACTTGTGGCTAGCCCTGAGGGCTATGGGATTGATGACCTCAGCATACCTTATATACCTATTACAAACTCTTGGCATACCTGTTGGGAAACTAAGGCATAGGTCGTCTCTGGAGGTCACTTGGTTATCTGGAGCAGTAAGTAGTAGGCCTAGCTGGGACTCCCCTGTTGGATCCAACTGGTGCTTTTCATATATGCTTTGGATTTCCCATCTAAAATATTCCAGCAGCCAAGCATGGTGGTGCATGGCTATAATCCAAGCAACTTACAGAGGCTGAGGCAAGAAGATTACAAGTTCAAGGCTAGCCTCAGCAAATTTGAGGCTAGCCTGGGCAGCTTAGCAAAATGGTGCCTCAAAATTAAAAAATGAAAAGGGCTGGGGATGTAGCTCAGTGTTAAAGCTCCCCTGGGTTCAATTTCCAGTCCCTCCCCTACCCCTAAAAGTAGAATATCCTAGGAATGGCCAAACCTAGGAATAAAGAAAGCAACCTAGCACAACACATTTATAATTGTTGACTTATCCTCTGCTTACACATGCCTTGTGATTGGGCTTCCTTCCTCTTCAGGTAACCTAATCTAAGGAGGCTTAGTAGGTAACAATCTCTCTTATTTTTCGGTACTGGGATTGAACCCAGAGGCACTTGACCACTGAGGCACATCCCCAGTCCTTCTTTATATTTTATTAGAGATCGGGTCTCATTGAATTGCTTAGTGCTTTGCTAAGTTGCTAAGGCTGGCTTTGAACTAGTGATCCTCCTGCCTCAGCCTCCCTAGCTGCTATTATAGCACCACACCCACCAACAATCTCTTTCTTATAGTGAGCATAGATAGTGAGCATAGATTTTTTTCCCTTTCTTTCTGGTGAGTCTGTGCCCTGACCCCTGCTCTGCTTCGATAGCCATTGAACTACTCTCTTCTCCTGGGTTTAGGTCAACCTGCAGAAATTGAGAAGATAGCAATGGGGATCACTGAATATCTCGTGGGGGGGGGGGGCGGCGCTGGGTGCTGGGGATTGAACCATTGAACCCAGAACCCAGGGGCACTCTATTGCTGAGCTACATCCCCAGCCTCCCCCACTTTTTTTTAAACTTTGAGACAGGGTCTCACTAAGTTGCTGAGACTAGCCTTGAACTTGTGATCCTTCTGCCTTAACCTTCTGAGTCGTTGGAATTACAGGAGTGTGCCACAGTTCCTGACTCTTTAGGAGGTCTTTTTAGATAAGATAACTGTAGTTTCTTCAGGCAACACTCACAGGACATGGCCTCCAGGCTTCTCCCCACGCTGAACATACCTTTGGATTTGACCCATTTGGTACTGCTTTCTCTGTGCTGGTCCTTGATCTGGACATACGACTTCAGGCAGCTGCGGGACTTCAGGTAGCCTGGGCGGTATAGGCAAAAGTAGGACTGTTCATTCCTATTACTGGCTGTTAAAACTCTGTTGATGCAATTTGAGCTGCCATTAGCTGTTTCCCCATAGGTACAGGCAGGACACTGATGTCTCATATTGAGATCTGCCTAGATTTGTTTCGAATCCTGTGATTCTATTATTTTTATCAGAGATTAGCCAGTTTTCTAATGGGGTACAACACATACACTTGGTTCTGCTCCAGTCAAAAAGGGCCAGATCCCATTCTGTTTTCTCTCTTTCCTTTTCTAGAAACCTGCATGCATCCCTGGGTACAACCCTCAGAGATGTCCCCACCCCCACCCTTGGCAAAGAAGCTGCAGCAGACTGACCTCAGCCACTATCACTTCTTACCGTTGCAGAGTGTTCCAGGATTTATGATGTGGCCTTGTTGATCCTGGGAAGGCTGTGTGCCTGGACAGGCGTGGAGAACTGGGCTCTGTGGGCGGGAGGGCAGGCCCTGAGGAACTAGGGGTGGGACCCTCCTGTCTTGGAGCAGCCTCAGTCTGGCTAGAACCCTCAACTCAAGCCCCGGATTCTTCAGCACCCAGTGTGAGTGTTGCTTAGTGAGCCCCCACCCCCACCCCATTCCTGTTAAGGAGGTGAAATAGTAGACTGGGGTCTCCTTAATGAAGGGAAGTGTGAGTCCCAAGGGGAGATTTGATCTTAGGCCTTTTACAAAACCATCTCTGTCTACCCCATCTTTTCCCAGAAGACAGCCAGCTTGAGGGGTCATGGTGGTCAGTGCAGTAGCGGGTGCAGGGAGGGAGAAGGAAAAGGAAAAAGCCCAGCTACGTGGGTTTACTTCTGACCTGGACAGAGGCTTCCTGTGTCTGACTCCGCACAGCAGGCCGGTGCTGAGTGAAGAAGGTTTCTATGACCCTCAGATTTTCCCACCTTTAGATTGGGTGATGTAGTCTTCTTTGATGGGGAGATGGGGGTCTGAACCTTCACAAGGACCCTGATATTCTGGGATCAGGGTGCTAATGGCCTGAGGCTTGGCTCATTCAGAGCCTGGGGGTGGGAGGGCTGGTAGCCTATGGCCCCACTGAAATAGGTTCTAGGACACTCCCATTGTTCCTAGTTGAACTTGGGTGAGGAAGAGGAATGTGGTCAGACAGGGTGAGGGGGAGGGCTTTAGCTGGTTCAAGCCAAGGGTCTTTTGTCCAGGTTACTTGGCTTGAAGGAAGCCTTGACTTAGAGCCTTAAGCTGTCCAGTGGCAAGAGGCCTTAGTCCTAGCGTTTGATCCTGGTACAGTTCTGGGCCTCAGTCTCCCTTTCTGCGGGATGGGAATAATAACCTTTCCACTTCTAATCCTTCTCCTCAGTGACTATGAGGGTCGTGAGAGTGAGGTGAGCCATCAGAACTCCCAGGTCCAGCCCCCTGGAAGCTCTATTGCCCAGGTTCTTCAAGAGGTGAAACTAAAGTTTCAGTGTACCAGGGGATTCCTAAGAGCTGCTCCTGTCCCATCTCCCACTCTTCCTCGGCATTCTTCCTTTCTCCCTTATATCCTTTCTATCATTTCTGCTCTGGCTCTTCCTTATACTCTGAGGAACCAACTCTGGAAAAGACCCCACTTTCCCAAGCCCAGATATTTCACCAAGCCCCAAGTTGTGTCCTTCGCCCTTCTTGGGCCATTTCCTACAGGATGTTTTCTGCGGCCTCCCAGCCCTTGGACCCCGATGGAACTGTGTTCCGGCTCCGCTTCACAGCCATGGTCTGGTGGGTCATCACTTTCCCTGCGTTTGGCTTCTTCTTCTGCATCATCTGGTCCCTGGTGTTCCATTTTGAGTACACAGTGGCCACTGACTGTGGGGTGAGTGCCAGGCTCCCTAGCACCTGGGTCAGGGCCAGGGTAAGAGATAATGATAAGATAGGAATCGGAGAGTAGGAGAGAACTAGAGGGTCAGAGAGGGGAAAGGGATAAAATGAATGATGGAGAAGTTGACAGTAGAGAATCAGAGTATATGTAGATTTATAGTCCTCTAAGAGTTGTAAGAGGATTATAGAAAGTCCAAAGGAGCCAGGCACAGTGGTACACACCTATAATCCTAGTGGCTCAGGAGGCTGAGACCGGAGAATCACAAGTTCAAAACTGGTCTCAGCAACTTAGCGAGATCCTAAGCAATGTAGTGAGACCCTGTCTCTAACTAAACTAAAAAATAGGGGGGTTATGACTCACTGGTTAAGCACCCCTGGATTTAATCCCTGGTACAAAAAAAAAAAAAGGAAGAAAGTCCAAAGGAGTCGGGGCAAGGGAGGGTGATATGGGAGAGAAGAGAACGGGTTGGAGGACTGGGCAGGAGAGATCACGAGTGGGCAGGGGAGTGGGGGACTGAAAAAAGATCAGACTGCAAAGGAAGCTAGGACTGAGAAGGTACAGTGAGGCCCAGAGCCAAAAGTTACAGGTGGCTTAGCCCTGCTCTGGGATCCTCAAGCTTTGTTTCTCCACTGGCAGCCCTAGGCCCCACAACCTATGGGGTCCACTCAGGGCTCTGCTAGCTGTAAACCTGGATGAACTTCTTGCTTCCCAATCAGTCCACTAGTCTTTCCTGAGGGACCAGGGGTAGAAGTTCTGTGCCAGGGCCATGGAGTTGAAAATGGACTTATTCTTAGCATTTCATTCCTGCAAGAGATAGCTCTTGGACACAAATATAGTGAGTTGGGATTCTTGTGATAAAAGGGAATAAAGGGTTTGCAGGGCTCAGAGAAAGCACCTAACCCAACTTGGATGGTGGGGAAGACTGACTTCCTACAGGAGTGGGCATTGTTGTTGGGAGTTGAGGGGATGTGAAGAAGGATCTTTATGAATGCCAGGCCAACAACTTTGAATTTTATCTGTAGGGCAATGGGAAGCTTTGGAAAGATTTTAAGCAGGAAAAGGGACATGATTAGATTTGTCCTTTGGAAGATCATCTCAGCTCCTGAGTGAAGAACAGATTTAAGGGTAGTTACAAGAATAGGGATGCTAATGCAGTGACTCATACTATTGGAGACCAGAGCTAAGATGGGGACTGAGAGTATAGAGAGGAGAGGATGGAGTCCAGAGAGGAATAGGAAGTAGGATTGACAAGAATTAGAATTTTTGTTTAGTTGGCAAGCAGTGGGGAGGCAGCAAGGTAGGTAGAGAAGTCATAATTTGGGGGAGGGGACTTTTGTCTGAGACCAGAGGAATGAATCTCTAATGGTAAAAATTGGAAATTCTTGGAATCCTCACTTTGTGAGTTTCTGACTTACTGCCCTGTCAGAAAGGGGTTTTCTACCCATTTCTCAGTACTTTTAACTCTGGGCTCATGGGAAGGTTTGGAATGAGCTGTGTACCTGGTCTCTGTTAGCTCCTGTTATTGCTTATTGCTGGCACAGTTGGTGAGTGGGCAACTTATGTGCTGGGAAAGGGGGTGGAGGTGGAATATATATATATTTGATTTTGTGTGTGTGTGTGTGTGTGTGTGTGTGTGTGTATGTATGTATGTATGCACACGTGCACCTGTGTGTGAGTGCTTATGATGGAAGAAACAATCCCTGCTCTTAGAATCTCATCCTAATCTGAGAGGTCTTCATGAAAAGAGATCGAAGTCATAGGCCCTGACTCTCACTGCCTCCCGAGGCCTGCCCCCAATTCTGTATCATCTACCCAATACTTGTTCCTAGCATTAGTCAGGGCTCATCTCTTTTGAATGCTTTGGAGCTCTCCCAGTCAGGCTTTAGGTACTGGTCCTGTTCCTCTTAAAATAGCTGAGATTAGGGAGCAGTCTTCAGAATAATAATTCCAGGAAGTAAAGGTAGTACTATCATTAACCCAATTAAGGGGAACAGAGAGGCTGAAAAATCAAGTAAGGAGACTTGGAGGTCTCACTGTTTCTGGTGTCCTACCTCTCAACCCATAAACAGGCCTTCCTATACTTACTGGCCATGTGACTCACAGCCTTCTTGCAGGCTTTTCAGGGAAGTCTGTCTTCTGAAATCTGTCACTTATTCTACCTACTGTGTGCCAGACACAGCAGATGCTTTACCTACATTGTATTTAGAATTCATAATCACTCTTCAGGGTAGGTGGGTTACCAATGAGGAATTTGGAACTGAGAGGTAAAGTGCCTTGCTCAGGGTCCCCCAGCTAAGTTTGGATGCAGACTTTATGAAGCTCCAAAGCCTCCTGCTGCCTCTTCACTAATTACTCAGAGTGAGCATCTTAAGCTATGGTACCTCAAGCCATGGCCTTAAGAGCAGTGTCTTCTCTTGGAGAACCCTGTACTTAGCTTCCTATGACAGTGCTGAACTTGACAGTGCTTTACTTAGCTTCCTCCACCTTTGTGGAGGCTTCGAAGTCCCCGACTGACCCTACCACAGGCCCACTCCCCTGTGAGCTGTCTCTAATTTTGCCCACATTCCTAGTAGTCTGGAGACCCATTCAGCACCTCCTCTGGAGGAAAGAAAGGGTCTTTCAGAGCTCCATCTCTGAAGACTTGTTCCTTGTTATTCCCTTGTTGGGTCACTGGCTTCTGACACTGCCCTGGCCCTTGTTGAAAGTCTAAAAATATCTGTGGAAGCTGGGTGTGGTGGTGCACACTTGTAATCCCAGCAGTTTGGGAGGCCGAGGCAGGAGGATTGCAAGTTCGAGGCCAGCCTCAAAATTTTAAAAATGGGGGTATTGCTGGGGAAGTGGCTCAGTGGTTAAGTGCCTCTGGGTTCAATCCCTGGTACCAAACCAAACAACAACAACAAAAGGGCTGTGAAAGGGGCTGGGGATATAGCTCAGTTGTTAGAGTGCTTGCTTCACAAGCACAAGGCCCTGGGTTCAATTCTCAGTACCACAAAAAAAAAAAAAAAAAAAGGGCTATGAGAAATGTGGGCAACTTCCAGTCTTGGAAACTTCTAAAAATGCGGGTGCTCGGATTTCAAAACTGCATTTTCACACATCTCCCTAGTGAGTTGTATGTGTTAAGTTTGCAAAGCATTGCTCTAAGCCAGAAAGTACTAAGAGATGCTCAGTTCCTGGATATCCTGTTTCCATCTCAAGTACTGTTCACTTGTCCCATATTGTCTCACCTCTCATTACAAGCAACACCAGTCCTTGACGCCTCCTCCTTCCTCAGCTTGCAGTGAGGTTGCATTTCCTTAAGGAATGAGGAGTTCCAGGTATTGAGAAAGATGAATAGGGGAGATGCACAAGAACAGGGTCAGTTTCTCAGACTACCTGGTTAGAAGCATCCACTTTCCTAATCATGATCAGAGTACCCTTCTGGCCTCACTCCCCAAGGATCTCACAGCACCCTCTACCACCTTGGCACACTCGCCCAGAGGAATGAGTGGAGCTGGAAGCAGTGAGAGGAACAGCTGAGCTAGATAGCACTGTTCTAAGGAAAGTCAGAGAGTCTGTGACATCTCTGTCCTCAGGACTGATTCTGGAATCCTGGATTCCTGGGACTCACCTGGGGTCTTATCTGAGACACAGGCCTAAGCATGGGCATGGGGAACATCTGAACCTATCTACACACCTGCCCAAATGTGCAGGTTCCACTTTGTGGGGAGATGGAGAATGCCTGCTCTGCCCCTGCACAAATCTCACCCTGGCTGGGAAATGAGAACCCCACACCCTGGGCCCATGACCTGGAAGGGAAGTTCTCTTGGGAGAGCTCTGGAAGCACCTGAAAGGAGACTTCCTGGAAGGGAAGGGGCCGGAGCAGGGCCTGTGACTATGATAGATGGGGTGGGCAGGGCCGGTGGAGGCCATGCCCAGACCAGTTACAACTTTCTAGGTGCCCAATTATCTGCCCTCGGTGAGCTCAGCCATCGGTGGGGAGGTGCCCCAGCGCTACGTGTGGCGCTTCTGCATCGGCCTACACTCGGCGCCTCGCTTCTTGGCAGCCTTTGCCTATTGGAACCACTACCTCAGCTGTGCTTCCCCGTGTCCTGGCTACCGCCTTCTCTGCCGCCTCAACTTTGGCCTCAACGTCGTGGAGAACCTCGCACTACTAGTGCTCACCTACGTCTCCTCCTCTGAGGACTTCAGTGGGTGATCCCACGGCGGAGGGGTGGAGAAGGGTTTGGGAAGGGGACGCAGCCTGCCCCTTCTCACACACAAACCTTCCTGTGGAAGGGTGAGGGCGCTGCCGGCTGTGTGTGCTCCCCATCCTCCTCTCTCCCTCCAGCCATCCATGAAAATGCTTTCATTGTGTTCATCGCTGCTTCCCTCGGTCACATGCTCCTCACCTGCATTCTCTGGCGACTGACCAAGAAGCACACAGTAAGTCAGGAGGTACGGTCTACCCCTATTGGGCTCCAAGGGGCCCAGAAGAAAATCAAGGACATCTGTCCTCAGGATGCTGGTAATGGAACTGAAGTTCTAGTAGAAACCCTGGCAGAGGGGTACTGGGTTTGGGGCTGAAGCATGGAGACAAATAGGGAGAGGCTCATTTGTTATAATCTAGGACTATGTTTAGGTAGTGAAGGAGATGAGAATAAAAGAGATGGAGACTCCAAATGGGGATAAAATGAGTGGTAGCAGCCAGGCTCCAGTGGGTTAGGGACAGTGTCAGGGGACAGTAGTCCATAGATTCTACCCACCCACACACATGCCTTTCTTTACCACACAGTACCTGAGGGGTGTTGGGTTGGTGGGTGACTCCATGTAACTTTTATACTCCATCTACCTGAAAGGGAAGGAGCATGGGATACCACTGCTCCTTGGGCTCATCACTCCCCCAAATGCAGGGATGTGAACATACTCACCATTCCTGCTGCCCATGCCTGTGCCCCCTTCTATGACCACTATGGGGACCAAGGGAGGGAAGGCCCATCCCTTAGGAGCTGGGCTAAGAGGGGAAGCTGCCCACACATACCCAATAAGCTGCAGAGTGATCAGACAGCCCACCCCCTAGGATCGCAAGTCCTACAGCTGGAAACAGCGGCTCTTCATCATCAACTTCGTCTCCTTCTTCTCGGCACTGGCTGTCTACTTTCGACACAACATGTATTGTGAGGCTGGAGGTGAGGCCAGGCTAGGATCCATAGATGGTCATAAGGACTTTGGGGCAGTTGTGATGTTTTCAATAGTGGGCAATAGTCTTGGGCACTGGCTGCCATCGTGTTCGCTATAGTGGGATGGTGATTTAAGAGGCCCCTAAAAGGGAGTAACAAGAGGTTCACCAGGCCCTATTCCTTCTGTCCTTACAACAGTGTATACCATCTTTGCCATCCTGGAGTACACTGTCGTTCTAACCAACATGGCGTTCCACATGACAGCCTGGTGGGACTTCGGGAACAAAGAGCTACTCATAACCTCTCAGCCTGAGGAAAAGCGATTCTAACGCCTTCTTTGCTGCTGGGAGAAAGTAGTAGCTCACTGCCTAGAAACAAGAAACCACTCTGGCCTTCCCCATACCCGTGTCCTCTCTGGGTTCTTCTGAAACTGGGGAGAGGGAAGAAGGGCAGAAGGGCATAGGACAAGGCTGACCCCAGCATTGCTGGCTTCTCCTCAACCCTCATACAGCCACAGGGGCCTTCAAGTAACATCATTCTAAACTGACAGGCCCCAAGAAGCTGAGATGGAAGGAGAGCTCCACCACTTGGTGCTAAAAAAGTTCTGAGGTTTATGACCACCATCCAATTTTTGGCTTTTACATAGCCACCTCTCACTGAGGTCAGGGACTGCTTAACAGTGGCTGCAACTTCAAAACCACAACCATTTCTCTCCAGGTCATTCACTTAACTCGTGTCTAATGATCTTCCATGCCCATCTACGCCTGTGGCTATAGTCCCCTGCTGAGTGTTTTAGTCCTGACTTCACCTCTTTTATCTAGTGTGGCCTTCCCATGTGTACCCTTACCTATCTGAGCCTCAGTGTGTCCATGTGTATGATGGGGGAGGTGGCAGTGTTTGATCCCCAATGGTTCTGCCAGTGTGGTTCTGACATCATCTGATGGAAGTGGTCTATACCTGAAGGATGACCTGTTCCAGAAAAAGCACCAGCACAGCACATATTTCTCTTCCCTTCTGAAATCACTGGCCAACAGACCCTTCTTCCTTTGCAAAGGTATGGGGTAGAGAGGTCAGAGGCACAGTTCCTACCCCATCGTGGGCTCCCTGGTATCCATCTCCCTATTGCCCCAGACCTGAGCTCTTTTGGTTGTACATTTTATTTCAAATGAAAATAAAATTTTTTTTCTTTTACCAACAACCTGGGCTAACCTTGCTAGTGTGGAGGTTCATTCTTTGTTTGATAGTTACTGAGGTAAGAGATGGGTTCCAGGATGGAGGGAATAAGTCCATGGTAGGATGTTTTTGAACTTGGGAGTCTCCTAAGGCTCCAAAATGGAGGTTTACAGATGGAGGATCCCAGCATCTGTGGCTGGGCCCCACAGCTTTGTTAGGGAAATTGGGGGGGTGGGGTGGGGAACCACAATGAAGCCTATTGTCTCCTGTCCCCTCTTATAGGAAACAAAAGCCTCCCAGTCTCTGGGGAGCCCTAGTCCATGCCCACCCCCTAATGTCCAGCACACAGGGAGGAGCCAGGGCCACTGGAGACAGGAGGTTTTATTGATGCTGTTGGGGGTAGTAAAGGCCCCCAGGAGCACGGAGGCTGAGTCAGTCAGCAAATGCATAAGGCCTGGGCACATGGGGGCAGGTTAGGACACATTTATCTTCTCAGGATTCTGTAGCTCCTTCCCTGGGGAAGGGAGAAGGCATCTTGGGGGGCAGTTCCAAGAGCAGCAAGGGCAGAGGTTAGAGATGGCTGAGAGCCCCTAACCTGAGAGGAGGCACCACAACAGGCAACAACTTTGTGGAAAGCTGGATGACTGGTCAGTAGCAGAAAATGGGGAGGTGGGGACACTGGGTTGGCCTCTTGGAGAGGGTCAACCTTGGCCTGGGTGAGCTCATGAGAATACCTGGTGTTCCCAAGCAGAGTGGGGTAGGACCCAAAGTCCATTTCCCATGGGCCTTCTTAAGGAAAAAAAGGCATTCAGGGAGCCCCCTGGCAAGGGGTGCCAGAATTAGTCCTTAAGGCACAGCTGGGGGCAGACAAGGCGCCAAGGCACAACTGGTGGGGGGGTCAGGGGCAGCCTCCAAGATGAGGGCCAGGGTCATAAGAGGATGCAGGACCGCCCACGCTTGATTGGCGTGGGGTTCAGCACAGCCCGGACAGCCTCAGCGAACACTTCCTTGACGCCGTCCTGCTGCAGGGCTGAGCACTCGAGGTAGCGCACAGCATGGATCTGCTTGGCCAGTGCCTGGCCCTGCTGTGGTGTGATGGGCGCTTGGCCCTGCTCCTTGAGGCGCCGAAGGGTATCAGGCTGGGCTCTCAGGTCCTTCTTTGTGCCCACCAGGAGGATGGGCACATCAGGGCAGTGGTGGCACACCTCTGGATGCCACTTGTGCCTCACGTTCTCGTAGGAGGGTGGACTGGCAATGGAGAAACAGATGACAAAGACGTTGGTCTGAGGGTAGGAGAGTGTGCGGAGGCGGTCGTATTCCTCCTGGCCCGCAGTGTCCCACAGGTTCAGGTTCACTGTGCGCCCATCAACTGCACTCTGGGCACTGTAATTGTCGAACACTGGGGATGTACTCCTTGGGGAAGGCATTGGTTGTGTAGCAGATGAGCAGGCATGTCTTGCCCACAGCCCCATCACCCACCACCACACACTTGATACTCTGCATTGTGGGTAAAGCTATGATAGTGGAGGCAGTGCCTCCTGCCTCTTCCAGGCCCCTCTGGATGCAGTGACCTGTGGAAAAATGAGAGGGATACATGGTTAAGGGGGCCTCTACCTGTTGGGAAGAAAGAATGGCACTGTGTTTGGAGGCTGCACCTGTCCCCCTGTAGCAGTTGAACCTTGGCACCTTGTCTGCCTGCAGCTGTATCTTAAGGACTAATTCTGACACCCCTTAACAGAGAGCTCCCTTGTAACCATTAAAGAGGACCACAGGGCCAGGCACAGTGGCACATGCCTGTAATCCCAGGGGCTCAGGCGGATTGCAAGTTCAAAGCCAGCTTCAGCAACTTACACACTGTCTCTAAATAAAATAGAAATAAGGGCTGGGGATGTGGCTCAGTGGCTTAGCACCCCTGGGTTCAATCCCTGATACCAAAAAGCCAAAACAAAACAAAACCCCATAGGAAATATGTTTTGGGCCCTGCCCCACTCTGCTTGGGAATACCAGGTATTCTCATGAGTTCACCCAGACCAAAGTGAACCCAATAGTCAACCCAATGTCCCCCTTGCTCCTCCATGCAGACAGAAACCAGCTCCTGTTTCATCAACCTGACATTATCCCTAAATAGAGAGAAAGATACACAAATGAGCAATATCCAGCAAGATGTTACAAAAAAGCAACATAATGTGGCAAAGAAGCACATAAGCTCTAGTGTTAGAATAACTTAAGGTCAAGTCCTGGTTCTGCTGTTTTCTAGCTGTGACCCTGGACAAACCACTTAGCCCCTCTATGCCTCAGTTTTCTTTTCTGTAAAGTGGGGATAAAATAATATCTACCCCATTTTGGTTAGTGTGAGGATGTATGTGTATGTGTGTGTGTGTGTCTTCTCCACATAGTCCTGGGAATTGAACTCAGGGGCACTCTACCACCAAGCCACATCCCCAGTCCTTTTTTTTGGAACTGGTGGTTGAACTCAGGGACACTCGGCCACTGAGCCACATCCCCAGCCCTATTTTGTATTTTATTTAGAGACAGGGTCTCACTGAGTTGCTTAGGGCCTCGCTAAGTTGCTGAGGCTGGCTTTGAACTCGCCATCCTCCTGCCTCAGCCTCCCGGGTCGCTGGGATTATAGGCGTGCGCCACCACATCTGGTTTCCAGTCCTTTTTATTTTGAGACAGGGTCTCACTAAGTTGCTGAAACTAACCTCGAACTTGTGATCCCCCTGCCTCAGCCTCCCAGTCTCTGGGATTATAGGTATGGCACCATCACATTTGCTTATGTGAGAAATATATAGGTTAGTACATGTAAAGTATTTAGAATAGTACCTGGTCAATAAATATCAGCTACTTTTATTTTTCCAAAGGCAGCACAGACAAAGGAGGATACACTATAGTAGTGTAGTGATCTACTACAGAGTTTATTAAATATGGACTCCACCAATTTGATGTCTCAGTTCAAAAGGCTCAAAACTCAAAGATAATGTGTGCATGTGTCTACTGGGAAGTGGAAAAGGAACTCTGGTGGAGTAGGGGCTGCAAAAGGACTCAGGACTTGGTCCCAGGTCTCTTTGGCCACAGTTTCCCCTGGGACGAGCTGAGAGGGAAATGGTTTCACTTTTATGAGGTTGCCTCTCTGGTTAACATTAACAGTATCTCCACCTTATTTGCATGAGAGAGTGTGTGTATGTTTAACCTCAGGACATTTCGGTAGAAATCCTTAGAAAATGGGTCAGGGAAGGAAACAAGGGCCCTCTAGGGCAGAGGAGAGAATCTCTGATCAGAAGCCCAGAGACCTAAGTTCTAGCCCCAGCTCTGCTGACTCACTGCAACCAAACATGAGGCACTTACCCTTTCTGGGCCTCAGTTTCCCTTTCCTGGAACAGCTGAAAATGCCTGTGACAAAAGGTGGTAAGAGTGGGTGCTACTCCTGCCCAATGGATTATCTGGAGGCCCTGGCATTTTACAGCAGAACTCCTGGGCCTGTAATCTTCCAGTTCCACACACAGTAGGGAAGTGGGTGTGGCAGTATGAGAAGTCTCCCCCAGTAAGCCCAGCAATGGGCTGGTCCAGGCAGGAAGGCCAGGAGGGAACTCTGGACAGCAGTTGTAAGTCCCAAGAGACTGAAAGTACAAATGACTCTCTAGAGATGTAGTTATCAACCAACAATCAGTAAATCAGCCCTCAAAGGAGCAGAGGGGCGGGAGAGGGTAGCTTCCAGGCCAGCAACAGGGACTGATACTGGAAAAGGATTAGGAATGAGGTAGTGTCCAAAACAAGGTGTGGTATAAGGCCAAGAGCACCAGATACCTAAACCTGACCTCCTGAGCTCATCCACTGATTTTGACCCTTCATAAAAAGTCTTAACATGGGCTTTATAGATCACACAGTACTGTGTCACTTGGTTCTATTGACAGAGGAAACAAACTCAGAACAGTTAAAGTAACCCAATGTCACACAGTTAGTTAGTATGAGACTTAGGACACAAACCCAGTTTTGTAAACTAAAGGCCTATGTTTTCCTCAATGCATTAAATAGTCTCCAAGTTACCCCTAACCAGTTAACTGTGTGACCTTGAGCAAGTAAGTCACTTCCCTTCCTGGAGCCTCAGTTTCTTCATTTCTACAACAAAAGTGATAATATTTGACCTCCCAGCCTCAGGAGGATGCATGGAGTCTCCTAAGCATGATAATGAATATGCTCTGTAAATTGTAATGTACTATACACACAGGAGGTAACAGGAAAAAAAAAAAAAAAAAGCCTTTCATCCCAAGAGGCAGGAAGCATCGAGTATGCATAAGTTAGAGTGGTGGCATCAGCCCAATTTTCCCTATTCACATTTAGTTCAGAACCTTGTCCTTTCTCCTAGGACAACTCTTTTCTCAGAAATCCTCTGGCTGGAACTGCGTTGAGTAAGTTGCCATAGCCCATCTAAGGAGTGCATATGCTAAAAGGCAGGGTCTAATGTGTGTCAAAAAGAGGGGATGGCCGGGTGTGGTGGCGCACGCCTGTAATCCAAGCGACTTGGAAGGCTGAGTCAGGAGGATCGCGAGTTCAAAGCCAGGCTCAGCAACTTAGCGAGGCCCTAAGCAACTCAGTGAGACCCTGCCTCTAAATAAAATACAAAATAGGGCTGGGGAGGTGGCTCAGTGGCCGAGTGTCCCTGAGTTCAATCCCTGGTTCCAAAAAAAAAAAAAGAGGGGATGTCATCCTACTGCAGGACGCTAAATCAAAAGTGGCCCTCCTGGGTTTAGGGTTGGCTTGGATTGACTTAGTAGCTTTTTTATTTTTTTAAAGAATTTTCATTTAGTAAATAAACTGATGTTTGCAGATGTATGGTATTAGCTAAACTACAATGACTTGTTCTGGCTTTTCCCAATTTAATTCAGACCATGCCTGGTCCCTTATTTTGTCATTCAAAGTTCTTCATAATCTGAAAAGGGTTTTGGATGCATATAGACCTGGGTTTAAAGCCTAATTCTGCCACTTATCATCTGTGTGACCCTAGACATATGAGGATTTGTCTCTCTAAGCTTCAATTTCCTTACCTTTCAAGTGCAGTAACAATAGTACATACTTTATAGACTTGCCATAAGAATTGAATGCATTAATATATAATAGGTGTATACAATATAGGTACTTTGCAAGTATGAGTTCCCAGCTCCTCATTCCATAGTGGTCTTCAATGTCTTCTGCAGACAAACCAGGATCATTCTTGTCTCTGAACTTTCACTCATTTTTCTTTCTGCTGCCATTCCCTCTCCTTGCACGAATCGTCCTGACTCCTCAAGGCCTAGTTTAAACCTCACCATCCCATGAGGCTACTGAATTCTTTGATTTCCACAGCATGGCCAATCATTTTAATCCTGCTTTGACTCCATGTGATCTCCTTTTCCAATAGTCATACATAAATTATTTGGCTGTGGATGCCCCTCCAACACTGGAGGCTGGTCTTTTCTCAACTGCAGAAAAGCAATGAGTATCAGGCTGTACATACAACAGTGTACAACTACTGCATTCTGATCTGCTTGCACCTTCCTGAGATCTGGATAGAACCCTCTAGAAACCAGGATTGAATGCCCCATCCCAGCCAAAATTGTAGTGCTGAAATCTTACTGAAGAGCAATGACACCCAAAAGCTAAGACTAGGACAGGCATACCCCTCTCCGTAGTATGTGCCTGAACTGGCTCCAGCAGGGAGTCCATGGGAGCATACATAACTCATGCTGAGCCAACCCTATGAGGGTGTTCCCTGGAGCCCAGCCTGCACCCAGTAGTCCCTGGCCTTGGGGTGTGGCCTAGACAGGCACAGAAGCTGGGAGGAAAAGGAAGCACTGATGTTTGCCTGATTGCCAGATCTCTGTGGCCGTTAGAGCAGGGGAAGTGTCCCAACTGGGATGGGGGAGGGTAGGAATTGGCTCTAAGATGGGCAAGTGTGGAGGCAATGGGAACTTACTACAGCACTCTAGCCTGCCACCTAACATGGGACTCTCCTTTGCACCCCTCCTTGAACCTCATTCTAACTCTAAAGCACTTCTGGGCATCCCAACCTTCAGCTTTGGCCATACTACCATGATCCTCTATGAGGTGGCCTCCATATTCCCTTCCCCCCAAACAAATTAGTGATACAGGGCCGAGCACCACTGCCACCTCCTCCAGGAAAGTTTCTGTGAATTACCTAAGTCACAAATGACTTATCCTATCCAAGTCTGGTCCCTGTCTCTCTCATTCTTGTATCACATGCAGGGTGATCTGAATCTTATCTCTTGTTAGACTGGGAGGGCCTAGAGGGCAAGGTCCTGGTTCATTTCTGTCTCCCTAGGCTGAACACAGCACACAGTGGCTGTCAGTAAATAATTGAATGGGCTCAATCTATCCTTAATGTCTCTGCATACAAGAGTTCCTATTCCTCAAATGCTGCTCAGATTCTTCCTGTCCATCAAGGCCCAATTCTGTTCCTCAGCTTCTCTAGATTATAGCAACCTCCTCTCCTGCCTTACCTTCCTCAACGCTGACTGACTGTTTTGTTCATTTTGCTGAAATAATTGGATACCTCATAGGGAGGGAAGTTTTTACTCCTATTTATTTGCTGAAATCCAACAGAAGGCTGAGCAAAAGCTACAGACTGACACACACCTCCTACCCCATCAATTCACAGACAATGATGCTAGGAACAAGGACAGCCTCGGTGCCCAAAAGATGTAGGACAAAGGTAGCCAACTTCTTTCTCACCCTAAGAAGCACGAAGTTAGGGTAACAAATACACAAGTTATATTGCTTTGTCCTTGGCTGGAAGGGTGAGGGGTGAAACAAGCAGGGCTAGCTCAGAGGGGTTGAGGAAGATAGATAGGGAAAAATGTCCTGTCCAAATCCAAAAGGCTAAGGACTGGATTAGAATATCTAAAGACTCTGGGTCAAACACAGGCAAGGGGCAGAGACACTATTGGAAAGGCTCTGTAAATTTGTTTGTTTGTTTGCTTGCTTTGAAGGGAAGAGAGAGAGGTGACACAAGGAGGCCCACAGGGGCCTGCAGCTGGCTGCAGCTGGGCTGGGAGGAAGAAGCTGGGGGGAGACATGAGGTCAGTGTGGGGCTGGGACCAGGCCAAGGGCTGAGTCTCTCTTTCTTCCCCTTCTCCCCACCAGCAGGGAAGAACAGAGAGCTTAGTTCCCAGGCTTAAAAATAAATAAATAAATCAATCCATGCAGGAGGATTCTCTAGCTCTTGCCATTCTCTATCCTTCAGCCTCTGCATAAATCCTGCCCTACATCAGGTAGGGTAAGAAGAGAGATGATGCTACCCACTAGGGGCTGGAAACAGGAGGAAACAGGATAGTTGTCGCTGAGATGGCTGTAGGATCCTTTCATAAGTCTCCATTCCTTCCCATCTTCCCTGGCCATCCTGGCACCTGGGGTGTTCTACAAAGAGTGAACCCCAGGGCTAGGATAGCTCTTTCAGGGTAATCAGGGAAGCAGCCCCCTCCCACACCAAGCAGCACAGAGTAAGGCTCACATACTGGCTTCCTCCTCCCACTCAGCAGCCCAGCAGCCCCTGAGCCCCATGAAAGGCCTGTGAAGTGGCACTTCCTTTGCCTTTGTTCATTTCACACGAGGCTGTACAGAAGTGCCATCCTCCCAAGACTGCCTCCCCCACCTGAAAATACCCACAACGAAACTCAGGGCTGCTCAGGCCCTTCAGCCTCACTGAAGGTCTGAGGGGGTTTCCACAAAGGAAAATAACATCAGAGAGGAAACTCCAGCATCCATTTTCCACCATCAGTGGGGCAGAGCTGGAGCAGGGGACACGGTACTCCCCAGTCTTGCTGCCCTGGCAAAATCCCCAACACACTGCTGCCTTCTTCACGCTTAACTTATAGCAATCCTTGTGCTTTGGAGAAGGCTGGTGGAACAGGAGTGTCCAGAGTGGGGGCACTGCAATGAGGAATCTCATGGGGGAGAGAGTTCAAGTTATCAGTATTCACTGTGCCCTTTGGAAGTATTGATAATGCAACTCCTTATGTTGAAACAGAGCCAAGAGAAACTAAGTTGACCAGGGTTATACAGAGAGTTGGCTGCAATTCCAGGACAAGGACTTGGGTTTCCTAACCCCTAGCCTGATGTTAGTTCCACAAAGAAGAGAAGTTCAAGACTGTTCCTAATCGGAGGGGCCCCACCATCTCTCTGACTTCATTTAAGATGGCCCTACTATGGGCCAAAGGAGTCAGGTTGACATATATCTGAGCCACTTTGCTTCTAAGATTCCAGGTCCCCATGCCAAGCCCAATGTGCAGTGTTCATGATTTAGCACTAACATTACTGGACAACCAGCCTGCCCCAGCTAAGAAGCTCCTCCTCTGGCCTTTAGCTCCTGGGGAGATGCCCTCCCCCATTTGAGATGAGGACAAAAGAGGAAGCTGGACCCTGGACAGGAAAACCAGACTGATCTGGGGAGGTGGCCCAGGCTTTGTCTTTGGTTTCCCTTCTTAGTTCTTCTCACGGACCCCTACAAACCTTATCTCTAATGTATCTACAATGTATATATAGAGAGAAGCCTCTAATTTGAGCCAGGAATCCCTTCTTATTCCCAGTTCCCCAGCTACCATCATCCTAATATCTTTCCAATTGTCTCATTATAGGCACAACCTCTCATATCTTTCTGCTCATAATCTCCTAACAGCGTACACCAGCCATCTCATCTGCACCAACATCTTGCCAGAAACAATTCCAAATCCCAGATTTCCAATCAGGATGCATGACAATGTCACACCACTCCTTCTTTTCATTTCACAACCTTGACCATACATATTTCTTTAACTATGATCTTAATAGTAGCCTCCTAGGTTATACTCCCTTCCCCATAGTATTTTCCCACTTAGGTCCCTTACCTCCTGTTCATATTTTGAGTCATGATTTTCTTGCAATTAGCTGAAACTTTCAATGGGGCCAGATCTTGCCTGGAAAACCCTGTCTTTTCCATACTATCTTCACCCTCGCAATCCTGTAGGTTGCTTAGTTATGCAGGATACTAAAATAAATACTGGTTTACCAGGCCGGGGATCAGGACTCCTAGAGATTTTATTAAGCTGTGATGCTGGTAAAATGCCTTGTATGCACATCCTTCCCTAAGCCTTGGATTTCCTCCTGGGACCAAACCTCTGTACCTCCCAGAAGTGAGAGTAGGAGAGACAGGTAGGTAGAAGGGCTGAACTGGAAAGGACAACTTACGGAAGAGGGACAACTGCAAGACGGGAAGAGGACAAGATGGAGAATGAAGACAGCTCTTAAATTTGGTTGTGCTTGAGAGATCGCCAAAATGTAGCACTTGGTCCTCTCCACTTCTCTTTTTTTCTAGTAGAGTGTATATTTCTAATAAACACAGAAGACTTGAGGAGGAAGAAAGAAAAAGATCTCTCAGCATGTAGCCCAAAGGCTTGAGGAAGGAACTCTAGAACAGAGAAAGCACTTTTAGAACTAGGAGGGCCTAAAGTCAGACTTGGGAGAAATTCCTGTGAGACAGGGAAGAGGACCCTAGTAAGAGGGGAAATTTTTTTTTTTTTTTTTTTTTTATTTCTTAAAACCCTTTTTAACTGTGAAGGCAGAGGGTACCACACCACACAATGTCTAGAACAGTATTTCTTTTTTTTTTTTTTGCGGTGCTGGGGATTGAACCCAGGGCCTTGTGCTTGCGAGGCAGGCACTCTACCAACTGAGCCACATCCCCAGCCCAAGAGGGGAAATATTAAGGATGCCTGAAGGCAGAAGAGTCAGCAGAACCCCAGAGGACTTCCAGGTTACCAATACCCTGATGTAGACCAGGACCGCGAGTACCCAGCCTGGACAGCAATGAAGAGGGGACAGAGAGCTTAGCCTCACATCCTTCTTTTCTTGATTTGAAATAAAAACAAGACTGAAGTTAAAGCAGCTATAGTCTTCCCTCCAGAATCCTGACTTTGCCCCCTCCTTTTCCTTCCATCACACTAGATGGTCTGTCCCATTCTCCCCATTGGATGGCTGAAAGTCAGACATTTAGGTTATTTCCCAGTCACCAGGCAAGGCCTATTGGTAGAGCATCCCAGGGTTGGGCTGATTTGGATTTCCCATGGCCTCTCTCACCAGTTTTATTCCTGTGTCACCCTACCCTGACTGCTACAGACTGCTTCCTCCTACCTAACCACAATGTTACCCACTGCAGGTTCCCTTCATTCTATTCTGCTGGCTTCTGCTCTGGGCTCTCAAGGCTGAAGGCAGTTATTTTGTCTCCAAGAGATAAAGATGTAGACAACACAGGCACTTGTATGTGCACACACAAACACATGAACTCACACACACAGAGGTTTCTAGCACTTCTGATTATCTCTATCACTGGGAGGCTGCCTGCCTCTCCAAGACAGGGAGATTTGAAAGGCTCTCAAACTCACCAAGTTTTCCACAGTAGTTCCTGATCCTGAAGCTGGAGATAAGTAGCTGAAAGGCAAGGAGACAGACAGAAGGTGACAGGCTGAAAGATCAAGGGGAATAAGGGGAGGTGGAAGGTGTGGCTGCCAGAAGCTGGGGAGAAAAAGAAAGGGGGAGGCTGTAGGAGACCAAGATGAACAGAGGGACAAGCTAAGAGTGAGGTCAGGGCCTTGGCATGTCTGTGTGTGTAGAAGAAAACAGACTGAAGAGGATGAGAGTGGGTAAACCCTCAAGAAAGGGTGCAGGAAGACAGTATATGTAGAATTTAGGAACTAAGGAGGGAAAAGACTAGGAAAAGATTCCCAATCATTACCTGAGGCCAGAGCCCTATAACTTGTCAGTGACTATCAGGCCTTCTAAATGAGCCCTGCGACCTCCAGTCACAGGACTAGACCAGGCCCTTTCCCTTCTCAGTTTAATCCCCAAAACAGTAAGACCAGGTTTAGGTGAACTAGGCACAACACATGTTGCTTACTACAGTTAAGTGCCTGTTGCTTAGCTCCAATGATGGAGAGGTTGGGGTTCAGAAAAACAGAAAAGGAATGGGGTCAGGGGAGCTGCAGACAGGGCTGTCTTGAGTGCAGGGGGCTGGAGCCCCTGGGCTGCAGCCTGAGAGTGAGTCTGAATTGGCAACGGATCTTCAAGGGAGAAAGCTTTCCCAGCAGTGTCCGGCTTCAGAGGCCCCATACACTGCCCCCATCTCAGCATTACAAATGTCACAACTGCCAGAGCAGAGGGAGCCCTTCTCGGTCCTAGAGGCCCTAGCCCCTCACACTTCTGAACACTCCTCCCAACTTCTGAGGGCACCCCACCTCTGAGTCCCATCTCCCAGCTTTGCCATTTCAGAGTCTTCTGTCGCGGAGCCGGAGACCCTCCGACCTCGGGGGTCTCTCGCGGCTTCTGCAAGCCGGCATTGCCGCTGGAAACCCACCCTCACCGAACCGCCACCGACTCCAAGTGGCTGGGTCCTCGCCCCGCCCGGCTGGCCGCGCCCGCCCAACTTGGAGGGAGCCGAGAACCTCCCGCCGGCGGCCTCCCGCAAGCAAACTTCCTGGGCCGGCGCCCGTGCGGAGTCCCGGGCCGGCCAGGCGCCCCTCCCCAGGACCCTTGCCCGCCGGCCCCAGCCGGGGCTCACCTGGTGCCCTCCCCGCGGCGGGGGATCTGGGGGCGGCGGCAGCGGCTCGGGGCTCGAGAAGGAAGTGAGAGCGGGAGGCCGGAGGAAGTGGGGGGGGCGGGCCGGTGGGCCGGGGCGGGGCGCGGGGGCGGGCCGGGCCGGGGCGGGGCGCGACCAGGAAGTCCGCGGGCGCATTCCCCCACCCTCGGACCCCGGTGTCCTCCGGCTTCGCCCCCGCCTCAGTCTCAGGCTTCCCACTTGCCTCAGCTCCCCGCCTGTTCCCCTGAGACCCCTCAGCTCAGGCTTCTCAAGGTCGGGTCTCCCCGCCTTCTGGTCACCCCATCCCAGCAGAGGCCCTTAGCTAGGCGCTAGGCGTCTGTTCTTTTCCGGAGTATCTATCTCACCCCCACCACCCTCCGGGGGAAAGGCACCCTAGGCCTGGCGCCTTCAGCTGAGCCAGGGATCTAGCGGTGCCCGAGGCTAGCTGGGTACAGCTATACTGGGTCAGTCTGGGACAGTCCCCACCCCTACCCTGAGCCCCAGGGGAGTGCGAGATGGTGGTGATTCAGCAGTGGGAAGGTCCCAGACCCCTGGGGATGGTGGGGAGACTGGGGGAAGGGGAGCTGGCGTCAGCACCCCGGGGAAAGACATGCTCAGCAGAGGCGCAGGCGGAGCTGCGGGCCCCAAAAACAGGATGTCGTGTCGTTGTTCCGCACCCAGCGGCCCTGCGCCGCCTAATCTGGGGAGGGGGCGGGGCGGACGGAGGTCGTGGGGCTCCCCTAGGTCCCAGTTCTCGCTTGGGGCGCGCAAGCTGCTTGGCGCCGAAGAACCGCACCCAGGCCTGAGGTCCGGCTAGGGCCTGGGGGGCCGGCGGGTGGGCGGACTCGTGGGCGCCCTCTGGTGCTTCTGCTCCCAGGTCTTGAGCGCGGAGCTTTTGACTTGAGAATCGTTTTGAATGGTTCAGCGCAAACGTTTTGAGCGCCTAACACGTGCAGAGCTCTCTGCCAGGTGCAGTGGAGAAAAAACAACGTTTAAGACAGGGTGCCTGCCTGACTTCCAGAGGCTTTCCAATGAAGGGTCCAGTCAATCCCGGGAATAAATAGTTTATCCTTTCTGAGCCTCAGTTCTGTCTTTGGTAAAATAGAATAATTTCTCCTTCACCCGGTGGTTGAGAAAACAACAGAGAATGGGTGTGAAAGCCCTGCTGTCACTGCCTGGCTACTGCATCGGAAGTGAAGTTAGAGGCTCTGTCAGATTCAGGCTGGTAAATGATTCTTGAGTGGATGAATTCCCTCTCCAAGATTCTCCTCCCAGGCAGAGTATGGAGTCTTTCTATCTTGGTCTTACCGCCTTTGAGACAAACTCCTCTCTGTTGGGAGGGGAGGGCAGGAAAGACTAGGGGGAAATTTCATTCCCCTTCATACCCTGCTGGGAGCACATGACTGGTGCTAGGTATTTAATGGGTGAAGATTGTGAGTCCCATAAATGACAGGGTTCAGAGGCGACCACATATTAAAATGGCTTCTATGAAGCCATTAAAAATTATGTGCCAGGGTTGGGATTGTGGCTCAGTGTAGAGTGCTCACCTAGCATGTGTGAGGCCCTGGATTCGATCCTCAGCACCACAAAAAAAGTAAATAAAATAAAGGTATTATGGGGGCTGGGGATGTAGCTCAGTTGGTAGAGTGCTTGCCTCGAAAGCACAAGGCCCTGGGTTTAATCCTGAGCACCTCAAAAAACCAAAACTAAACAATAAAGGTATTGTGCCCATCTCCAACTAAAAAAAAACTTTTTTTAAATTATATACTAGAAAAAAGGTATTTTTTAGGCGAGCGTGGTGGCGCAGCGGCTCGGGAGACTGAGGCAGGAGGATTGTAAGTTCAAAGCCAGCCTCAGCAAAGGCAAGGCCCTAAGCAACTCAGTGAGACCCTGTCTCTAACTAAAATACAAAATAGGGCTGGGGATGTAGCTCAGTGGTTAAGCTCCCCCTGGGTTGAATCCCCAGTACCAAAAAAAAAAAAAAAAAAAAGGTATTTTTGAGCTGCACTCCTTAGAGTTCCTTTCCCAAGATTTAAGGGCAGAAAAATACTGGGGCTTTGGCCTCCTCTCTTACCTGATTTATGTACTGGCATTCTGGATGAAAAGTTAAAAAAATAAAAAAGTTTCCTGCAAAACATATTTGAAAATCAGTTTAGGAGCAGAGTTGGTAAGAGCAGGATGCACATAAGGTGAAGTAGATTAGAAGACTGGATTGGGCCCGGTGGTCATACATTCCTGTGATCCTGGCTACTTGGAAGACTGAGGAAGGAGGATTGAAAGTTTGAGGCCAACCACCTCAACTTAGTGAGGAGACCCTTTCTCAAAATAAAAAATAGAGAGTTGGGGATGTGACTCTGTGGTAGATGCCCTAGGCTCAATCCTTCCTAACAAAAACAAAACAAAACAAAAAGACTGGATTGTCAGCCATGGGTCAGAGTGTACTTCCTGAGCCTCTGGATGACTTGGGCTTGCCTTGCCCTAGTTCAGGAGGAAGAACCTGCCTCAAGGATCTTATGGTCTGGTGGGCTATGAGACTGTTGCAGATGAAGTTATCAGAGGAGGAAAGAGCCCATGGTTGGGTTCAGAAGACCTTGAGTCTAGTCCTGGTTCAGATGGACAGACTGGTGAGATTTAGGTAAGCCCTACCTTTCTCTAGGTCTCAGACTCCTCTACAAGAAAACAAGGGTTTGAACTAGACGATACGTTTGAGCTCTGACCTTCTATGATGCACTCTTCAGAATAATAATTAAACAATTAAGGTTTATGCATATAGTACATTGCTCATAGGTTAATACCACTTAGGTCATCATTCTTCATGCTCTAGTAAATTGTATCAGTGCCTAATGTCTGTCTCCTCCTCCTTCTTTGAGGTTGTGTCTGATTCATCTGTGTCCACCCATTGGGCCTGGCACAGGCAGGCTTAAGCACATATTTTCCTTCAGTAAATATCTGTGGAATTAAATTGCTTTAATAAATTACTAATATATTTGGAACCATCAGAGTCCAAGTGATTTGGAGCCACTTTTTTAGAATAGAAATGAAGGGCGAATATGATCAGAGGAGAGGGAAGGGGCAGGTGGAATTGTCTGCAAGGGCTTATTGGAGAAGGATGGTGAGCTGAAGAGGGTGGAAAAGGTCACAATCCCACATGGGCTGTTTCTTTTTCCTACTCTCACCAGCTTTTATTAAATAGGTGAGTTCTTGAGTGTGTGTGTGAGTGCGTGCTCACAAACAGATAAGAGACAAGAACACCAAGCCTGGACATTTAGAAGTGAGATAATTTATTCAAGCACTTGGTAGGGTAGAGTAAATAGAGTTCATAGACATGCTCTGGAGCCAGACAGGTCAGGACTCAAATCCTGGTACTAATATGTTCAGTGTGACCTTAAACAAGTCACATGGCCTCTTGTACTCATTCCTTCCATGCATATTTATTGAAAATCTTGGTGCCAGGTATAGTGTTTATATGCCAGTAATGAACTGGAGAAAACAAGTCCCTGCCCTCTTGAAACGCACAGGAGATAGACTTTACATAGGTAATCAGGGCTGGGGTTGTAGCTCAGTGGTAGAGCCCTTGCCTAGCATATGTGAAGTCCCAAGTTCAATCCCTGCCACCATAAAAAACAAATAAAAATAACAGGTAATCATATAAAAGTACAGAGCACAATAAGAGCATATAACAGAGCTACCTTCTCAGTTTTAGTTTCATTTTAAAATAGAAATGACAAATAGTGCTTTGTGGGATTGTGGGGATTAAATTAGATAATGCATGTGGAGTGACTAACAAACTGCCCAATGGTATCATAAATATTGTTTTACATCCAAATAATGTTTCAATTATTTAAAATTAATCAATAATTCCTTCTTTCTCAAAATCAAAACTTTAAAGCTGACTCAGTTTTCCTGAAAGAGCAGGGTGGGGAGACCTGGAGGAGAAAGATCCTAGATGATCTCACTTGTGCCCTGGTAGCTTCTAAATGGGTCTCACTGAACTTCAAGCTCCTGTAGTTTACCAGTGACCCATTGAGGTCTTCTGCTCAGCTCAGGTCTCAGCCCCTCTGGCTAACCTTAATTCTAAATTCTCCTTTGTCTTTGATGTGGCTTTAGGTACTCAGCCTTCTTGGGTTTCCTCTTGATCCCTTGTTCTTCCTTCTCTCAGCCTGCCTGAAGAGTAGAACACTGTCTCCTTTTTATTACTCCTCTTTATTGGTACTACCAAAGATAAGATCAGCGTACCATTTTGTGGGCTTAGACAGACAAGACAGGAGATAGCAGAAAGAACTGACACGGGAAGTGACAAATTAAAGTTCTAGAATCATGTCTTCTTCTTTTTTCTTTCTCTTTACTGTGCTGGGGATTAGAACCTGAGGCCTTAGTGCTTGACAGGCAAGCACTCTATGAGTGAAGCTATATTCCCAGCCCTGTAAGTGCCTGTCTTCAAATCCGTTTTACTTAACTCCCTTGAGGAACTACGTGGATAGTGGGGGATGGGACAATGGCCATGCCCTATCCTCCAGGAGAGTCCCTCCTCCTAGGCAGGCAGAACAATAGTTGTCCTGTTTGCTCCAGGACTCCTTTGCATCTCTGAGATTTTCCAGACTGGGTGGTACCCAGGTCATCTGTCATAATCCCCACTGGGAAATGGTTCCTTCCTCAATCCTGGTGTTCCAAGAACAACTTAACTCTAAGATGCCCACTGATTCAATATTCCTTGTCCCCTCCCTTTTTCCTCTAATGTGCATCTTTGCTCTCTACTTGCTGTGTGACCCTGGACAAGTTATGAAATATTTTAAGAAAATAACTTAGATATGTTTTGCACTTTATTAATATAACAATTCCATGAGGCAGATAATATTATCTCCACCTTAGAGATAAAAGCACTACAGATAAGAAAATTTGATTTGTCAGGCTTAATTTTCTCCTTTCCTCTCTTATAATCTACATCATAAAATATTAATTATATGAGATAACATAAGCTCCATGAGAGCAAGAAGATTTGCTTATTTTATTAATGCTATATTCCCAGTGCCTGGGAAAGTGTTTGGTATATAAATCCTTTGCTCAGTAAATATTTGGTGTTTTGTTTTGTTTGGGGTACTAGGGATTGAGCCTGGGGGGTGCTCTACCACTGGGATACATTCTCAACCCTTTTTATTTTTTATTTTGAGATAGGGTCTTGCAAAGTTGCTGAGGCTGATCTTGAACATTTTTTTTTAAGTTGTCAATGGATCTTTTATTTTATTTATTTATATGTGGTGCTGAGTATTGAACCCAGTGCCTCACACACTGCCAGGCAAGTGCTCTACCACTGAGCCACAACTCCAGCCCCAGTCTTGGAATTTTGAATCTCCTGAGTTGCTGGAATTGACACTGTGCCCAGTTTTAGTGAATACTTGTTGACTGACTGATTGGCTATTGTACATTTAATATAATACCTAGCACAGAATAGTTCTTTCCAAATTCAAAGCTATTATTTAATCTTGGTCAGTCTTGCTTTTTCACCTGGTATTCTAGTTAATTACCAAATATTTTTCAACTGTGGATCTTTTTGTGTTCCCAACACTATTGCCCAAATCAGATTTCATATTTGCTCCTCAGGTCTTGCCTAAGGTCACACATCTAGGGCTGGGAAGGTAGCTCAGGGGTAGAGTGCTTGCCTAGCATGTGCAAGGCCTAGGTTCAATCTCCAGAACCGCCCTCCCCCCAAAAAAGTCACACATCTAATAAGGAGGTTTGCTGGGTTTTCTGTCTGATCACTTGTCTATCACCTCACTTGTCTCTAGTTTCTACCTCCTTCTTCAGTGGATTCTGAACAGAATGATCGCTGCAAATTACACACACTTGTTCTTGGTGTAATTTTTTAATTGCTTTGATAAGAGCCAACATTTATTGAGTACATTAATCTATGCTAGGCACTGTTCTAATTACATGTATTAACTCCTCTAAGCTTTACAGAATCCTTTTTTCAGTTGGAGAAACTGAGGCCAGAGAGGTTACTTGCCCAGAGTCACACATCAGAGCTTAGATATGAGTCTAGGAAGTCTGATTCCAGAACCTCTCTATTTGCTCCCCCCGAACCCCATAATCTATACTTCCACACAGCCTCCTTGACTGTTTTAGGCAATTATTTGTCCCTCTTCTGTGCCCTTTCACCTACTGCTGTACCAATCCCCGAAACCAGGAGCACTCTACAACTGAACCACATCCCCAACCCTTTTTATTTTTTTTATTTTGAAACAGGGTCTTGCTAAGTTGCCCAAGTTTGCTAAGTTGCCCAGATCAAATTTGTGATCTTCCTGCCTCAGCCTCTCAAGTAGCTGGGATTTCAGGCATGGGCCACCATGCTTGGTTCAGTAGATGTTAAATGAATAAATGAACATTCGTAGTGAGTAATATTCTAGAACTGACTCTGGAAGGGGGATGATGCTCTGTTGCCTAAGCCACTTTCTCTCCTCATTCCCTACCCAGCCAGACCTTAGGCTTTCTCAGTGATAGCTGTACTTTTCATTTTGGACACCAGGGAGCGCCACTATTAACACAGCCCAAGTTCAGGAATTCCTTAAGTTTTTTGAGCAGATTTCTGATTTGAATACACTTCTACTAAAGTTTCTCTCATTTTCCAAATGACAGCTATTGGTGACCAGAAACCCCGTGATTAGAGGAAGGACAGTTAGGCTGCTGTACAGAACACACATAATTCATTCATTCACTCACCCAAACCCTTATATACTAGCTCTGTGCAGGGCAACCCAGCCTGTGAGAATACAAAGATAAATGAATTGCAGTCATTTCACTTACTCCTTGATGAATTCAGAAGCTAATGGCAAAGAGAGATGCTTATTAGACAATCAAAATTAAGTTATCTAAGCACTCTAAGGCATAGCAAAAGATTAGAGAGACAGGGCAAATCAGGAAGGTACCAAAGGAAGGGGTGACTTGGAGTTGTTTTTCTTTCTTTTTTATCATGATCCTTAGTTCATCATGGCTGTCATCATTGGTTAAGGGATGAACGCTTTTATTTCACTTGAACTGAGACGTACAGAATACGGAGGAAATCTCAGGAGAAAGCAAGCTTGGTTTTCACTGTACCACTTCTTGGCTTCATTTCTTCTTTTATAAAATGAATTGCCTCTGTCTTTTCTAGCAGAGTCACTATGAGGAAGAGATGAGATAATAGAGGTGAAAGTTCTTGAAAATAGTAGAATGGAGACATAAGAATTAGTTTAGTTGGGCAAGGTGATTCACACCTGTAATTCCAGTGACGTAGCAGGTTGAGGTAGGAGGATCACATATTCAAGTCCAGCCTTGCCAATTTAGGAAAACCCTGAATCAAAAACAACACAAAAGGGCTGGGTGTAGTGGTGTACGCCTGTAATCTGCACAACTCAGGAGTCCCAGGCAGGAGGATCATAAATTCAAGGCCAGCCTCAGCAACTTTGTGAAACCCTGTCTCAACTTAAAAAATACAAGGGACTGGGAATATAGCTCAGTGGTAAAGCATCTATGGATTCAATCCCCAGTACTAAAAGTAAATAAATATAAGGGTTGGTAATGTAGCTCAGTTGTAAAGTATTCCTGGGTTCAATCACCAGAACTAACAGAGGCAGGGCGAGGGGCAGAGGGGAAAACCAAGAAAGAAAAGAAAAAGAAAAAGAGGGGGAGAATTAGTTCAGTCCTATTTGATTTAACTCACACCTTCAGAATATCTAAGCAAAGTCTTAAGAGTGATGCAAGGGGGGCTGGGGTTGTAGCACAGTGGTAGAGTGCTTGCCTAGCATTCTTGAGGCACTGGGTTCAATCCTCAGCACCACATAAAAATAAGTAGATAAAATAAAGGTATTGAGTTCATCTACAACTAAGAAAAAAAATTTGGTTTTTTTTTTTTTGTTGGTACTGGGGCTTGAACCCAGGGGCACTCCACCACTGAGCCACATCCCCAGCCCTATTTTGTGTTTTATTCAGAGGCAGGGTCTCACTGAGTTGCTTAGGGTCTCGCTAAATTGCTGAAGCTGGCTTTGAACTCGTGATCCTCCTGCCTCAGCCTCCCAAGTGCTGGGATTACAGGTGTGCGCCACCCCGCCCAGCAAGAAAACAAATTAAAAAAGAAAAAGGAGTAATGCAAGGGAAACATACGCTGTACATGGCTTGCTGTATAGGTTTTTAAAAAAATTTTTTTTGTAGTTGTAGATGGACATAATGCCTTTCTCTTATTTGTTTGTTTTTATGTGGTACTAAGGACCAAACCCAGTGCCTCACACATGTGAGGCAAGTGCTCTGCCACTGAGCTACAGCCCCAGCCCATGTATAGGTTTTAAAAAAGAGAGGAATGGGGGAGCTGAGAGTGGTGGTGCATGACATTAATGCCAGCTAACAACTCTGGAGCCTGAGGCAGGAGGATCACAAGTTCAAAGCCAGCTCCCTGCAACTTAGTGAGGCAGTAAGCAATAAAAAAGGGTGGGTTTGTGACTCAGTGGTTAAGTGCTCCTGGTTCAACCCCTCGTACCAAAAATAATAAAGAAATAAATAAGAGAGGGATGGTGGGGGTTTGGGGAAAGATAGCTCTGTTTCATCTTGAGACTGAGTCACATCCCCAGCCCTATTTTGTATTTTATTTAGAGACAGGGTCTCACTGAGTTGCTTAGCACCTCGCTTTTGCTGAGGCTAACTTTGTTCCTCCTGAGCTGCTGGGATTACAGGCATGTGCCACCGCCCCGGCAGGTTTTACTATCTTGCAGAATAGTAAAGCTGAACTGGATCAATAATCTGGTAGTAACTTGTTCTAATAGGGAGACAGATCCAGACGGAAACTGGCTTTTCTAATGTTATATCATGATCATAGAGGCAGAGAGGAGACCACAATGTTCTTCCTGTTGCCTCACCCATGGCATTGACTCCTAGACATCATTTATTTTGAATTGTGGTAAAATGTATGCAACATAAAATTTGCTATATATATGTGTGTTTTTTTTAAAGACCAGGTCTCAGGGCTGGGGTTATGGTTTAGTGGTAGAGCACTTGCCGAGAGCATGTGTGAAGCATTGGTTTTGATTCTTAGCACCACATATAAATAAATGAATAAACTAAAGGTCTAGCAACATCTTTAAAAAATATTTCTAAAAAACTGGACCTCACTATGTTGACCAGGCTGGACTTGGGTGGGGAATGCAGCTCAGTGGTAGAGCACTCACCTAGTAACAATAAAGCCCTGGATTCAATGCCCTGGCAAAGCAAACAACAGAAGCAAACAAAAATACTTCCTGGGCTCAAGCAATCCTGCCTCAGCCTCCCAAGTGGCTAGGACTACAGGCATGTGCCATGGTGCCTGGTTTTGTGGTGCTGGGGATCCAGACCAGGGCCCTGGGCATGCTAGGCAAGCACTTTACCACTGAGTCATATCCTTAAACCTTAATCTACCACTGGCTCCCCATCCCCCATTGCCTTTACTGGGGATTCAATCCAGGTGTGGTTTCCCTCTGAGCTATCTCCCTCCCTGCCCTTTTTACTTTGAGACAGAGTCTTGCTGGCAGGTCTTGAATTTGTGATCCTTCTGCCTTAGCCTCTGAGTAACTGGGATTACAGACATGTGTTACTGAGCCTGGCTTCCTTAATAATTTTTAAGTGTACACTTCAGTCATGTTAAGTACATTTACACTGTTGTACAACCAATTGCTAGAACTCTTTTTTCGTCTTGCAAAACTGAAATCATACCCACTATCCTTCCCCTCCCTTTTCTCTGGCCTTGAACAACCACCATTCCATGTTCTATCTCCATGAATGTGACTTCTTCTCTAGGTACATCATATAAATAGAATCACAGTATTTGTATGTGTGTGTGACTGGTTTATTTTACTTAGTATATTGCTCTCAAGGTTCAGCCATGAAGTAGCATGCGTTAGAATTTCCTTCTCCAGCCACATTTTTGTGGCACTGGGATCAAATCTAGGGCCTTGAACATGTTAGGCAAGAATTCTACCACCAAGTTACATCCCCAGCCCTTTAAAAAATTCAAGACAGGGTCTCACTAAGTTGCTCAGGCCAGCCCTGAAATTTGTGATCCTCCTATCTCAGCCTCCTTAGTAGCTGGAATAACAGGCATGTGCCACCATGCCTAGCAACACTTTGTGTGTGTGTGTGGGGCGGGGGGGCAGTGAGGGTGGTAGGATTCAAACCCAGGGACTTGTGTGTGTTAGGCAAGTGCTCTACCACTGAGCTACCTGTGCAGCCCAGAATTCCCTTCCTTTTTCTGACAGCATAATATTCCATCATATATATACATATATATATATAATATTATAATATTTTGGTTATTCTTTCATCTCTCAATGGACATTTAGGTTGCTTCCATCTTTTCACTGTCATGAATAATGCTACTATGAACATGTTTATACAAATATTTGAGTCCCTGCTTTCATTTTCTTTTTTAACCCAAAGATTCATAACTAAAGTAGAATTGCTGGATCATTTGATAATTTTATTTTCAGTTCCTAAACATCATTTTAGCCTCACAGGAAATGCAACAGCTCTGAGAAGTTCAAGGTCTTGGTGTGAACCAGGGTAACTGACCCAGGTTTCTTGCTACTAAAACAGGCTTTTTCTACCAAATAGGTTATGCACTTATACCCACAAAGAAATAACAAATCTGAAATGATGCGAATTTAAAGGAAGTTGGGTTAAGTATATTTTACTTTGTTCTTTTCTGCATGTTCTCTTAATCACATGAGTGCACAGGTAGGTGGCTTAGGCAGAAATGACAGATTAGCAGTCTGAGTGATTAATCTGGGCTGCAGAAGTGTTTGATGAGGCCTATAAAGGATTTTTTTTTTTTTTTATTTTACATACTTACAAATTGATGGCAACTTTTCATTACCCAAGAAAGTGAAATAAACTTTTATGCACTTTTTACAAAGCAGTTTTTCTCATAAGAGATGATGAAATATATAAATGGAAGGAGGGATATCTAGAACCCACCACATGACCAGTGTGAAATTCCTACAATTAGTAATTGTTTTCAAGCCGGGCGCGGTGACACACGCCTGTAATCCCAGCACTTGGGAGGCTGAGGCAGGAGGATCGGGAGTTCAAAGCCAGCCTCAGCAACTTAGCGAGGCCCTAAGCAACTCAGTGAGACCCTGTCTCTAAATAAAATACAAAATAGGGGTGGGGATATGGCTCAGTGGGGGAGTCCCCCTGTTTTAAATCCCAAGAAAAAAAAAAAAAAAAAAAAAAAAAGAAAGAAAATTGTTTTCAATGACTCACTGAGGACAAAATAAAAAATTACATAAAATCAAACTTCTCTGCATATTAGAAATAGTTCAATTTACCCATGGATCCCACACAATTCAAAATAGATAACAATTTTATTAAATAACTTAAAAATACTACCTATTAAACTCTCACACTGTTTCTTTAAAAGTACTTATAAAATTATCAAAACTAAATGATTCTTTGTGAAAATAAGTAGTAAAAATTCAAAATCTACAGCTGCACCTTAAGAATGAACTATTAGGGCTAGGTTGTGGCTCAGTGGTAGAGCGCTTGCCTGGTATGTGTGAGGCCCTGGGTTTGATCCTCAGCATCACATATAAAGAAATAAATAAAATAAAGGTCCATTGACAACTAAAAAAATATTTTAAAAAATGAACTTTTAATAAAAAAATCAATTTAGGTTGGGTACAGTGGCACATGCCTATAATCCCAGGAATTCTTTTTTTTTTTTTGGTACTGGGGATTGAACCCAGGGGCACTCCACCACTGAGCCACATCCCCAGCTCTATTTTGTATTTTATTTAGAGACAGGGTCTCACTGAGTTGCTTAGGACCTTGCTAAGTTGCTGAGACTGGCTTTGAACTCGGGATCCTCCTGCTTCAGCCTCCCAAGTGCTGGGATTACAGGCATGCGCCACCGCACCCGGCATCCCAGCAATTCTTATAAAGTATTTTATACTTTATTTTCATGGTACTGGGGATTGAACCTAGGGCCTTGTACATGCAAAGGACAAGCTTTAAACTGAGCTACATCCCCGGCCCTGGGTTTTGTAATTAGTTGTACAATATTAAAAAAAGAATGTCATAAGAGTTCAGATTTCTATCTTCTCTTACTTCTCTGTCAATAGTGGTCCTACTTTCCTGTCTGCTCTCCAGTCCACAATTCTCACCACTCCCTATTACTCCCACTGACTTCTCTCAATCATGTAACGTACTTGCTCATTTTGTCATTTAAGACCCTTTGCTCAGAGTCTAGGTGTAGCTGAATGGAGGTAAGGGGTTTGACTTCTATTTTGGCCAGTCTTCCAGCACACAGCTGTAAATCAATAAATATTTGAGTGATCTGTGAGGCATGGCACAATCTGAGAGACTTGGGAGAGTGAGGCAGAGGAATCACAAGTTCGAGGCCAGCCTCAGCAATTTAGTGAGACCCTGTTTCAAAATAAAAATATAAAAAGGTCTGGGGATATAGTCAAAGGTAGAGCATCCCTGGGTTCAATCCCTAGTATTAAGGGAAAACAAAAGTGGTCAAGTGAACTAATGCATGACAATCTGCTTTTACTGAGCACCTGCTATGTGCAAAGTCTATGACTGGATCCAAGTGTCACAGAGAAGAATGATCTCTGCAAATTCAATCTCCTAACCATGCGGGGAAGAGCACACATACCTATGGTTGAACTCTGGCCACAAAACTGATTTTGAGGGGGCGATTAGGCAGGAGTTTCTAAGCTTCCAGTCATTGAACTGTATCTGGAAGAAGGGAGGCCACCTAGTTATATGAAAAGCCTCCCCTGCAGAAGTAACAGCAGATAACAACGCTGTGAGGTGACTTGCTTTGGGAAACTTAAGAAGATCATGGGTTGGGGGTATGTAGTTCAGTGGTACAGTGCTTGCTTAGCATGCTCAAGACCTTGGATTTGATCCTCGGCACTGAAACAAACAAACAAACAAACAAACAGCAGCAACAACAAAACAACCCAGCATGATGGGAACTTAATAGAGTGGGGAGCGCGGTAACAGATGACGTTAGATATGTATTTTTATATCAACAGCCTAACCCTTAAGCCAGGCAGCTGTTGGGCAAATCCGTGTCCTGGTCTTCAAAGGGCTTGCTCAGAACAGGAGTGGTTTAGTACTGTCAGTCAGAGGAGGGACTGGGCCTAAACCCTTCTCCTGCCTTGGGTGCCAAGGACAGGGTAGGGCACAGAGGAGGTTTCAGTAAAGATTTGCTGACAGTGTGTTTGAGAAAAGAACAGGAAGTGCAGGCTTTGTCGAAGGAGGCCCAGGCAAGGCTCTCTTTGGGGCACTCGTTCTCAAGTCGCTGCCGCCTCTTCCAGCTGACTCTGAGAGCTGGGAGGGTGAGACGCAGGGAGGAACCAGCCACAGGCCATTCCCGCAAAAACCTTAAGGGGGTGGGGGCTTGAAAGCAGGTAGGAAAACGTGTTTTGAGCGCTGAGCGAGGGCATCCAACTTTACTTGGAGGGTCGGGGAGGGTGTGTTCAGACAGATGAACTCTTTTAGCCCAGACTCATTATATGTGTAGGGGAATTTTGCCTCGAGTGGTCTTGATATTTCATTTTGCTTTCGTCACAATTTCATCTGAAAATGCTCACAGGCCCTAATGGGCCTCCCTCGGGGCGGATCCTTCACTCTAACCCTCTGCAAATGGGCAGGGCCTCCCAGGAGCTTGTCTTGCCTACACTACCTAGATTTGCTCACTAGGGGCCGCTGCGCACGAGCAACGGAGCGCGCGGGTTCCCAAGTTGCAGAGAGGTGGATGCTGATTGGTTGTGAGGAGCGGCCGGAGGGCGGAGTCTGAAAGGCCGGTTGGGAGTCGGGGGTTGGTAGCGCGCCCCCCGGCCAAACCCCGACGGTCTTTTGTCGCCTCAGGTGGTTCCCTGGCGGCTCTCGTTGTGTAGAGACTTCTGTCAGCCTGGCTCTAGAGCTGAGCTGCACCGCGGCAGAGAGATTAGGGCGGGGCAGCTGCCGCCGCCGCCGCCGCCGCCGCAGGCCTGGGTTACCTGAGCAACTGCGGGTCAGGGGCCCGCCCGAGGGCGGGCGGTTAGTGCGGGAGACTATCGGAAGGAACTGGGGAGGCAGGGACCTGACCCTTGGTTCGGGACCGGGGACCTGGAGAAGACCAGCTTAGGCTGGGGGGCCGGGAGACCCTGCCTGGGGCGGGGGGATCTGGGAAGCCTTCTCCAACAGGTTATTCCGGGATAACCCCCGGCACTAGGGCGGGCCCCGGCTTCGCTGGGGGCCGGGCGGCGCGGGGCGGGCCCGCGGGAGAGCACGCCCCCGCCCGCCCCGGGTCCGCCCCGTGCCGCCCGCCGGCTGGGGAGCTGCTGTCCCGGGCCTGGCCGGTGCGCGTACGCCTGCTGGACCAGTGCACCGCCTGCTGCCTGGGTACGGGACTGGGCGGGGGCGTTGACTTCGGCCTAAGAGGCTTAGGATCTCGGAGACGCCCGTACCCGCTGGGGCCTGCGAGTCGCACGCCCTCCCCGAGCTTCTGCTCGTCTCTCCTTCCCGGGGCGAGGTCAGGTGCCCCCGTTCTCGCCTCCTTTCTCTTCCTTCCCTCCCCCGCCTCGGTGCCCGCGGGAGATCCTGCCCGCCCCCTCTCTCAAGGGTGTAGCAGGCTGCGGAGTTGACGGCGGCCCCACAGCCACCCTGCCCAAACTCTCCGGAAGCTGCCCGAGCTCAGGCCGCTGCAGCTCCGGCGGACCCACTGTTGGACCAGAGGCCCTGGCCCTCCTCCCGCGCCCAAACTTGGAGCACTTGACCTTTGACTATCAGAGGAGGCAGGCCCGCAGGTGGCTGGACAGCTGCGGCGGCGCTGGGAGGGCATCTAGCCTGGGGACCGTCGGCTGCACTCCCGGGTTCCCTGTGAGGGCATCTTGCCTGGGGACTGTCGGCTGCACTCCTGGACTCCAGGCTTTGCTTCTGGGATTCCAAGGTGTCTACTTAAGGCGCATGTGGATTGAGACCTAGAGTCATGGATGTTTGCGTCCGTCTTGCCCTGTGGCTCCTCTGGGGGCTTCTCCTGCATCAGGGCCAGAGCCTCAGCCATAGTCATAGCGAGAAGGCCACAGGAACCGGTTCAGGGGCCACTTCTGAGGAGTCCACTGCAGCAGGTAAGGCCTTGCTGCGGGCTGGATTTTGTTGGGGGCTTCAACTTATAATTGAGTAGCCCAAAGTGGGCAAGTCAATGTAGGTTTGTACATGTGAGATTGGTGGAGGATCCACACCTTACTGCGTAGTCTCAGTCGTCCCAGAAGTTCTTTCTGTTCAGGACTCCTGGCTAATGTTACTGTCTCTTTGAATAACTTTCCTCATCCCTCCTCAGCATGTCTTTTGCTGCAATGAAAAGAAGCCTTTGGGGCACTTTCACCTTTCAGATCAGACCCCATCTCTGGACAATTTGTGTGAAAGGATGACCTACCCATATAAAACTCTACTGCTTTTAGACAGTTTCAGCACTTGATAGTAGAGGGAGGATGAGACCACTCTGACTGAGCAGGGAAAATCGGGGCTGGGCCAGCTTGTCGACAGCCTGGTATTCAGGTTTGCCTTTCTATTCCCACCACCGTGGGAACCCTAGTCCCTCCCTTTAAGTAATCTGCTGTCTCTTAGCTGTGCCCAATTGAAATATCTAGGCAAATCCTTAGCTGGAATCTTATTTACCTCTAGGGAGTAAAATGGCCTTTTCTTGACATTGCATAATGTAATTCCTGGGACTACTTGTTAACTTATTTTGTTTCTTCTGACTGATGAGTGTAGATATTCCATGTTATTTTTTATCTGTCCTGTTTTTTCGTGTGCACTTGTTGAGCTTGATACGAAACAGGAGGCCCGGTATACTCTTAAAATAGAAAGGAACACTTTTAAAATCCACTTATTTTACACAAAACTTTGAAGATCAGTTCTCTTTTCCCATTTCTCTCACCCAGTCGCTGTGATCTGCTCAAAACTGTGACTTGAAGGCAAGATCCCCCTCAGGGGTGGTTATACTGAGTTGTTTTGAGGCTAGCAAACTCAAGTGAGGAGATGGTGGATCAGAGAGTACCTGCTGATGCAAGTAGGAAAAGTGGTTGGGGACTTTCATAGATGGATCCAGAGTCTGGCATTAGTAGTAGACCTTTTCCTGGGCACCCCTACCCAACCCCTTTAAGTTTCTTGACTGGACTCAATGTGATTCCAGATTCCCCAAGGGCTGATTTCCCAATGAGTCCTGTATGCAAGCATGGAACTCCTAGCTACTTTTTTTTTTTTTATCAGCATTTTTTTTTTTTTTTGCAGTGCTGGGGATTGAACCCAGGGCCTTGTGCTTGCAAGGCAAGCACTCTACCAACTGAGCTATATCCCCAGCCCTAGCTGTTATTTTTTAAAAGAGGTTCTTCTTTCAAATTTCAAATTAATTCTGTCTCTCTGTAGGAAGTTTCCTTGACCCCTCAAGCTTAGCCCAAAGCTTGGTTCTCACTGTGCTATGAAAGACTGACTAAACTGTGAGGTAGACTTAAGGAACATCTCTGCTGTTCCCAGTGATATCTCTGTTTATAATTAACATGTCCTCTTTTTTCCACTCCAAAATATGAAACCCAGACATGAATATTTTTGAGATGTTCTATATTTTAGAACCTTTTTTATTTTTTTGTTGATGGTGTGGGGAATCAAACCCAGGGTCCCATGCATGCCAGGCAAGCACTCTACCACTGATCTATATTCCCAGTCCCAAAAAGGGATGTTTCAGGCGTTAGCTAGCTCTCAAGAATCTCCTCTTCCATCCCAAGGTAAGAGGCATTCCAGCATCCCTCAGAATCACTCAATGACTTGAGCTTATTAAGATAGCCCTCTACATAACATACTGCAGAGGCCTATACCGAGTCCTCATTTTTGGTCTTATTTCTTATTTAATTTTGTTCTTTTCTTCCTCAGTTCAGAAATTGGTTTCTCTTGTCACAATACTAGTGAAATCCAGGGAGGAATGTCTCAGAGAGACATTCTAGGTGCTGTGAATGACTCGTTTGTGGGGACCTAGATGTCTCAGTACTATTATTTTGGTAGGTTGTTCCCTTAGGTCTTTCTGGGACATTACCTGTTACTCAGAGACTTAACTTATTCAAAGAGGTGGTTGATAGAATGGGTTCCGCAAAAGGGTTTGGGCAGAAATTTTCTATGTATCTAGGAACCTTTCCAACTCCTGTGTATCCTCAGGATACAGGAGTTTTACTTGCTCTTAAAGCTACCACTTTTCTAAGTCAGATTCAACATACCTAATAAATCTGTGCTCTCTTCAGTTTATGTTTTATAGTTACACAACTATTTTCCTATGAAGTCTCACAGTATCCCTATGGAATGCAGGGTAGGATAAAACATCCTTTTTTTTTTTTTTTTTTTTTTTTTTTTTAAATGGGTGAAGAAACTGGGTCCTGTGCTTGGTGCTATTGGCAGTCTTCTGATGCTTAAGTACTGGACTTTTTCCATCTTCTCAGGTCCTGTCCTGTTAAAGGAGTGCCACGAGGGACTGGAGAATGTTGTTCTTTGGCAATTAGGCAGACCCTGGTGACTTCATAGCTTACATCCAAGGAAAGGGCAGCCTTTTTCTTTTCTGGAGAGTATGTTGCAGGGACCCAGAAAATTCAATTTTGGATATGTGTACCTTCCTTTCTCTTAGTTAGGTACAAGATTTGATTCTAGTGGGGCGCCATGGCGCACTTGGGAGACTGAGGCAGGAGGATTGGGAGTTCAAAGCCAGCCTCAGCAACTTAGCGAGGCCCTAAGCAACTCACTGAGACCCTGTCTCTGAATAAAGTACAAAATAGGGCTGGGGATGTGGCTCAGTGGTGGAGTGCCCCTGGGTTCAATCCCCAGTATCAAAAAAAAAAGAAAAAAAAAAGAAAAAAGATTTGATTCTAAGAAGGATTTAGTTAAAATTTAAAATGCTTTATCTTTCCCATGCATACAGTAAGTACTATTAAAAGCCTGACCCTGGGACTGGGGTTGTGGCTCAGTGGTAGAGTGCTTGCCTAGCATGTGTGAGGCACTGGTTTGATTCTTTCTCAGTACCACATATAAATAAATAAAAAATAAAGGTCCATCAACAACTAAAAAAAAAAGCCTGACTCTGTAGTGAAGACAGGTGCTCTGATAGGAGGCTCTCTCATTGAGCAGTGGAGAGGTAATTTCTGTCACTTTCTCTTTGCATGCTAAGTTACTTTCTCAGTAAAGATCTGTGCCTGGCTGTGCTGCTTTGGGGCCTGCATTTCTGAAGTTGGCTTGATGGATAAATGAAAGTTTGCTTAGACTTTAGAAACTCAAAAATGTTTTCTGTAGAATGTGTACAAGGGACCTTAGGTGAAGTCTGGAGTTGGGGCTGCCAATGTTGGAAGTATTGAGGGTCACTAATCAAGAATTGTGGTTTGGTTTTATATAGCTAAAATATGGCCTTAGAGAATAGGCATCTTAAGCAGTGTGCCACCTGCAGGCTGGCTTCTCAGTCAATCCCTGATGGAGTGGCAGGCTAGAACCCTGCCTGCCCACCATGCTAATTGCTGCTGCCTCCAAGGCTATAAATGGCCGGGCCATCTTGGTAGCTACGCTAATTTTAGCTGAGGGTGTCTCCCGGAACTGGGCTGAGGCCAAAAGCAGGTGGGTGGGGCTTGGCTGAAGATAATACTGGGGGCTGGGTAGAGGGACACACTAATCCTGGGGCAGCCAGGACATCATCTGCTTCCAGGCCTCAGCTTTGACAATCACCTTTAGCTAGGTTAGTTGATTCAGCAAACAATGAACAGTGCCAGCTCATGTGCTATTTATTCAATAAGTATTTGAGTGCCTGCCCTGTTACTATGTATGTTTTCTATGGGAATTTAAGGATGAACAATACAGTCATCTTCCCTATTTCAGGGACGTTAGTCTTGTTGAGGAGACAGAAAATAAACACATAAACAAATATATTATTTTGTGGTAAGTGACACAGAAGAAAACAGAAACAGAGGGGGCAGAGGAATGAGAAGGGAGCAGACATCTAGTTAAAACTGAAACCCAGTGTCTAGAGGACAGATTAATACAGTAACATCAATAGTAATAAGGATATCTATGTGGCAGACACTATTATAAACATTTTATTTTGCTCAATTCTTACAACCATCCTGTGTGATAGATATTATTATCCTTATTTTATAGTTGAGGAAATTCATAGGTTAAGTAACTTGCCCAAGGTTATACATGCAGTAAAAAGATCCAGAGTTTGAATCCAGGTAGTCTGATTCTTCATCTTCCCAGCCACTAAGCTTTACATCTCTCAAAACTTTGTGATATCCAGGCACAGTAGTGCAAATCTGTAATCCCAGTGATTTTAGGAGGTGGAGGCAGTAGGATTGCAAGTTCAAAGCCAGCCTCAGCAATTTAGTGAGGCCCTAAGCAACTTAGCAAGACCCTGTCTCAGAATAAAAAATAAAAATGGCTGGGGATGCAGCTCAGTGGTAAAGTGCCCCTGGGTTTAATCCGTGGTACCAAAGCAAAGCAAAGCAAACAAACAAACAAAAAACAACCCCAAAACAAACAACAAAAACCACCACCACCACCACCACCACCACTACCACTACCACCACTACCACCACTACCACCGCTGCTGCTGCCACCACCACCACCACCACCACCACCAAAAAGCCCACCTTTGTGATAAATGCTGTAATGGAAGTACTGTGTGTATGTATGTGCGTATATGTACACACACACACACATATATATAAATATATGTACACACATACACATACAAGGCTATTAGAAGCCAGAGGAGCAAGTGATTAGCCTGCCTGGGAATGTTGGGGGAGATTTTATAGTTTCCCCCATAATTTTTCTCAGATCTTGGGGAGATGAAAAGTGGCTGCCTAATTCATAAGTTAAGAGATGGAAAAATCAGTTAGTTCAACCCACTTATTTTTCCGTATGAAGAATCAGAGAGGCATTAAATAGAAGTTCTAGAAGTTTCAACTAACTTATTGGTTGAAAATTAGACTAGGACTTGTGAGTCAGGGACCCACATGTTTGAGGCCAGCCTCAGCAGTTTAGCAAAGTCCCTAAGCAATTGAGGGAGATCTTGTCTCAAAATAAAAAGGTTTGGGTTGTGGTTGTAGCTAAGTGGTAGAGTGCTTGCCTAGCATGTTTGAGGCATGTTGTTCCTCACACCACATAAATAAATGTGTCTATCTACAACTAAATTTTTTTAAAATACCAGCAAATGAAGTACAAATGAAAAATAAATTTAAAAAAAGGTCTGGGGATGTGGCTTAGTGATTTAGCACCCCTGGGTTCAATTCCTAGTACCAAATAACAAAACAACAACAAAAAACAAAACAAAACAAAACCCAATGTAGCAATGAGATTATTTCACCTTAAAAAACCCAGTATTGATACAGGTCATAAGACTTGTTTGACAATAAAGGGATGAGGTCTTGTTGAGGGGAGTGGTTTCTTAGGTCTCCACAGGACTTGGGTTCCAGTCCCAAGAGTCCTTTTTTTTTTTTTTCCCCAAGGGTCCTTTTTGATTTCCTCCTAGGCTGCCTTTGAGATACATTGCTGAGGACTTTGAGGGTATGCTGTGGTACATTTCCCTCTGTGGGAAATGATTCTCCAGGAAAGTCAACTCCTCTGGCTACCTGGCTTTTAGGGATGGATAAGGACACCAAACAGGGCCCACAATATTTTTTTTTTTAAACTGATAACAAAATTATGAAATATTAAGATATATAACAAAGTAAAAAGAATATAAAGGATGACACATTGAATATCCATGGGCCCAAAACAGTTTACAAAAACAAGAATAACACAGTGGCTTCTGTATCTCTCCCAGGATACTTTGTGTACATTTCTAATGTAACACATGGTACTTTGTGTGTGTGTGTGTGTGTGTGTGTATATATGTATATATATACACATATATGTGTGTGTATATATATGTGTGTGTATATATATATATACATATATATATTTGATCCCCCATAAGTGTAAGATCTTTGTGGAGGAAAGGAGGAGGGGTTATACTTTATCTCTGTTTTTATTGTGCCCAGCCTAACTTATATTAAAGTTTGTTGAAAAAACTGGAATGATGGCCTATTTGAATGGATCCTATTTTCTCTCTTCCTTTCAAAGTATCTTATATGTTTTGGAAAACATTCAGGGCTTTACCTCAATTTTTGTGGGTGTTAATTCTCACCCAGGACACTTTGTACGAAGTTTCATCCAAGTTCAGATATTTTAATTGTTTTTCAGTCTTTTATTTAACATCACTTTTGCCCATTTTAAAGATGAAAAACTCGTAGCTGAGAAATTTGTGTTCTAGGTGACAGGACTACAACATGGCAGGATCAGAACTATAACTCATGGCAGGATCAGGATCTATGTACTAAGCTCATGCTGTCTTTAACAAAACACATTACATGTTAGTATGTTCCAAAGGGGGAATTATCTTGCTAATCAGGTACTCAGAGTTTTTATAGTCTGATCATAGCTGTGTTGATAAAGGTGTTGAATAGTATGGTCAAAGCTGTACTGCTCTCAGGGACAGTACCGTCAACATTGTTGGAGTTATCTGTGGGTCAGCCTTTCTTATTATCTCATAAGCTTCTAAAGGGCTAGGACAGCAGGTGTTCAACTTTTTACTCTAGTTTCTAGCATAAGGCTTGACATGTGGCATATTTTACATACTATAACATTTTTAGAACTGAATTGAACTGAATTTATTGTCGTGTTCTGATTCTGCTGTAGTTTACTAGGCACCTGATTAAAGTTGAAAAATATTTTCCTTGGAGGGGTTAGATAAATTGAAAGAAGTAAGCTTAATTTATATAGAAAATTCAGTCTTAGAATTTCTTATTCACTTGATATGTGAAGTCTTCCTGTATTTGTTAAAACAAACAACAACAATGACAACAAAGCATAAACACCCAGATCAAGAGCAGTTGGGGACTAACATATTCACTCTGCTTGGAAGAAATTTGTTTTCAGAGGCCAGACTCTTATCACTGCTATTCTCCAGGAGAAAGCATTTAAGAGTAGCTGGAAAACTGTTTAATTCCACAAAGACCTATGCTCTGTGTGTGTAGCTGGGTAGATGCCTGGACATAAAGCAGGATGATTTACTTTGGTTTGCTGAAGGGTCTGAGTTGGCTACAGTCATGAGACATAACTATCTGGATTTAGAGGAGCTTTAGAGTTTGAGTCTCTTTCCTTACTAGCTGTTGACCTAGTGGAGGGTAAGTTACCTCACCTTTCTCAGCCTTAGTTTTTTCATTTGTAGAAAGGGAATTACCATAATGAAAAAGTTTGTGGTGAGGATAAAATTATAAAATGAGACAACTTTTATGAAAGGGCATTATAAACTATAAAATGATGTACAGTTGGGGTCAGCCATTGCTTTTGTGGGCCTGAGAAGCAGTCAGAATCTGAGTATCTAGTTAGGTAGCACATCTTTAAGGGTAGTTGCATCTCTGAATCTGCTGTAGTTCCAGTCTTTTTTCAGTAATACGCACCTGACATATATATATACTCTGAGCGTGCCCAAACCAGGTTTTTATTCAAGGCTTACTCTAAGCCCTGGAGAAACTGTTCATAAAGTCTGGGTGCTAGTATTTGAGCTTATTTCTGGCCTGTGATCCCTTCCTTTTTCTGAAGATAACCACTTTCCTAGTTCCCCTGCAGTCTTGAAATAACTGAGTAGATGGACGTAGCCCCACTTGTGTTGATTATTTATTGGTGCATAACAAATTATTCTCAAAACTTAGAGACTTAAAGCAGTATATATTGATTATCTTCCAGTTTCTGCAAGTCAGGAATCGGAGTACACGTTACCTACTTGGGTGCCTCCGACTCAAGCTGTCTCATGAGGTTGCAAACTATTGGCTAGGGCTGAAGGCTCAAATGGGGAGAGAATATTTGCTTTCAAGGTAATTTGTATGGTTGTTAGCAGGCCTTGGTCCCTTGCCACATGGGCTTCTCTACTGCGCTGCCTCATGACATGACAGTTAGCCTCTGTCCTCCAGAACAAGTGATTCAAGAGAGAGCAAGAGAGAGGTGCCCAAGATGGATGCCTCTGTTTTTTGTCTAATTTTGGAATTGATATGCTATCACTTCTTCCATATTTTATTTATTAGAAGCAGGCCAGTAAGTCTAGTGCATATTCAAGTTGTGGGATTATACAAGGACATTAACACCAGAAGGGCAGAGGTCTCTGGGACCATCTTCTATCCATCGTGCCACTGGCCTGAGACCTAACTGGAATTATTTTAAAGGATGCCTCTGATATCACCCTAGGACCATGCTATTGGGAACAATGGTTTCTAGATAGTGTGGTCTTTTAGCTTTTCTTTAAATTCTTTTACTTACCTCCTACAGTCTTATGGAGTCTTGTTTTTTTTTTTTTTTTTTTTTTTTTTGGTCCCAGAGATTGAACCCGGGGGCCCTTAACCACTGAGTCATATCCCCAGTCCTTTTTTCTTTTTTACTTTGAGAGAGGGTCTTGCTAAGTTGCTGAGGCTGTCCTCTTGCCTCAGCCTCTTGAGCCACTGGGATTACAGGCATGCACCACCGTGCCTGGTTTATGGAGTCTTTTTGAACTCCCCTTTGGTATCATACCCCCTGGTTTACACATGATTTCATTGCTTTGACATGGGCCTTTTTTTGCTCCTCTGATTCTTGGGCTCTCCTCAGGCCTAGTCCTAAACTAGCTTTATCCTAGGCTCTAGTCCTACCTCCTAACTCCTTGTTTGGTGCCTTTTTTTCTTTTTTTTTTTTTGTGGAACCGGGGATTGAACTCAGGGGCACTTGGCCACTGAACCACATCCCCAGCCCTATTTTATACTTTATTTAAAGACAGTGTCTCACTGAGTTGCTTAGCACCTTGCCCATGCTGGCTTTGAACCCACGATCCTCCTTCCTCTGCCTCTCGAGCCCCTGGGATTACAGGTGTGCAGCCTGGCATGTTTGGTACCTTTGATTATTGTATAGCCACTTCTCTTAGAGCCTTTGCTACTCTACCTTGGCTTCTGAGAGCTAAGATTTGTAGATGGTATTGAATTGGGATTCACATATTGACAGATGAAAAAGTATTTTTTTTTAGGCTATTGGTGTTAGGTGCTAGGACTTAACATCATGGTATGTCATAACTGGAATGGATTTTGGGGACCATCTTTCTCAAACTTCTCATTTTAAATATGAGAAGAACAACTTGCCCAAGATTTTCCTAAGCCGGGGCTAGAATCTAATTTCCTCTGTTTCTCACTCTCATGTTATTCCCACCCTGTTGTGCAGTCTCCAACCTAATGTAGTCATCTGGTATTGTTAGGGGTTTGAGACCTATAAAGAGGAGAACAAGAAAGTAGTTCACAGTTATATTAGGTTTACAGTAATTGGAGTGGACAGAATTAGTTGGTGTCAAGTGCTGCTTTCAAGGTACCACCTACCCTATGTACATGTGAATGGTGTGACTTTCCATCGTGTACAATCAGAGAAATGAAAAGTTGTATTCCGTTTGTGTACAATGAATCAAAATGCATTCTGCTATCATGTATAACGAAATGCAACAAACAGTAAAAAAATTCTAGTAATATCTGTTGCATGTTGTGTTAGTCAGCTTTTTCGATGCTGCTACTAAAAGACCCAACCAGCACAATTGTAGAGGAGGAAGAGTTAATTTGAAGGCTAAAGGTTTCAGAGGTCTTAGTCCATAGAAGGCCAGCTCCATTCCTTGGAGCTCTAGGTGAAGCAGAACATCATGGTGGAAGAGTGTGGCAGAGGGAAGCAGCTCACATGGTGATCAGAAAGCAAATAGAGAGAGATCTCCACTTGCCAGATACAAATATATATCCCAAAGCCATACATGCCCCAATGAACCATTTCCTCCAGCTGTACCTCACCTGTTTCCAATTGCCACTCAGTTAATGCCATCAGGGATTAATTCACTGATTAGATTAAGTCTATAGTCCAATCATTTCTCCTCCAAACCTTCTTGCATTTTTTCACATATGAGCCTTTGGGAAAAATGTCACATCCAGACCATAACACATATGGTGACTAACATCTGAATGCTGTACCACTCTCTAGGTAGTATCAGTTTGGTGGAATAAGAGATCTTTATTGGGATGTGCAGATTGGGTTTCTGAAGGAAATGGGTCAGAACCTTAGGCAACATGTCTCATTGTTTGGCTTAGCTGGTTGTGTTATGGATTTGAGGCCCCCATAGGCAGGGTAAATGTATCTGAAGCCTTGTGAAGTTACTTGTGGCTATCTGGAAAGTGCTAAGGGGAAGCATTCTGGGGACTATGAATTTGACAAAGCCTTGCCTGTGTTGGCACAACTTGCTAGGCAGGAGAGATTTGAGTAGGGGTAGCTGTGGCTCTGTCATGTTTATCAGAGTGGGGCAGATTATTTTGTGTGAGAGGCCATACACTATCAATTTGTTTTCTGATGGAGGGCTTGGAATAGAGAGGGTGCAGGTTCTAAAATCTTTGTATGGGTGGTGGTTGCTTTCCCATCTCAGTTCTAGCCCACGTCCACTTCACTCACTTCATCTCTGTTGCACAGTCTGCATTTCTTTTTTTCTTTCTTTCTTTCTTTTTTTTTGGCGGTGCTGAGGATTGAACCCAGGGCCTTGTAGTCTGCATTCTTGACACCGCGAGTTTTTTTTTTTTTTTTTTTTTCCTTTGTTCTGGTCTGCAGAACACACCATTTATTTATACTGCTTTCCTTTTGCCTTTTTATGTCATTACTTTCCTCCCAGAATGTTCTCCCCCATCCTTCTTTTTTTATTTTATTTTATTTTTTTTAATTTTTTTTTATTTACTTATTGATTCATTGAACACAAATGGAGTACAGCTATTCCCCATCCTTCTTTATTCTCACTAACCTCTCAGTTCTCTATGAAGTCTTTCCTGATACTTATGCTAGTCATGAGATAACCTCTCATCTCCAGTCACTCTGGTATCACTTACTATCTGCTCTACTCTCCATGTACTTCACACCTTGCTTATGTCTCTTAACCATGAGAGGCAGCCTGTGGTAGTATTAAGAGCACTGGGTGCTGGCTTGAGTCCTTGTTGACAGTATCATTTAAACCACAGTTTCATGCCAGGCATGATGGTGCACGCCTGTAGTCCTAGCAGCTCGGGAGGCTGAGACAGGAGGATTGCAAGTTCAAAGCCAGCCTCAGCAACTTAGCAAGGCCGTAAGCAACTCAGTGAGACCCTGTCTCTAAATAAACTACCAAAAAGGACTAGGCATGTGACTCAGTGGTTAAGCTCCCTTTGCTTCAATCCCTGGTACCCAATAAAATAAATATACTACAGTTTCTTCACTTGAAAAAGGAAGTTAAAGAGAGTTGTTATGATGCTGGGTATGGTGGTGTATACCTGTCATCCCAGTGACTCAGGAGGCTGAAGCAGGAGGACTGTAAGTTCAAAGCCAGCCTCAGCAACTTAATGAGACCCTATCTCAAAATAAAAAATGAAAAGGGCTTGGGATGTGTCTTAGGGGTGAAGTACCCCTGGGTTCAGTTGTGGTACAAAAGAGAGAGAGAGAGAGAGAGAGAGAGAGAGAGAGAGAAAGGGAGGGATTTATTGTATAGATTTTAAAGTCTTTTTCTTTTCTCTTGAGGATAAAAGAAATTTTCCTTTCTCTTGAGGATAAAAGCCATGTTTGGTTTGGCAACAATAGTATCTATCCTCAACATCTGTCACAATGCTGATCAGACAACTTGTACTTAATAGGTATCTATTGAATGAATCAATGCATAATACTGATTTGATTTGGGGCTGAATAGGTAGGAGAGAGAGTGCCAAGTAAATTGACATCAGTTCCTGTAAAAAGCTTAGACAAGTGTGCCCTGCCATTAGGGGTAGATTTATGGTTTTTTTTGTTTGTTTGTTTGTTTTTGGTACTGAAGATTGAACCCAGGGGTGCTCTACCAATGAGCTACATTCCCGGTTCTTTTTTTTTTTTTTTTTTTCCTTTCTTTCTTTTTGTTTTGTTTTGGGTACTGGATATTGAACTCAGGGGCACTTAACCATTGAGCTTCATTCCCAGCCCTTTTTTGTATTTTTTAGAGACAGGGTCTCACTGAGTTGCTTAATGCCTTGCTGTTGCTGAGTCTGGCTTTGAACTCATGATCCTCCTGCTTCAGCCTCCTGAGCTGCTGGGATTATAGGTGTGCACCACCCCGTTTGGCTTTATTCTTTATTTTGAGACAGGCTCTCATTAAATTGCTGAGGGTCCCACTAAGTTGCTGAGACTGGCCTTGAACTTGTGATCATTACCTGCCTCAGCCTTACAAGTCAATAGGATTATAGGCATATGTCACTATCCCCTACTGTGGTAGGTTTTCTTAGAAGTCTTTGTGGGCATGATTTTTCTGCCTAACCTGCTAACTTATCCTTTCTTAGTGATCACCTACTGAAGCTGTGCTCAGTGATAGTTATCAGTCACATTGCAGAATAGTTTAGTCATTGACTCCGGCAGATTTTGTTTGCCACAGCAATGGCTATCCTTAACAAGTGGTTGCAGTAGGAGCAGAATAAGGCTCTTCTCAAAGAGAACATAAGACCTGTGGGCAAGACTTCCTTGGGTTCTGCTACTCCTCAGCTCACATAGGTTTACCTCAGGTCAGACTTGATGCAGCCAAGTGAACAGAATGAACTTTAACTGCTTTTCTTAACCTGACTGTGGGATGGAGGAGGGAACCATTTTGTATGATTACCACTGCTGGACTTGTTTTGTACCAGGGAGGTAGGATAGTCATGTGATGATTGTTGGCTTTTTAAGTGTTATCTCTGATGCTGAGAACTCCTTGGGCCTCTGAGAACTTCAGCCTGAACAGACATCCCATCAGCTTTAGGCATTAAGGAGGTGCCTCTGGGGAGACAGGATGGAGGAGGAAAAACAACAAGAGAGTCAACTCTGTTGTCAGCACTGCCCAGCTAGGGCAAACCTGTCCCTTTCCTCTGTTATTTATATTTACAAAGCTCATGGCTGCCTTGGGTTGAACCCTGGCCTAGGTAGTGACCAAAAATCTCACCAGCAGGCAGGTAGGCAGGCTTCCAAATCTCATGTGCTTCAAATTTTCAAAGTATGATTCAGTAGCTCTGCTTCTGTTTGGCTTCTCTGGGTTATCTCAGGCCTCTTAAGCTGTCAGGACTCTCAACACTACAGTGTATGTTAGAACAAATGTGTCAATGTTTGCCAAGTTCCTAGAGCCAGGTTCTAAAATATAGTATCCAGGGGAGATGGGTGCCCTTCAGGTACAACCTATCTACACAAGTTAGAAAACTGTGTGTATCTTTGTGTTAGAAAACTGTGTGTATCCAAATTTGTGGATGTCTGGTTTCAAGAAACTTTTGCTGACAGGAGCAAAGGTCATTCAAACTTGTACTTCCTATCTCTGAAGAGATAAATATGTAATTAAGACAAATAACTTCAGCGATAAGAATAATGATGGTAGCTACTATTTATTGAGCTCCTGGGTAGGTGCTTTAAAACTGCATGACACCTTTTATTGGTGGATAATTGTTCTTCAGAAAACTGTGACTCTGAGAAGTTAAGGTAATTTTTCCAAAAACTTTGAGCCAGGATTTGAATTGAGTTTTATTCTGATCTGCAAGACCAAAACTGTTTCTATTTTTTGTTTAATAACTTATAGGGAGGGAGAGAAATGGCTATATGATTTTAGGTACAGATATGCATTTTGATTAGAAATTATACAACTATAAGTGGCATTAGTTTATTCTATCACCTAAGTGGCACATATTTTGATTAGAAATTATACAACTATAGTAGCATTAGTTTATTCTATCACCTAAGTGGCCTGGAAGAAATTAGGATTTGGAGTTGGGGGGGGTGGAGAGGGGGAAAGAGAGGCTATATTCAGTATTCTGAATGGGTAGTATCATACTAGTGAAGTGTCTAGCTACAGAGTGGTGTATATTCAGTTCATACTTTCTAAAAATAGAACTCTGAGTTATTCTGGATATAAACCTTGGGATAGGGACTGTATCTATGTAGTGTTCTTTACCTCTTCAGTCAGCATTTAACATGTCTGTTACATATTTTATGACAATCCCAGCCCAGTAGAAGGGCTCAGTATGAGAGTTAAGATGTATCTGTACACTTTATACCATAATAAGAGAGCTTTTTTTATAGAGCACCTGTTCTGTGTCGGGATTGAACTAGGTAATTTCACATACTTTATATTATTTAATCCTCATAATAGTCTCTCATTTTATAACTTATTGTGCAAGGCATTCTATCTAGGCTCAGTGTCCTAAGATTGATTCTGTTAGCCCTGTTGGAAGAAGAGATCACCTCTGCCTAGAGAGATCAGAGAAGTATTGTGGAGAAAGTAGCAGCTTAGTGAGTCTTATGTACTTTAGGCAGAAATATAAGGGAGGTTGAGGGAAACATTTCATTCAGAGGAAATGTCATGAGCAAAAGTATGGAGTGGGAAAAACAGAAGAATCTTTGGGAGATGTTAGTCCAGATTGGCTGGAGAGTGGTATCTATCAGTGCAGAAGAGTATTAAAGCCAGAAAGGTTAATTGAAGAAAGATCATGGAGGGCCTCAAAATATCAGGATAAAGAGCTTAGAGTTTATCCTATAGGTAATAAGTAGTCCTTGAAGTTTTTGAGTAGGAGAATGACATGACCTTGCTTTAGGAAAATTAATCTCACAGAATATGTTTAACACATAGATAGGGATGAGATTGGAAACAGGGTGCCTAAGACAGATGACTTTGCCTTTGTTCATAAGCAGTGGAGATCAGAGTCTCCACTGTGGATAGCCTAAGAATCAATCGAATTTTAAGTGTAGGGAGGGAAGGAAAGAAAAGAGTCAAAGGCATACTAATGTTTTGAGTTTGGTAATGGGGAGACTGGGGGGGTCCTTAACAGAAAATATATGGCAGTCAGAAGGAGGGTCACTGCTAAGTTCTTTCTATCTTCGTTTCAATTGCTCTATTTTAGAGGGCCATACAGTAACTCCATGGAGGAATCTAAGTCTGAGATCTAGGTCTTTCTGATTTTCAGCTATTAAATGTCCTAACAAAGCTGAGCCTTGGGCTGGGGATATAGCTCAATTGGTAGAGTGCTTGCCTTGCAAACACAAGGCCCTGGGTTCATATCCCCAGGACCGCAAAAAAAAAAAAAAAAAAACCAAACAAACAAACTGAGCCTTCTCCAGGAACTTCAGATAAAGTCTTAAGGTTGAACCTAAGTTCAACCCCAGGCTTTGCCATTTTCTGTTTGTGAGATCTTGAACAGGGTGCTTTTCCTCTTTAAACCTGTTCCCACATTTGCAAAAAAGGGAACATTAATCTCTACCTCATAGAGGCAGTGAAAATAAAGGTACTATGTAAAACTCTTAAGGGCTGTGTCAGCATGAGAGTATTATTTCAGGAATATGGCTTGGGTTGGAGCCAATATATGTAACAAATATTTTGGTCAAATAAGAGAGTGGATTTAGGAGCTGTGATTGTGGCTCAGTGGTAGAGTGCTTGCCTAGCATGCATGAAGCACTGGGTTCGAGCCTCAGCACCACATAAAAATACATAAAATAAAGGTATTGTGTCCATCCACAACTAAAAAAAAAGAGTGGATTTAAACTCAGTTTTTCATGCAAGACCTTCCTTAACTTTGTAGGCTGTCTTAGGCTACATAGTCAACTGTAGATGGGAATTTCTGGTCTAGTAATATACCCAGGTTTTCCATAGTTAAACATCTCCAATTTTCTAGAGAGATGTGGATTTGCTGGCAGAACATCGAGTGACTATACCCTATGAACTCCTCTTGGCCTGAGAGAAGATGATTAATATCCCTTTTCCCCTGGATCTTTGACCAACCTTCATGTGAGTTCAGGGTTTGAGGGTAGATTTATAGCTGAATTTAGGCTATGCTTGGGGGAACCTCCTTCTATACAGAGTAAGCCCTTGCTTACGACAGAGGAACCAGGGTGGAACTACTGGTCAAAGCTAGTGCTTTGAGTCCTCCTGTGGTCATCTCTTTGATTTAGCATACATATTCCTGAGTTGTCATGAGAGAAGAAATAAGTGTCTTGCTTCAAGTAGGTATCAGGTACCAGGGCTGTGGTTGGGTCAGCTGTCTGTCTTGGGAGTAGGCCTGAAATGGCTGTCTTGCCTGTTGTTTAGTTACATACCCTCTGAGTGAGTGGAGGAGGAATACAAAAAGATTTTCCAGTTAGTAAAATAGCTACATATTGTTTTGTAACTTCCTAAAGCATTTTCTTTCCCTTTACTTCCCTTGGAACTTTTCTGCCCCTTCCTAGGCTGGTTCTCTTGTCTTCACAGCTTTCTTTATAGAATATCTCATTTAATAAAAAAAGATCACTAGGGCTGGGGTTGTGGCTCAGTGGTAGAATGCCCGCCTAGCATGTGTGAGGCCCTGGGTTCAATCCTTAGCACCACATAAAAATAAAATAAAGGTATTGTGTCCACCTACAACTAAAAACAAACAAGCAAACAAACAAACAAACAAAAAACCTCACTAGACTAGGAGTTAGGTAGACACAATTTAGCTTGGGTTCTGATACACTTGACCTTCCTGGGCCTCAATTTCCCCATGCCAAGGGTTCTGGGGAGAGCAGAACCTATCTTACAAAGCTGATGTGTACAGATCTTATGAAATAATTTGATAAGCATTTTAGTCTTATAAAAATGTAATTCATTGTTAGTTTTTCTCTGAATTATCAAATTATCTGTTTTTTGCAATTCTTCTGTTCATTCTGTTTTTTTATTACCCTCTTAGAGCTTCTAGATTTTCTCTCTTATAACCTTGCTTTTTAACTCTTAATTGACACTAGGAAAAGTGTGGCTACACTGGAATTACAACTGGCTCACTTGTAAGAGAGAAGGCTTGAGAGCCCTAGGGAAAATGTAAAGGTCATTGACTTTGGAGAACAATGTTTTCTTATGAAGTTGAATAATTTTTTTTTTTTTTGGAACCAGGGATTGAACTCAGGGACACTCGGCCACTGAGCCACATCCCCAGCCCTATTTTGTATTTTATTTAGAGACAGAGTCTCACTGAGTTGCTTAGGGCCTCGCTAAGTTGCTGAGGCTGGCTTTGAACTCTCGATCCTCCTGACTCAGCCTCCCAAGTTGCTTGGATTCAGGCGTGCGCCACCATGCCCAACCATGAAGTTGAATAATTTTTAAAATTCCTTTGTGCCCCAATTGTCACATATGCTACCTAGTTTATCATCATTTTCTGTTCATTTTAGTTTTGAAGTCACTTCCATTTCTGAGAATTCTCCTTTAAAATTTAAGCATTATTGTATTGAGGTTACTGAGGATTAAAACTTGCCTTTGCTAGTTTTTTAGTATGAATTAGGTTAGGATGTAGTCACTGGGACTTGGGTGACAGCACAACTTTGAGTTGGGGATGAAACCTGGCAAGAAGGCAGTTCTGTTAGACTAGTTTACCTGTTCAGGAAGGGTATCAATGTTTCAGGGCATACTTTCTTGTAACTTGCACCCAGCTGTTCTTCCTGATCAGAACATATGCTTGCACTGTCAGCCAGAAATCCCAACTTGGTGAGCCTGATTCCCCAAAGAATTCAGTCATGAAAATTAGGGCACTTGAGCAGATCTAATTGGCTGAACTGTGTGAAGGGCAGAGACTTTCCCTGGGGGCTCCTTTTAATCTCCCATGGTTATAGACTTTTAAGGTCGGACTAATTAAAATGTGTTGGCAGTTGGACTCAATACTTGCACTAGGTCCTGCTCTAGCCTAGTGCCAGAATTTGGCACACGGCTGTCTTTCTTACAGAGCTGAGGAGTGGGTTTCCATTTCCTCATCTACTAAATGCATAATTGTATTATATTTGTTCAGAATGGGCTGTCAAACATTTCATTATAGGAAGAAATGTTGACTGAGACCTGGATGTGGCCTGAATTTTCTATTCTCCAGACTCTTAAGGTGCCCTTTTCAGTTGATTCCCTGTTCCATTAGCCCCAAATGGCCTTGCTCTATTAGCTGGCAAGTCATTTTCATTGCCCTTGGGTATCCTTCCCTGGTGTGTATTCTTGTTCTAACCAGAAAAAGGGATGAGTAAAGGATATTTATTAAGTCCCATTATCTGCCAAGTCAGGGTTAGTGTTTTACACAGCTATCTTTTTTTTTTTTTTTTGTACAGTACAGAATAGAACCCAGGGGACACTGTACCCCTGATGTACATCCCCAGCCCTCTTTAATTTTTTATTTTGAGACTGGGTCTTGCTAAATTACCCAGGCTGGTCTCAAACTTGCAATCCTGCTTCAGGCTTCTGAGTATCTGGGATTACAGGCATGCATCACTGCTGCCCAGCTACACAGCTATCTTTTGATGCATTCTTTATAAGAACGATTTTATAGATAAGGAAATAGATTTAGAGATGGAAGATAACTTGTTTGATGGTAATTGCAGCTTGTAAGCAACTGACTTAGAATTCAAATTCAAGTCTCTCCCAAGCTTCTGATTACTTCCCTAAGGTACCACAAACAACTTTATATTCTTTTATCCTCCTAACCCTAGTGAAGTTCCCATCTCCAGAAGACTGATTCCTTTGCTTTCCTCATCTGACTACTCCCACTTCTGTGACGTGTGGTATTCAGGGTGTATTTTTTAAAGAACTTAATGAAATTGTAGTGTTGGAATTTTAACTATCATGACAGACTTATAAGCGTAAGGGTTTGGGCAGAGTCTTCGCTGGCTCCCCAAGTAAATTCAGGTCTGCGTCTTCCCGATTTGCCCAGTGTGAACTCTTTTAAACTGGAGGCAATGAGTCTTATAACAGGGTACATTTTGGTTTCCCAGGAACAGGCATTGCTTCCTTTAGGTTATTTTTCTTGATTTCTGGCTTGATTTTTTATAGTCTCCTTGCTGCCAATACAGCTACGCTTAATGCTATCTGGAGTGTATTGTGTGACAAAGCCCTCATCCGTGGTTGCTGGAATATGCCTGTTGACCGTGGTGCTTGCTTGTTTATTTTTCTTCAAAGAGCATATTGAGTTTTTAACCCAGCATTTGGGGCTTGTGCTTTCTGCCACCTCTGCCTATTGGTATGTGCTACTTCACAGGATAAAAAGGCTTTCTTGGAGAAAGCAAGCACATGTAAAGGCATTTTTATAAGTTGAATTACCCTTCTCAATGTCTTGAAAATAACTATAAAAGTATTTTCAGGCCTTTTCCCTCCCATACAACATATGTGCTTAATTTTTTAACATGAAATGTTTGTTCCTCTGGGAATAAGTGGTAAATTGGAACATAATGAAATATAGTTCAAACACTTTTAATGGGAAGGGTGATAAAATATAAATAACAAAAGTAAATTCTACAATAGGGTGGAACAATGTGGGATTTCTTTTTCTTTCTTTCTTTTTTTTTTTTTTTTTTTGCGGTGCTGGGGATTGAACCTAGACCCTTGTGCTTGACAGGTAAGTACTCTACGAACTGAGCTATATCCCCAACACCTCTTTTTTAAAAAATATATTTTAGTTGTATGTGGATACAATATCTTTATTTATTTAATTTTTATGTGGTGCTGAGGATCAAACCCAGTGCCTCACATGTGTGAGGCAAGTGCTCCATCACTAAGCTATAGCCCCAGCCCCCAGTGTGGGTTTTCTTTTGGCTTTTATTTATTTTGTTTTTATATCCTGGGAAATCTGAAATAGTTTAGTCAAACAAAGTGAACTAAATAGTGACACAATACTTCTTTTCATTTCTCTACTTTAGAGAATGGATTATGTTTTGAGGAGAAGGGGAGAAGAATGTGTTCTGAGGCCAGGGAGAACTGTGTTCTCACTTCCTGTACTCAGTTATTTGTGTCTTTGGGCTGGTAGCTAACCTTATGAATGTCCATTTCCCTATCTGTTAAATGGGAATACTATCTACCGTGTTTAATTTTATTAGGGTTAAATAACCTCCATGTATGTGAAAGTGTTTTGTAAACTCTGAATTTCTATTATTTTCATATTTAGTAGGTGTCTGGAATAAATTTGCCAGCACTGTAAGGAAACTTTTGGTTTAGGATATGGCTTGACATAGTGGGGAGGAATGATACAGAATTAATGGATACACAGTTAAATATGTTTAGGCAGCCCCTGAGAGGAATTCCTGTGAGAAAGAAAGGCATTCGTTCTTCTAATACATATTTATTGAGTCCTACCTAGTGGAGGAGAAAGAAATAACTGGCATCTATCTACTAAATGTGCAACATACTAAAATGTAAAAGAGGCTTGGTTTAGAATGAAAACTACCTAAAGACAGGGTTCTTGTCTGTTTCATATGTTATTTTATATTCACCCAGGAGTAGTGCCTGTCATGTAGTAGGCTGTCAATAATATTTGTTGAAAGAAAAGTTTAGTTTTGGAATCAGAAAGAACTGGGTTCATATTTGGGTTCTGCATTTTACCAACCCCTCTCCTGAGCAAGTCACTCAGTTTCTTCATTTTTATAGTGGGATGAGGATTAGCTATAATACAAGATTATTGGGAGGTTTTACAAAAAATGAACATTTAAAAACTTTTGTATAGGGCCTAGCATACAGTAAGTATTTCATAGTTTCCTTTGTTTTCCCTTTCTGAAAGTGTAGCAGAAGCACAGAGGAAGAAACAGAATTGCTTGGTGGAGGCTACATAGTAGATTCAGAGGTTTAATCTGACAATGTCTTCCTAATGTATAAGATTCAAACTATCGATGTTATTTCCCCATAGGTGGAATCCCTGGGATTAGAAAAAGGTCTGAGAATTGTTATACTTTGCTTCTGTGCATTTCCCATAATCTTGGTGGGAGTCTGGGAGTCTTTCCAGGCAAGGACACATTTGAGTTGCAGGTTTGTGCACAGGTTATTCTGGAAGAAGCAGTTTCCACTGGAGTCTGGACTTAGCTGATTTGGTTTGGTCCTTTATAGCAAGTCATCACTCTACCACCCCCTACCCTCAAACCCTTCAATAATAGTTATGACTTTGAAAACATGTACTCAGCTTGACTCCTGTTCTGAATCAGTTGTAAATTCTCTTAGGAGGTGGAACAGAGCGTGTTCACTTGGGTTAATCAGGTATTTAAGAGTTGACCTTTCTTAGTGAAAACCTAATTTCCTCTCATGCCTGAGTAACTCTAGAAAGCCAGGGGCCCTGTTCTCAGGCATTCCTGGAACTGCCAGAAGTTGTGTCAGGTTTGCCTGCCCTTGTCAGATGTGCACAAAAGCCAGTAAGATTTACCTACCCCTCACTCACCAAGGGTGTCCAGACTTCTTCCTTTTATTCTGTGGTATTTAAGCACTGGGAAGACCACTTTCCTTTCTCTGGTCAGCATTTTAATCTTCAGAGCATTCCTTTCTCATTTAATTTTTTTTTCTTTATATATATATTATATATATAATATATATATTTTAGTTGTCAATGGACCTTGATTTTATTTATTTATATGGGGTGCTGAGAATTGAACCCAGTGCCTCACACATGCTAGGCAAGCACTCTACCACTGAGCCACAACCCCAGCCCTTCATTTAATTTCTTGGGGGAATGAGTGAGCCTGGAGGAATTGTTTGGTCATTGGGCAGAAAGGGCTCCTTGCTCATGAACTGAACACACTTGGCAAGAAGTGTGTAAAGAACACATTCCTGATGGCCAGGCATCATGGTGTGTACCTGTAATTCCATCAGCTCAGGAGGTTGAGGCAGGAGGATTGCAAGTTCAAGACCAGTTTAGCAAGACCCTCAGCAACTTAGCAAGACCCTATGTCAAAATAAAATATATAAAGGGCTGCGGATGTAGCTCAGTGGTAGAATATCCCTGAGTTCAAACCCCAGTACCAACCAACCAACCAACCAACCAACAAATGAACAAAAACATGTTCCCTGATGGGAGTGATCAAACATTGGGTAAGTTAGAGTTGGTTTGGGGTTTAAATGGGCTTGGTGCTGTCTAGGAGTGGAATCAGTGAGTGTTCTAGCTATGTCCTCAGTGCTGTCTTTTGGGAGCTGAGCATTGCCATTGAGGGGGTCTCAAATGTGGGGTGTGGAGAAGGAGGAGGAGTGTTAATGAAATAAGAGACAAAAAGGGACAAAAGGAATTTTGCTGAGTTGTTACTCTATGCTAGGTGCTTTATATGAATTATTTTCTTTAATCTTCATGATAATCTTGTGAAGTAGCTCTTGTTAGTATTGTAGGTGATGAAACTGAAGCTCAGAGAGGTTAAGCAACTTTCCCAAGGTCACAAAACTAGCAAATGATAATAATACTTATCATTTATTGGGTCATGGGAAGGCACATATCAAGCTTTTATTTTTAATCCCATGAAAGATTATTATTTTTTTTACATTGGAATTAGCTTTTGCTTGCAGAAGGTCACTCATCTAGCAATGTTAGTGTAGGAATTTGATTAAAAAGCTTGTTCTCTTGATGCTCATGTTACTCTGTAAATGAAAGTGCTGGGATTCAAATACAGAGTCATGAATACCAGATACATGTCTTATTTTTCTTTGTATCTCCATAACTTCTGATAGTGTGTACCACTTTGTTAGTGCCCAATAAATGTTTGCTGTGAAATCAGGTCCTGTTGTTCTTTATAGCTCATGTCATCTGTAGTGGCTCCCTATTGCCAACCACATCCTGCTGCAGCTTCTCAGCTGCCTATCTTCCCTGCACAGTTTGCATTATCCTCCCTATCCTTTGTGACTTCCTTGACTCCCAAACACACAGCATCTATCCTGCATTTTTTAAAAAATATTTTTTAGTTGTTGATGGACTATTTATTTATTTATATGTGGTGCTGAGAATTGAACCCAGTGCCTCATGCATCCTAGGCAAGCACTCTACCACTGAGCCACAACCCCAGCCCTATCCTGCATTGTTAATCTCCTGCTTCTTCACTACACTTTTCCCTGGCTATATACTTTTGCTCTTGCTGTTGCTCTCCACTACTCTCCAGTCCCATCTGTTCTTTTTTCTGTTGTTTCTCTAATCCTAGAGACTTCCCTTTCCAGACTCTAATTTTCTTAGTCTGTACCATATAATTTGGCATCTAATTACCTACTGTTTTACTTTTTTTCTATTGGTTACTTGGACATTAATCTTCTCCCCAGCCAGCTGATGGTAGTCATATCTTAATGACCCCTCAGATGGGTTTGTTCTTGGTACTTTATAAAGCACCCTCTATTCAAGACCTGTCTTTTGCTCACCACACCCACAGCAACTCTGTGAGGTATGACAGAAGGGGATTGTTATCTTCCTATCATACCAGAGATAACAAGTGTAAAGAAGGCAGGTGACTTCCCACAGTTACGTATCTAATGAGGGGCAGAACTGAGACTAAATCTCAGGTCTACTGATTTCTGGTTTAATGTTTTGTCTGCAGTCTCTTCCACATGTGTTTTTCTCAGTTTTTCCCCTCCTGCCTTCAAAGACCATTCGAGGCAGAACATCTACCTTGTAGGTTTTAAGAAGGCTTGGTTGGTGATCCAGGGAGTGGCAGAGTAGTCCAGATAGCAATCAGGCACATCTCAGTGGCGTCAGTGTTCTGCATTAACATTGGCTATGACGAGGTTCTGCCCTCATGCTACTAGGATTGATGTTGAACTAAGCAGCATTGGATTGTTCTGAATGGTCAGAGAACTCTCTCCTGGAGATCCAGGAAATAGGGCAGAATGTGTGGCTGCTGGACAGTTTCATGTTGTGGTAATGGCACAAACTTGGAAGCAGTCAGACCAGGTTTGAAATCTGGCTTTTCTATTGTTTATTAGCCTCATGACCCTGGGTAAATCATTAATCTCTCTTAGCCTTACAGCTATTATGAGAGTGAATTTAAGGGCCATACTATGACCTTTAAAAAAGTATTTGTTGGTGGTTTTTATTGTCAATATAATATTACTTTAAATATAGGGTTCCTGAGGAGCAGGAGGGGCTCAGTTGTACCTCTGACCTTTGCAGGTTTCTCCTTGAGTTTTGACTTCCAAGCATCAGTGACCAGATACTACCTTGGAGCCTGTTGACTGATAGGGGCTGAGTTTTAATGCTGTACCCACGGTCCATAGTCTTCAGGTTTCCAGTGCCTTCTGAGGGCAATGAAAACAGCTTATCGACAGCAGGGTGTGGTTTCAGTGTCAAACCTGGGGAGTAAAATTCTTGTTTCTCTGAAGAACTCTTTTTTCTTTCTTTCTTTCTTTTCTTTTTTTTTGGTACTGGGGATTGAACTCATGGGCACTCCACCACTGAGTCACATCCCCAGCCCTATTTTGTATTTTATTTATAGACAGGGTCTCACTGAGTTGCTTAGGGTCTCGCTAAGTTGCTGAGGCTGGCTTTGAACTTGCAATCTTCCTGCCTCAGCCTCCCAAGTGCTGGGATTACAGGCATGTACCTTCGCGCCTGGCTTCTCTGAAGGACTTTGATTTTTGGATTTTTGCTTCTAAAAGTTACTTCTGAAATTGTTACTTCTGGAAAGTAAAAAACCTAGTTGTTATTGAGAGATTTTAGTTATTTCAGAAATTGGATATGACTCCAAAACTGTTTTTAAATACTTCTCTATTCTTCCTGAATCCCCACACCTCCCCAAAAGAAAATAATCGGATTCAGACATTGTATGATGGTGGAATCTTTGGCATCCAGCTTTCTGCTAATACCACTCTAAACTGCTCCTTTAAGAGAAGGCAGTCAGGCCTGGGGATATAGCTCAATTGGTTGAGTGCTTGCCTTGCATGCACTAAGACCCTGGGTTCAATCCCCAGCACCACCAAAAAAAAAGAGGGCAGTCAGCCCCTTCTTCATATTCCCAACCATAACTTGGTCTGTGCTATAAGGGAAACAGGATGAGACACATGGAGTTCTTGGATCTTCTTTTAAAGGGAGCTTCCTTTCTCATTGAGGAATTTTAGACTGCTTAACACATAGGCAATGACTATAAAATCTGAACAAGGGGGAACATAACTCATTGCTAAAATGGCAAGTTTGGATGGCTACAGGGTGAGAGGGTAGACTTCCTGGGGAGGCAGGAAGGGACAGCTAGATGACAAAACATTAGTGACTTTTGAGGTTTTCCTTTTAGAGTATGATACCACTGGCCATTAGTTTTTTTAAAAAATTGAGTTGAAAGTTATAGGACATATAACAAACCATCTTAAAGTACACAATTTTTTTTTTTTTTTTTGGTGCTGGGGATCGAACCCAAAGCCTTGTGCTTGTGAGGCAAGCACTCTACCAACTGAGCTATATCCCCAGCCCCTAAAGTACACAATTCTGTGGCATTTAGAATGCTCATAAGGATGTACGACCATCACTTTTATCTAGTTCAAAACTATTTTCATAACTCCAAAGAAAACCCATACCCATTAATTAAATTGTTGCTTCTGATTCTCCCCTTTTCCTTTCCCTAGGCAGCCACCATTCTGCATTCTGTCTTTATGGATTTACCTATTCTGGCTATTTCATATAGATGAAAACATATGTGATTTTTTCTTTTCACTTAACATTTTTCCCTTCTTTTCTCTCCTCCTCCCCCTCCCCGTCCCCCTCCTCCCCCTCCCCCTCCCCCTCCCCCCCCCTCCTCCTGTGTATGTTACTGAAATGGAACCCTCACCCTTGTGAAAACTAGGCAACTGCTTTACCACTGAGCTGCGCCCCTAGTCCTTAGTATAATGTTTTGGAGGTTCATCTGGGTTGTAGCATACATCAGTACTTTTTTTTTTTGAAGGAAATAATATTCATTTAATGTTGTTTTAAACATTTGCTAAAAGTCAAATTGCTCTACAATTCTTTCTTTTTTTTTTTTTTTTTGGAACTGGGGATTGAACTCGGGGGCACTCGGCCACTGAGCCACATCCTCAGCCCTATTTTGTATTTTATTTAGAGACAGGGTCTCACTGAGTTGCTTAGGGCCTCGCTAAGTTGCTGAGCCTGGCTTTGAACTCGTGATCCTCCTGCCTCAGCCTCCCAAGTGGCTTGGATTATAGGCGTGCGCCACCACGCCCGGCTACAATTATTTCTTATAAAATTAGGTACATAATTGAATTCATGAAAGTCATTTTTAATTTATTTCTTCTCATCAGTTACACATGATAGTAGAATGTATTTTGACATATTATACATTTCTAGAGTATAACTTTTCATTCTTTTGGTTGTATATGACATAGAATTACATTGTTCATGTATTCATATATGCACATAGGATAGTATGTCCCATTCATTCTACTGTCTTTCCTATTCCCATTTCCCCTTTCTTCCCTTCATTCTGCTTTGTTTAATCCAAAATTCTTCTAATCTTCCCTAACCAACCCCACCCTCCTTATTGTGAATTAGCATCTGTATATCAGAGAAAACATTCTGCCTTTTGTTTTTTGGGATTGGCTTATTCACTTAGCATGATGTTCTCCATCATTCTCTATTATCCATATTCTTTATTCTGAAATGCTGTAATTTTGTTCTTCTTTATGGCTAAGAAATATTCCATTGTGTATATATATATCTTACATTTTATTTATCCATTCATCTGTTGAAGCCACCTAGGTTGGTTGCATATATCAGTAATTAAGTCCTTAAAACATTTTTTTTTTTTTTTTTTTTTTTGGTACTGGGAATTGAACCCAGGGGTTCCTTACAACTAAGCTATATCCCCAGCTCTTTTTATTTTTATTTATTTTTTACTTTGAGACAGGGTATCATTAAGTTTCCATGACTGACCTCAAACTTGTGATCCTGTCTCAGCCTCCTGAGTGGGATTACAGGTGTACACCACACACCCTGCTCTTCATTCCTTTTTATGGCTGAAAAATATTTCATGCATCTGTATATCACAGTTTGTCATCTGTCCATAGGTGGACATTTGGGTTGTTTCCACATTTTGGCTATTGTAAATGTGCTACTAAGAATATGTTTGTAGCCATGTATGTTGGTGCATGCCAATAATTCCAGCTACCTGAGAGGCTGAGGCAGGAGGATCTCAATTTGGAGGTTAGCTTCAGCATCTTTTTTTTTTTTATTTGGAACTGGGGTTGAACTCAGGGGCACTTGGCCACTGAACCACATCCCCAGCCCTATTTTGTATTTTATTTAGAGACAGGGTCTCACTGAGTTGCTTAGGGCCTCGCTAAGTTCCTGAGGTTGACTTTGAACTCGTGATCCTCCTGCCTCAGCCTCCCAAGTGCTGGGATTACAGGCGTGCGCCACCGCGCCCGGCTCATCATTCCCTTTTTTCACTGGTGGTGAAATTGTAATTGTTCTTAAAGCTCAGGTCAAATGATACCTTCTTTGGGAATCACTTTGTCCTCCTTCCACTGGTTAGATGCTCCTTTCTATAAACATTCCTATAGTGAAACACTTTTTTATTGTCTCTTGGAAATCTCTAGGTTGTATTTCTAGAGTCAAGAATCATATTTGATTCATTTCTGTCCTTAGCATCTAGTATATTACCTTTCATATAGTTGATATTAAAATAAATGCTAAATGAAATTCAAGCATAGATTAGAATTTTCAGTGTAGGCTGAAGGCTTACTTGGCAGTAATGGTTTGGAGAAGATCAGTTGGGGGCTGTACTAGATTCATCCATATAATTAATATTTGAGGCCCTACTGTATGCCAGGAACTCTGCTAGCTAAATGGTATGCAATGTAATAGTCCCTACTGTCTTGCATTCAAGTAGGGAATAGACAATAAACAAATAGAGGTAATATAATGCTAGGTAAGTTCTAGGAAACAAAATGAAGTAGGGCAAAGGTTTAGAGAGTGATGGGGGTGATATTTTAGGTAGAGTGGTGAAGGAAGGCCTCTCATTGGTTGGGCTTTATAGTCAATTCACAGGGTCCTAGACCAGGAATGAGAAGACCTGGATATTCTGTTGCTGTACCTCTATAACTTAATTACTTAAAATTTTAAGGTTGGAGGTTTTTGTGTATAAAATAGGTTGTAGGAATCCCTGCCTTGGTATTGTGGGGGGCATTGTAAAGGCTCATTGAGTTAATGCACATTGAAAATGCTTTTTATTTTTATTATTAATTAATTAATTAATTAATTTTTGGGGTACCGGGGATTGAACTCAGGGGCACTTGATTGTTGAGCCACATCCCCAGCCCTATTTTTTATTTTGTTTAGAAACAGAGTCTCACTGAGTTGCTTAGCACTTAGCTTTTGCTGAGGCTGGCTTTGAACTTGTGATCCTCCTGCCTCATCCTCCTGAGCCTCTGAGATTACAGGTGTGCCTCTGGGATTACAGTGTATCCACCCCTTATAATTTATTTTTAGTTTGTTCTAATTAGTTATACACCAGTAGAATTTATTTTGATACCATTACACAAATGAAGCATAACTTCTCATTCCTCTGGCTGTACATGGTACAGAGTCACATGGGTCATGTAATGATACATGTATGTAGGGTAATTATGTCTGTCTCACAATTCTACTGTCCGACCCATCCCCACTGCCCAAATTCTCCCCTTACTCTTTGTCTGCACAATCCAAATTTCCCTCATTCTTCCCTACTCCCCCACCCCTACTATGGATCAGCTTCCGCTTATCAGAAAAAACATTTGGCCTTTGGTTTTTGGGGATTGGCTTATTTCATTTAGCATGATATTCTGGTTCTAGTCATTTACCTGCAAATGCCATAATTTCATTCTTCTTTAAGGCTGAGTAATATTCTATTGTGTATATGTACCACATTTTTTTTTTTTATCCATCTGTTGAAGGGCATCTAGGTTGGTTCCATAGTTTAGCTATCGTGAATTGAGCTGCTGTAAACATTGATGTGGCTGCATCACTGTAGTATGCTGATTTTAAGACCTTTGGTATTTAAACCAAGGAGTGGGATAGCTGGATCAAATGATGATTCTATTCCAAGTTTTCTGAGGAATCTCCATATTGCTTTCCAGAGTTGTTGCACCAATTTGCAGGCCTACCAGCAATGTGTGAGTGTACCTTTTCCTTCACATCCTCGTCATCACTTGTTATTGAGTGTATTCTTGACAACTGCCATTCTGACTGGAATGAGATAAAATCTTAGAGTAGTTTTGATTTGCATTTTTTCTAATTGCTAGAGATGATGAATATTTTTTAAATGTTTGATAGATTGTGTCTCTTCTTCTGTGAAGTGTCTGTTTAGTTCCTTAGCCCATTTATTGGTTGTGTTATTTATTTTTTGGTGTTAAGTTTTTTGAGTTCTTTATATATCCTGGAGATTAGAGCTCTATCTGAGGTGTGTGTGGTAAAGATTTTCTCCCATTCTGTAGCCTCTCTCTTCATGTTATTGATTGTTTTCTTTGCTGAGAAGAAGCTTTTTAGTTAGAATCCATCCCATTTATTGATTTTTAATTTTACTTCTTGCGCTTTAGGAGTCTTGTTAAGGAAGTGAAGTCCTAAGCTGACATGATGAAGATTTGGGCCTACTTTTTCTTCTATCAGGTATAGGGTTTCTGTTCTAGTGCCTAAGTCTTTGATCCACTTTGAGTTGATTTTTTAAAAATATTTTTAGTTGTAGATGGACATAATACCTTTATTTTATTTATTTTTTATGTGGTGCTGAGGCTCAAACCCAGTGCCTCACACATGCTAGGCAAGCGCTCTACCACTGAGCCATAACCTCAGCTTGAGTTGATTTTTGTGCAGGGTGAAAGATAGAGGTTTAATTTCATTTTGTTACATATGGATTTCCAATTTTCCCAGCACCATTTGTTGAATAGGCCATCTTTTCTCCAATGAACGTTTTTGGCACCTTTGTTTCGTATGAGATAATGGTATTTATGTGGGTTTATCTTGTGTCTTCTATTTTGTACCTTTGGTCTACATGTCTATTTTGGTGCCAATACCATGCCATTTTCATTACTATTGCTCTGTAGTACAGTTTAAGGTCTGGTATTGTGAAAATGCTTTTTAAAATTTTTTTATTTGTTCTTTTTAGTTATACATAACAATAGAATGTACTTTGACATATTATACATGCATGGAGTATAACTTCCCATTCTTGTGGTTTTATGTGATGTGGAGTTGTCATGAATTCATAGATGAGCTTAGGAAAGGTATGTCCAATTCATTTTACTGTCTGAAAATGCTTTGTTAACTAGTGAATGCCAGGAAGCTTTGTTTTCCCTTTCCCAAATTGTAAGGATGGGTGAACAACGTGGGAACCAGCCAGATTTTTTCAGCAAAAGGAGCTGACTTCTACTAGAAATTCTCATGTTAACTTATCTGGGATACTGATTGATGTAGCACTGATTCAGGGACTGAGAGTGAAACCTGTGCCTCAATTAGGGCTCCATGTAAATTAGCAAAAGGGAATAGCTTTGGGGGCTTGGGGACTATTGTGTTTAGTGTCCAGGAGTAAGCATGTGGACACCACTTTTCACTCTTTTAGTTCAGCCTAAAAATAGGGAACTCCTGAGAGTTTTTTTTGCTATGTCTGAACCTAATCTAAGTGATTAAATAATCAACTTTCCTTTAGAAATAGATTGAGCCAGCTTGCTTTGAGTTCTGCTCTTTATGTGGTACTGTGGGCCATAAAAGAGATTAAATGTGGTCTCTACTCTTGTCTTTAGGTACATACAAATCAGGTAATTTCTTACCTAGTTAAAGAGCACCTAAATATAAAATGATGTGTTAAAGCGAGACAAAGCAGAGATTGGTGTGTACTGGAGTCATTCAGGAAGATGTTCTGAAGGAGGTGTGCTTGAGTGGGCCCTGTGTACAGAAAGGATTTAGATTGGCAAATTTTTTTATGTTATTTGTTCTTTTCAGTACTAGGGATTGAACCCAGGAGTAATCTACCACTAAACTACATCCCCAGCCCTTTTTTTTTTATTATTTATTTTGAGAGTGGGTCACACTAAGTTACCCAGGCTGGTATACACCCTGGTTCAAAAAAAAAAAAGAAAAAAAACAAAAAACAAAGAACACTTTCCTTCTCTGTCAATGGGCAGTATAGGAAATGTGAGAATGGATATTTAATTTTCTCTTACAACGCAGGTACTAAATAGAGATACTGTATAGTTTTGACATTGCCATATAGTCTTTTTTTTTTTTTTTTTTTTGACTGGGGGATTGAACTCAGGGGCACTTGGCCACTGAACCACATCCCCAGCCCTATTTTGTATTTTATTTAGAGACAGGATTTCACTGAGTTGCTTAGGGTCTCGCTAAGTTGCTGAGGCTGGCTTTGAACTCGTGATCCTCCTGGCTCAGCCTCCCGAGTCGCTTGGATTACAGGCGTGGGCCATCACGCCTGGCTGCCATATAGTCTTTAAAGCTGTTTTGAGGGACTCATCTGAATCCTGTTGTTCTTTCTTGTCATCTCAGTGGCCAGGCTCTACTGTGAGGGAGGGATGGGAAGTTTTGTAAATGTGTTGACTGCCTTCTGGCTAGAGACTTGATCACTTCTGTGCATGCATGCTTCTAGGACTAGCAAAGCAGAGGGAGTGGTGACCCATCAGTGACCCATTAGTGGTCTATGTCCCAGAGTGTTCTCAGGAGTTCCCTATTTTTAGTTATTGCTTACTGTGTGCCAGGCAGTTACGCATGTGCTGGGGGCGTCTATCAGAGATACCTAAGACAAGAGCATTGTTTTATCTCTAAAGGTCAACTCATGAAAAAATACTTGTAGTTTAAAAAATATTGGTACAGGAATAAAGTGTTTTTTTGTAGGAACCCAAACGGGGTGTGAGGAAGGAGTGCCATGTACTGTGCTAAGTGCTTTCACAGACATTTAATTTTTTTAATATAGTCTTCTTAGATGATTAGTGCTATCAATTTCTTATAGATGAACCAAGTAAGAGGCTAAATTGCTTGGTTAAAGTCCCTTTTTACCGGTTTTACCTAGGCTCGCTCTTGAGGATCTAGCTTCTTGGCTTGGCAGACACCTAACATGGTACGTATGCCTTGATTTTAGTAGTACAGGGGTGAGCAGGCTGGGTGCTGATAATATAGATAAGGAGATAAGGTGCATAACTTTGAAGAGCTACTGTTGAGTGTGGAGATATGTAAACAGGTATTACAGGGTAGTAAGTAATAAAGGTGTAAAAACAAGGAGAGGTCCTTTTATTTTGTGAGAGGTGTGTTGGGTAGAGACTTCTATTCTAAGGCCTTAACTCTTATTCTTCTTTCCATATTTGTAGCTCCTTATTGGAGTCTCCCTTACCTCTGGCCATATGCTTTGGTAGTTTCAAGAGTCTTGTCTTTTCATCAAGACTGGTTCTTCTTCTTCTTTTTTTTTTTTTTTTGCGGTGCTGGGGATTGAACCCAAGGCCTTGTGCTTGCGAGGCAGGCACTCTACCAACTGAGCTACATCCCCAGTCCCAAGACTGCTACTTCTTGAGACTAGGTATTCTTTTCTTCTTACTGCCTTGTGAATATATGGGCCATGTCACTTACCATCTCTGGACCTCACTTGTATTATCAATAAGACTAATGAAGTAGATAGGTATCTTAGAGTCTGAAAGCAGAGACCAATCCAGGTGGTGATCTTTGGAGGTCTTCCTGGTTCTCTCAGATCTCTGTTTTCTGTGATCATCCCTTTCTGGTCCTAATAAAGGGCTAGACATCCAGGAGGCTTTAATTTTTTCACAGAGATTATTTAGGTTATTTATTCATTTATTTTTGGTGCTGGGGAATTAACCCAGGGGTACTTTACCTTTGAGCTACGCATACCTAGCCCTTTTTATTTTTTATTTTGAGAAAGGGTCTCACCAAGTTGCCAGGGACCTCACTAAATTGCTGAGGCTGGCCTTGAATTGTGATCCTCTTGTCTCAGCTTCCCCAGCTGCTGGGATTATAGGCATGAGCCACTGTGCTGGCTGCTGAGGTTATTTTATGACACCTCAGAGTCTTTAGAACTTCCTCTGTCATTGCTGTTAGAGTTATGTACTCAGTATCACTAATAGTGACTCTGGGCTTCTCTTGGCCAATAACTTGGACTGAATTAGTTGCTCCAACTTGGTGGTGAGGATTTGCCTGGTGTTTTAAGCTCAAAAGGGTATGTGTTTAAATGTATTTTCTAGTGTGACTTCTTTCATTATTTGCGAAGACAACTAGAGGTAGTGGTTTCCTGATTTTGCTTCTGGAAGGTGTTTGAGCAGTGGGATTAGACCCTACCCTTAGGATTTTCATGTTTCTAGGTATTGGGCCAGAAGTCTAACCTCCATGAAATACTCTGAACATGTACAACACTGACTTGAACTCTGAACTTATAAAATCATCAACTTTGGTAAGACTTGAGTCTCTTGGGACCTACCAGGAAGTCACAGGAAACTAAGCTGCCTCTAAACAGACAGTCAATAATATTGACTTTCATGATTAAAAATCAAATTTGTATGGGGTACTTAAGTGCCAGATATAATTATGGTTTAATTCTCACAATAGCCAATGCTATAGATGTTATTTTCATTTTATAAGTGAAGCATCTAAAGTCACATATCTATTAGCTGGTGGAAGTAAGACTCAAATATAGTTAGAAATTTTTTTCTTTCTTTCTTTCTTTCTTTCTTTCTTTCTTTCTTTCTTTCTTTTTTTTTTTTTTGTGGTATAGGGAATGGAACTCAGGGCCTCACTCATGCTGGGCAAGTTCTCTACCACTGATCTACATCCTCAGTCCTAATTAGAAATTTCATTTTCTAAATCTAAAGCCTATGTTTTCAACCACTGCAATCTACTGCCTCTCTAGTGGCCTTGTACATACTTTTATTTTGGTGGACCAGGCTGCTTCATTGGGTGGAGTAAGATGTGGTTATTTGCTATTTCTTCTTTAGCACTTGAAATGCTATTTTTTGGAATGCTTGTTGAGTGTTAGGCATTATCTAGGTACCACATATACTAATTTAATTAATATTTTTATTTATTCAATTAAAAGGGTATGTATTTATTCTTTTCTTTTTTCTTCTTTTCTTTTTTTTCTTTTCTTTTTGTGGTACTGGGAATTGAACCCAGGGTTGTTGTACCACTGAACTATTTCCCCAGTCTTTTTTATTTTTTTGATTTTTGAGAAAGGGTCTGTCCAATGGCCTTGAATTTGCAACCCTCCTGCCTCAACCTCCTGATTTGCTGGAATTTTAGGTGTGCACCACCACACCAATTACCTATTCATTCTTCAAGATATCTTTCAATTATTTTCTCTATGAAGATTAACTTTTCATGTCTATTTAGGTTGTTCATTTTTTCTTTTGTGCCATTATTGTAATTAGTATAGCCCTTCACTATAACCTTTTTACTTTAGTGGTATCCTTCTACCAGATTTTGAATTGCTAGAAGGAATGCCAGCAGTGCCTGTTTATTATTCATTATTCATGAGTGATCAAAAGATTTATAAGATTTAAAAGGTTTATAAGATTTATAAGATCTTTTATAACCACACATATGAAGCTTCACATATGTATAATCACACATATGAAGCATCACAGCAACTTGGAGTAAAAAGAACTGTAAAGCTCGCAAAGGCGGCGGGTGGCCAAAGGAGTAAGCTCGCCAGGCGGGGTCACCAGAGTCAGACAAAAGTAGTGGCTTGAGATTTATTAGAGTCTGTGTCCCAGGTGAAATCTCCAGCCCCCCAGGGTGAAAGTTGGGGTGGGAGAGCCAGAAGAAATCGCACGTGGCTTTGGCTGCTCAGGGTTTTTATACTGAGGAAAGAGTCAAGGGTCCTGCCCTGGAAAAGGTAGACCCAAAGTGGACGTCAGTGTCATCAGGTCTGCCTCATTGGTCACTTCTGGCACAGTATGTTGCTAGGTGACCTTGCTGCCTCCCCCTGCAGCTGCCCAAATTCGATCTGACTAGAACAATTACATATTTTTATTTAAAAACACACATAAACTGTAAATTAGTACAGCCACTCTGGAAAGCAATATGATGATTCCTTACAAAACTTGGAAATGAACATCATATGACCCAGCTATCCCACTTGTTGGTATTTATCCAAAAGTACTAAAGTTGGCATACTATAGTGGTAAATCTACTTTAATGATTACAGCAGCACAATTCACAATAGCCAGATTATGGAATCAATCCAGATGCCTGTCAGTAGATGAATAGATCAAGAAAATGTGGCATATACACACAATGGAGTTTAATTCAGCCATACAGAAAAATGAAATAATGCCTTTTTTCAGTAAATGGTTGGAAATAGAGAACATCATGCTAAGTAAAATAAGCCAGACTCAGAAAATCAAGATTTGAATGTTTTCTCGCATATGTGGAAGCTAGAGCAAAATAAAGGAAAAAAGGTGGTGTTTCATAGGAGAGATCAGTGGAGTTGAAGGAGAATGAGAGGGAGGGAGGAAGAATGTGAAAGGGGATAAAATATGGAATGAATTTAACAGAATCATGTTATATGCATATATAAATGTACAAAGGAAATTTCATCTTCATATATATGTAGAAAGTACCATTCAAAAATAAATAAATGAAAGGAAGATCAGTAGAGGAAGGAGAATAGGGGAGGGAGGAGGGAACAGAAGCCGGGGAAGGGGATTGAAATAAAATTCCTTGCCTGTATGATTTTTGTCAGAATGAACCCAACTGGGCTGGAGTTGTAGCTCAGTGGTAGAGCGCTTTCCTAGAATCTGTGAGGCACTGGATTCAATCCTCAGCACCATGTGAAAAATACATAAATAAAATAAAGATATTGTGTCCATCTATAACTAAAAAAAATTTTTAAGAAATGAACCCAACCACTATGTATAACTGTAATGCTATCATAAAGATAAATAAATAAATTGTATTAAAGACTAAAAAATTAACGAGTAAAAAATAAAAGTATTTCTGGGAAAAAATACACATACACATATTCTCTCAAGTGGTCACCATACACTACTAGGAAAGCAGGAGGCATCAAACTTGTAGATGGTCCCATATAAATATATATAATGTATTAAGTATCTCAAGCATAAAAACTGTACTTAAATTGCAAAAATAAAATTTCTTTCTTCAAATATTTTGATCTGAGCTCAACCAAAGCAGATAATGAACATCAATGATTTTTGTAATTTTTAAAATTTTTGGGGCACTGGGGATTGAACCCATGATGCTTTATCACAGACCTTCATCCCAGCCCTTTTTATTTTTTATGTTGAAACAGAGTCTCCATAAGTTGCTGAAAGTAGTTTTAAATTTGCAATCCTCCTGCCTTAGCCTCTTAAGCCACTGGGATTACAGACATGCATCACCATGCCTGGCATTTCACACATTTTTAAAACAATCAACATACAAGAGTCAACAAGCACAAAAACAAAACAAAACAAAACAAGACTCCAAAAAACAAAAACAAAAAATCTAAAACAACAAAAAAACGTGCCCCCCCAAAAAACACCCTGAAAATATGGAAGTTGTAGGAATGAACAATGCATTTCATCCAAAATAAGATTATGGCAGATCCGTTTCATTCTTTTTTTTTTTTTTTTTAACATTTATTTTTACATGGTGCTGAGGATCGAACCCAGGGCCTCACATGTGCTAGGCAAGTACTCTACCACTGAGCCACAACCCCAGCCCAGATCTGTTTCATTCTGATTCTCAAATATTTAAGAATCATAACTTGCTTTATTCAGACTGCAAGACAGAACAAACAAAATGATAAACAAAAATCATTACTGCAAATATAGCCTCATTGTCCTATAGTTTCTTTAGACAGTTTCAGTAGTGTAAGACCATCATTTGTCTGATGATTGTTAAGATTTCCCATTAAAGAGTACTTTACAGAATGATTTCCTTTTTTCTTTAAAAAGTGCCACATGTTATACTTTCCATTTAAAAAAAAAAATCCACATAAATTAATAGAAGACTGTTTGTCTGCATCTCTTGTCAATGAGGAAAGGCTGGAGTGATTCTTTGATTCCAATTCAAAATGGTGTGCATCGACCAATGCCCAAGGCCTCTATAATTTAGAGCAGTCGAGATGAGCATTTCATGGACATTGTGCTTCTATGACTGAGCTGTCAGTAAAGGTCTTTAGTGACTACTGGAGAGGTTGAAGGCATCTACAATTGCACATGTTATTTTGTACTTAGTCATCTGTTTGTTACCAGAGCAGTGAAAGTTTCCCTTAATTGTCAGGTCCAGCATTCTCTGCCAGTTGCTGACATACAGTGGCCACATATTTGACATTGTATGGGAAACCTCTGTTCCCAGTAGTGCATGTTTACTGACTGCTGAATTGCACTTCAACAAACATGACTGTCACAGTATTTTTTTCAAGCTTTTCAATTTACCCCAAGTGGAATAGGAATTCTTAAAACCGCAGCTCCTAAATGATTTTCCAGGTCTGACTTTTCTCTTGTTTTTGTTTTGCCATTCAAATTTTGGGGACTTGGTGTGTCTTCCTCCTTATAAGGTGGATTTATTCCATCAATACATAATCTAAGCTATTATATATGTAAAATGCTCCAACTGTAGCTGTTTTCTTAGCTAAAATTCCCAGATAATCCACATTGAGAGGCAACATCTGGCTGATTCTCTGTAATATTTGGCTTCTCTGCTATAAAATGTACTGTAACTTGAAGTTGAGAATTATGAATGTATAATCAACTGCATTAGAAACCAGTAGATTAAACTGTTCAAATATTGGTCTTGCTCTTCTAAAACCACAACCAAAAGCATGCCAATTAATCTACTGAAAGTCTTTGTTTACAGTTCTGCCAAGAAGTCCAGTAGCACCAGTAATCAGAACCCACCTATTGGGGATGTTTTCTTTCTCTTCCACCAGCCAGCAGCTCCCTGGAACAAAGTGAATGAAGAGTTTTTTCTCTCACCCCACTGTGCTCATTATCATGCCACTGTGGCTGCAGGCACCATATCCCCAAGACTGATTAATATTTATTTCATCAAAAAAAAGTATTGAGTTATGCCATACATATAATAAAATAATCAAATGGTTGATGAATTTTTTACCAATGTGTTTGCCCATGTAATAACCACCTGAATCAAGATACAAATATAGCAGGGCGTGGTGGCGCACGCCTGTAATCCAAGCGACTTGGGAGGCTGAGTCAGGAGGATTGCGAGTTCAAAGCCAGCCTCAGCAACTTAGCGAGGCCCTAAGCAACTCAGTGAGACCCTGTCTCTAATAAAAATACAAAATAGGGCTGGGGATGTGGTTCAGTGGCCGGGTGTCCCTGAGTTCAATCCCTGGTTCCAAAAAAAAAAAAAAAAAAGATACAAATATAGCCAAACATGGTGGTACTCACTTGTGTGGCTCAGGAGGGCTGAGGCAGGAGGATCATAAGTTCAAAACCAGTCTCAGCAACTTAATGAGGCCCTCTATCTTAAAATAAAAAATTAAAAAGGGCTGGGATATGGCTCAGTGGTTAAGTGCCCCTGGATTTTAAGTACCAGCCAAACAAAAAACAAACCCAAACCCCCCATACATTTCTGCATTTCCAGTCTCTAACAGAAAGTTCTGCAAACTTTTTCTGTGAAAGGCCGAACAGTAAGATTTCAGACTTACAGGGTCCGCCTAGCAAGTTTTAGCAGAAAAGCAGCCAATAGAAAATATGTAAATGAATGCACAGCTGTGTTCTAGTAAAACTTTATTTATAAAAATAGATGGTGTGGGCTGGGGATATAGCTCAGCGGGGAGAGTGCCTGCCTCGCAAGCACAAGGCCCTGGGTTTAATCCCCAGCACTGCAAAAAAAAAAAAAAAAAAAAAGATGGTGTGCTGGATTTGAAATTAGGGCCACAGTTTGCTAACTCCTCATCTAGCCTAATATCCAAGGACAAAGTAGAAATTTGGTAAATGTTTGTTGAGTTTTAGACAAAGACCTTGATCTCAGAAACCCTTTTATTAATTTTCTAGCAGTGGGGCAGCTTCAGGATAGGCTGGTGCTTTTGAGGGCTACTTCTTGTGGCAGGCTGCCTTTTGACAAGTTGTGTTCACAGAGGAATAAAAATTTTGGTGTCCTGTGATCTTTGGAACCTTAGGAATCCATGAAAGCAGTAGGGTATGTTTGTGTGAATCCCCTGAGGCCTGGACTGTTATATCTCATTCATTATATCCATAGTGCCTAGCTAACATGGATAAACAGGGATGCTTGATAAATAAGGTGGATTTATTCCATCAATACATAATCTAAGCTATTATATATGTAAAATGCTCCAACTGTAGCTGCTTTCTTAGCTAAAATTCCCAGAGCATCCACATTGAGAGGCAACATCTGGCTGATTCTCTGCAATATTTGGCTTCTCTGCTATAAAATGTACTGTAACATGAAGCTCAGAATTATGAATGTATAATCATTGTCTTTGTTTTTTCTTTTTTTTTTTGAACCAGGGATTGAACTCAGGGGCACTCAACCTCTGAGCCACATCCCCAGCCCTATTTTGTATTTTATTTAGAGTCAGGGTCTCACTGAGTTGCTTAGCGCCTTGCCCATGCTGAGGCTAGCTTTGAACCGCCATCCTCCTGCCTCAGCCTCCCGAGCTGCTGGGATTATAGGGGTGTGCTACCACGCCCGGCAAATATTTGTTTTTGAATGAGTAAGTGAGTTTAAGTTGCTTTCAGGATTTTGATAAACATAATGGAAATTGTACATTTACATACAATGAAAGGGTCATTGCTTTTGGTTTCAGTTATGTTAGTTCTGTGTGTACACTAATTTTCTTGTGCTGATTGGTTCTTTGACTGGAAGTTCATGGCATCAAAGGACATAAACCTGTCCAGTGAGTAAATGACCTTGGCCACAAGTATAAAGCCAAAATAAGCAATAGTTAGCAAAGCTAAGTGCTGGAATATCTACATGTTTACTTTTACTTTCTTGCTCATTAGCAATATTAGTTCAAACATGTTCTTATGAAGCTTGGATAATTGTATGTGGTTGGTTAAAGTCTGGATCAACATTTTGAGGAGAAAAAGTAGTGATAATAAACACAGCTGGAAAGGTTGAATTATTTCCCAGTAAATGTACTTTGTTTATAGACAAAACCCTTCAAAACATAAGGGGTTGTGAAAGAAGGTAATCTAAGTGTCGATAAAAGGATAGGTCTCACTATTTCAGAGTCAGGAACAAGCAGTTAAACTGTCACTAACAGAATTTCAAAATAAATAGAACTTATAGTCTATGTATAATCATTTTAAGGAAGCTCTTTTGTTGTGCTTATAAACCCACAAACATACAGCATTTTCCATTTTTGTTGAGGATAAGTACCTGCAACTTTTTTGTCCTGTTACTCCATTCTCTAATTAATGTCCATGCAGGTTTGATCATTGGTATGTTTTACAAAATTATTTAATCTGAATAGGCCTCTTATTACATTGTTACAAGACAATTACATATTGTACAAAATATGTGATTAGATCATGGACTTACAATCATATTATTTGTTATGGTGTAACTGACTAAGAGGAAAATTGTCATAACAGAATCAGTGTTGAGGAATATGGACTCTTTAGATGACCCTACAGAAGAGCTGTTTATTTGCAGTTAAACTGATAAAATTCAGACTGTACATATATACACATATATATATACATATATATATATAAAATGTAACTAAGTATACATATATAATATATATAAGTATATTAATAGCTATATATGTATGTATACATATATGTATATGTGTATATATGTATGCGTATATGTACACATATATATGTATTTAGCCATTTCCCCTCAATAGTTGGTCTTCATCATATGTGCCTTTTACTTATATCTTTTACTCTTTTGGGATGGTAATTTAGAGACATGTATTCTCAGTTGGCCGCACATCCAGGAATTGCCTACTAAGTGAATCTTAATTCCTGCTGCTTCTCATGTCTTTACAGAATATGTGTATTTGATGAAGATTGGAAGGGATTGACATGAAAAGTAGGAATGGGTTGAGAGTCAACTAATATTACTCTCAGAAATAAAAGGCAGATTCTCTCCTAAGTGGTCCTAATTTTGGTCACATATACTTTTAGGGCATAAAAAGTTTTCAATCTCTTATTTGATCCCAATTGCTATTCTGGGAGGTAGTCTTATTTGCACAAGAGTAAGATGAAGCTCTTCTTACAGAAGTTACTGCTATTAAAGCAGTATAGCCAAGATTTGAATCCAGTTTCTGTTACCTAGGATCTGTATTTCTTCCAATGCAGCAGTGACTCTTAAGCTTTTTTCAGGTGTCCTTGGGCTTCCCAGAGGTGCCTCAGGAATCACTGTGGGAGGGGTGAGTCATTGCAAAAGAATTTTAGGCTCCTCTGATAATGTCTCAATTGTAGTCCCTCCACAATTAGAGTTTTTTTTCTTTTTCTTTTTTTTTTTTGGAGGTTCTGGGGATCAAACCAAGACCTGTACCACTGAGTTATATTGCTAGTTTCTGATTTTATTTTATTTTATTTTTTTGGCACTGGGGATTGAACCTAGAGGCACTTAACTACTGAGCCACATCCCTACCCCCCCCCCCTTTTTTTTTTTTTTTTATTTTGAGACAGAGTCTTGCTAAGTTGCTTTGGGCCTAAACTACTGAGGCTAACTTTGAACTTGGAATCTTCCTGCCTCAGCCTCCCAAAATTGCTGGGATTACAGGTGTGCACCACTGTGCCTGAACAGCTTCTAATAGTCTAACTTTAAAATTTTTTATTATGGAAATTTTAAACATAAAAATAGTTAGGTATAATATATATAACGAACCCCCCTGTGCCTATTATTATCTACAATTATGCACTCATGGACAATGTTACTAATCTTATTTCATCTTTATTCTTCCACCCTGTTGGATTATTTTGAAGCAAATTCCATTTGTAAACATTTCAGATATTACACATCTCCAAATGAACTTTCTTTGAAAAGAAAACCAAATTATTATTATGCTAAACAACCAATAATCCCTTAATATTCTCAACTGGTGATTTTATTTTAAATTTCCTGTAATCACTGTGTTTTTTTTTTTTTTCAATTTGGGTTGGGAATTAAATCAGGGGCCTTTTAAGTGCTGGGCAAGTGCTCTACCATTGAGCTGTACCCCCAACTGATACTTTTGCAGAGTTGGTTTGTTTTTATCAGTATCCCAAGAAGGTCTGTACATTGCTTGATCTAAATCTTGAGCTGTATCCATAGCTTCCCACTTCCTTTTTCTCTTTCCTTGAAATTTTATATAGAAGAAAGTGGATCATTTGTCTTGAAGACTTTTCTAATTTCTGGATTTTGCTGATTGTCTCCTTATGGTATCATTTAAGAAATTCTTATATCCTCTGCATTTTCTGTAAATTGGTAGATTGATCCTAAGGCTTGATCAGATTTAATCCTTTTTTTCCCCCTTTTCTTTCTTCTCCAATCATATCAGTCTGATTTTCTCTCTATTTGTGAGGTTAAAATAAATAAGTAGGGTCAGAGGTTGTCAACTTGATGTATTCATTAAAATATTTCCTGTCAGCTTTTGCCTAATGATTTTAGGAGACATTGATGTTTATTCCCTCTGTTATTTCATTAGAGACCTAGTTCATTATTGAGACTCCTAATTAGATTTAATTTGAGCTGTACTTCAAAAAGATGGTACCGTTGTTTAAAAACAAGTTTTGCAAACTATTGGATTGTAGCTGTTCTTTAATAGCAACATTTATTATAGGAACCAGGAACTGTGAAGTGGGGACAATGACTGTAACTAACTTTTAAGACTTTTCAACTCATTTTTTTTTTTTTTTTTTTTTTTTTTGCAACACTAAGGACTGAACCCAGGCCCTTATGCTTGTTAGGCAAATGGTTTCCCATTGAGCTATATCCCCAGCCACATAAAACTTTTAAAACCTTTTTAACTTGCTCATGTTTGTTGTTTTTGGTTTATATTCTCTCATAACCCAACAGTTAAACCCCTGCAACAAAAAAGGGAGATGGTGGCTCTTACCCTAGAGCCAGGCTGGGGTAGGGTGGGGTGGAGGAGGTAGGGTGGTGGTGGGGTGGTGAGAGGTTAGGGCCAAGGGTTGGCGTGGGAGTTCTGCTTTAATGAGTAAAGGAAGTGGTTAAGTCCCTGAGGCCTGAAAGTGGCCTTGGGGCCATCTAAGATCAGATATTCTTAGCTGAGCATGGGAGGACCAGTCCCTTTTCTTTGTCTCCAGTTCCAAAATGTAAGAGGGCTTCTTCCTCTGTCCAAAGGGCTGACTAATTAGGCTTCAGTTGTGTCACACCTGGCATGTTCCAGACCCAGGTTCCTAGTAGCTGTGTTTAGGGCATATTCTTTTGAATCCTGAATTGCTAATCTCAGGACAAAGAGTGAAGGACTCCTTGTTTTTCACCCTGTTCTAAGGAAAACCAAGGACAGGAACCTCTTAGCAATAGCTTACACTGATCCTTGGCCAGTAATACTTTATGCCACTCTGGCCAAGAGAAGAGCTGCTGTGGAGCACTTAGTGTTCTCTAGCCTTTGCAGAGGTCACAGGCAGACAGGGAAGGGAAGCAAAGCCTTAATTAGCTAGGAACTCCTGGAGCATGGCCACTTGGCAGTGTCCTACCACAGCTCCTTGGTGGGATTGGCTCCTCCTAGTGACATTGCAAATGCTCCCTCCCTTTATAACTGCTAGACCTTTGAGAAATTAGTCTTCCTTGAGCTTCAAGACACTGTGCATTTTGGTCAGGGATGATTTTTAAGCCAGAGAGGTGGAATGACAGTTTTGTTTTCTTTTCTTGCCTTCCTTCCTTCCTTTCTTCCTTCCTTCCTTCCTTCTTTCCTTTCTTCCTTTTTTTTTCCCCAAAAGCAAAAACTTTTATTTAAAGGATAGGGAATGACAGTTTCTTTCCTCTGTTTAGTATTATTCAGCCACTGAAGCATGTTTTACTTAATTTATTCTGAACCAGCAGTTCTGTGAGTTGTAGATAAGGAAACTGAACCCAGAGAGAAGTACTGAACTAAGGTTATAGCATTAGACTCTGGATTCCTAGATTAGTGTTCTTTTATTTTTAAATTTTTTCTTATCAGTATATGTAGAAGGAGGAAGAAGAAGAATGGTAAATAAAACAATAATTTTTATGTACCAAGCACTATAAAAGATACTTAGTTTTTCACAACATGATATGGTCATATTTTTAAGAAAATTTCCATTACACAGAGACCCTGCACCTAATAGAAGAAAAAGTAGGTCCAAATCTTCATCACGTTGGCTTAGGATCAGACTTCTTTAATATGACTCCCAAAGTACAAGAAATAAAAGCAGGAATCAATAAAAGGGATAGATTCAAACTAAAAAGCTTTTTCTCAGCAAAGGAAACAATCAACAGTGTGAAGAGAGAGCCTACAGAGTGTGAGAAAATCTTTGCCATATACACTTCAGATAGAGCACTAATCTCCAGAATTTATAAAGAACTCAAAAAACTTTACATCAAGTTTACAAATAACCCAATCAATAAATGGGCTAAGGAAGTGAGCAGACACATCACAGAAGATCTGCAAGCAATCAACGAATATATGAAAAAATGTTCAACATCTCTAATAATAAGAGAAATGCAAATCAAAACTACCCTAAGATTTGATCTCACCCCAATTAGAATGGCTATTATCAAGAATACAAGAAAAAATAGGTGTTGGCAAGGATGTGGGGAAAAAGGTACTCTCATACATTGCTGGTGGGGTTGCAAATTGTTGTAGCCACTCTGGAAAGCAGTATGGAGATTCCTCAGAACACTTGGAATGAAACCACCATTTGACCCAGCTATCCCACTTCTCGGCTTATATCCAAAGGACTTTTAAAATCAGCATACTATAGTGATGCAGCTACATCAATGTTTAGCAGCTCAATTCACAATAGCTAGATTGTGGAACCAACCTAGATGCCCTTCAACTGATGAGTGGATAAAGAATCTGTGGTATATATACACAGTGGTATATTATTCAGCCATAAGAATAAGAAGAAGAATAAAATTATGGCATTTGCAGGTAAATGGATGGAGTTGGAGACTATCATGCTAAGTGAAATAAGCCAATCCCCCAAAACCAAAGGCCGAATGATTTCTTTGATAAGTGGGTGATGATACATAATGGGAGAGGAAGGTAAGAATGGAGAAGGATGGATTATATAGAGGAAAATGAGAGTGGGGGTGGGGAAGGAACGAGAACGAGACAAACATCATTACCCTATGTACATGTGTGATTACACAAATGGTGTTACTCTACTTTGTGTATAACCAGAGAAACAAAAGTTGTACCCCATTTGTGTACAACGAATCAAAATAAAAAAAGAAAAAAAATTCTATTATAATTTATTTATGTAAAATCATTTAATATTACAAAGCTAAATCTGTATCCAGGAAACTGATAAAAAAAAATGTTGCTCTAGTTATCTAAGACCATTGCAAGATTTATAGAGCAAAGTGATTCATCAGGTATGTGGTCACAATTTTAATCCCTAGTATGATAATAGGGAAGCTGAGACTCAGTAAGGTCAAGTGGCTTTTCCAAGATACAGAACTATTAAGTGGCTGAACCTGTGGTTTCAGATCTACATTTGACTTTAAATCCTGTGTCTTTCCTTCATTGTTCTATATTCCTTGACAGTTGTTTATTCTAAAAGAAAAATCTTGATTAAGCCACAGATGCAGTGCTAGGTACAAGGGACATAGGAAGTGTAAGATTTAGTAGTTCTTGTCTTATGGAATTCATAATTTGGTGAAGCTGACTGTTATGATAGAAGGAATGGAGTTTAGACATAGTGGGATAAGAGGATAGTGGGGACTTAGGGGCCACCTAATTTTGGTGATAGGGGAAGTTGTCAAGGAAATCTTCCCAGAGAAGTTGTATCTCAGCTAGTGATAAAAGTGCATGGGTCCTGGATCAGACTGCCTAGGTCCTTATTGCTTTGCTAACTGTAATATTTTGGGCAAGTTACTTATCCTCTCTGAACCTACTTCATCCATAATAATCTATAATGTGGAGATAATCATACTATCAACCTCATAGGGCTGTTTTGAAGATGAAGATGATATAATCTATGTTGAACATTTATTTAGCAGATTGCCTGACACATAATAAGCTCTTATTAAATGTTAACCGTAATGATTGTTATTGTCTAACCTGTGTTTCTCCCATACCCAACTCAAGTGGGGAGAAAGGAAGTTAGGCCTTCTTAGGGTTTCTTATGTTCAAATATCGGTAAGGTGGGGGTTTAGTCTAAGTAATGTCAAAATACTCCTTTCAGGCTTAAGATTCTGTCGAAGGAAAATCTGCTAAGTTAATTGTTTCCAAGAGGACAGCTGTCAAGTGAACTTGTATCTTGTGGTAACCCACTCTAGCTTGAGCTTCCTAAAGTCATACCTAGGCAGCTCTTGGAAATGCTGTATCTGATAATGGCCCTTGTTTCCTCTCCTACCTCTTCATTGGATAGGTTGGAAGCTATGTCCCAACAAGGAACTATCTTTCCCTGGAGTATACCAGGGAACTGTGTTCCCCCTTGGTAATTATAGGTGCCTAGAAGCAGGTTGGGGTGGTGGTGGTGGGGTGAGATTTCATTTACCATTTCAGTCTTACACAGTTTAGGGTTCCAGTCCTCACTGCTATTAACCAGTTGTATGGCTTTGACTAAGATCATTCTCCTCCCTACTTTCCTTCCTTCCTTCCTCCCTCCTTTCCTTCTATCCATCTGTCCATCCATCTTTGGTAGTGCTCACTACTATGATAGAGGGGATGGGAACATAGAGATAGAGGGATAGAGAACAATGGAATCTTAAAGGGCCCCCTAATCCATCCCTCCCTTCCTCAGAAGGCTGAGGCAGGAGGATTGCAAGTTCAAGGTCAGTCTCAGCAGTTTAGCAAGACCCTGTCCCAAAATAAGAAATAAAAGGACTAGGATATTGCTCAGTGGTAAAGTGCGTCTGGGTTCAATCCCCAGTAGTGGGGGAAAAAAATGAAAAGGCTGAAGAGTTTCAGTTAGATTGGTTACATCCAGTTAATACTTATTAAACATTTACTATGATCCAGCCACTGTTCTATTATGATGGGAATGTATTGATGGAAAATCAGATATTGCCTCATGGAATTAAATCTAGGAGAGAAGATTAGGAGATATAAGCATGGAAGTATATGTTATAGTTTAAAACTTTAGTAGTTGAGGGAAGTCAGACATTTGTATGAGTCACTGTTGTCTAGTAGGCTTCCTAGAGATGGTGTGACTTAATTAGTCTCTAAAACTCTGCTTAATGTTTATATAATGCAGAAGCTTCATAGAATTTGGATTATGAAAATGACTTGAATGCAGTTGGGAGTGAGCACAGAGAATAAAATGCTCTGGAGAAGGTGGTTTTCTGTTAACACTACTGTTAGATATATCATCGTCTGTGGGACATTATGGCAGGGGCTATTTCCTGGGAAGCTGAAGGTAGCATTGTCAGAGGGAGAATTTGCAACTAAGGACAGAGAAGGCAACTGAGCAGATGCTCATTGGTGTTGTGGGTAGAGGCAAAGGATCATAAATGAAGTCAGAAACTAAAAGGATTGGGAGCTGGTAGATAGTGGAAAGTGAACTGGGACAGGGCAATAGTTTTTTTTCCAGGCTGTGAATGACAGAGGGTCTTGAAACCTGAATAGGCTTATATATAATTTACTAAGTTCTTAGCATGTAACAGGCACTATTCTTAGCATTTTTTATGTTAGGCTTATTTAATCTGTTTACCAATCCTATGAGGGTGGGTACTATTTTCTTACTGTTTCCCAGAAGAGAAAACTGAGACTCAGAGAACTTAAATAAATTGTTCAAACTCACATGGTTAATAAGTGGTGGAGTGCTTGTTTTGGCAGCACATGAACTAAAAATTGAAGTGATACAGAGAAGATTAGTATGGCCCCTGTGCAAAGATGATACACAAAATAGTGGACCATACCATTTAAAAAAAAAAAAAGTGGTGGAGTTGCAATTCAAGCCTAAGTAATAAATTCTCAATCTTTGCTCTTAATTACCATGTTATACCATTTTAGGCAGAGAGAAGTCATTACAGATTTCTGCCTAGTGTAGAAACTTGCTGTAACTAGTGTTGGGCAGGGCATTTTCCCAGGGGGCAAATTGAAGTCAAGAATATCAGTCACTGACTGTTGAATATGCTTTTGAAGGTGTATAAAGGTCTTGGAGTTATTTCACAAATTCCCTCCTGAGATGTATCTGGCAGTTGCTAGTCCTCCTTGTAGTCACAGCCCATTTTATAAATCATTTTCCAAAGAATTTTAATCTTAAGGAAGTTCTCCTCTCTTTATTGAATAGACTGTTCCAGGCAGTGGGGCCCCAAGAATCAGGTTAGGAATAGCTCCTTTGGGGTCAGAGTCCAAGCAGCATCTGGAGGCATTTGCAAGAGGGGAAGTTGAACCCAGTGAAGATTTCCTGTTGCTTTTAGAGTTTGCTCTCCTGACACTGCGGGGAGTATTTCTTGTTAAGATTTTAAGTCAGTATGGGTACTCATCTTGAGATGGGCAAGTGACAAGGGTTGTGAAAAACAGTTTCTGTCCATGAGCAACCCACAGATTACCAAGAAGATAAGCCAGTGCCCACAATACAGTGTTGCAAATGCTACAATAGAAGAACATAGAAAACGTACTGGGAGAGAAAAAAGGATCAAAATGTCAAGAGAGTCAGAGAAGGTATCAGAGCTGTTTAAAACTTGATTTTCAAGGATGACCAATAATAATATGCCAGGCAGATGACCCTGGAAGGTGATTTTGTAGTGTAAGTGTAGAAGAACATGGTATATTCAGGGAATGGTGAATTGTTCCTTGAGCTAGATTTTTGGGATACTTGGAGGAAGTGGCACAAAGATGAAGCTGAGTGTATGGTAAGACCAGATCCTGAATGACCTTGTATTTCATAGCAAAGAACTGAGATCCTATTAGAGTTGAGCTTTGCTATAGATATTTAAGATGGACATAATATGTTAAGAGTAGTGTGCTAAAATGAGCTCCCTTATATTCTGCTTAGGATGGATAGATTAAAACTAGAGTCAGGGAAGTCAGCCAAAAGACTGTTGGAATAGCAGATGAGAAGGCTGGAACAAGGGTCATGGCAGTTGACTTAACTTGTATAGCTGAAGAGTGAAGGAGAAAGTGTTGGGTGACTGGGTGTTACTGTGATGCTATTAATACATGGAATACAAGGAGAGCTAATTTGAGAAAGTTAATGTTTTCATTTTTATTATTGGTATTGAGAATTGAAATCCAGTGCCCTTGAAATTGCACTTGATATCTTATTATTGGTGTTGAGAACTGAAATCCAGTGCAATTGAAATCCAGCAGTCTATCTCTGAACCACATCCCCAGCCCTTTTTATTTTTTCTTTTGAAATAGGGTCTCACTAAATTGCCCAGGCCAGCTTCAAACTTATGAGCCTCCTGGCTTAGCCTCCTTAGTCACTGGAACTACAGGCATGTGCCACTGTGCCTGTCAGTTTTTGAGATGCTTATGGGTGACATCCAGAAGAAAATATCTGTTACTTGTGGGAGAATATGAGTTTTGGAGCTTCCAAGAGAGGAGTATAGATGGGGAATGGAAACATCTAAGTGATAGTGGCAATCATAGAAGTAGATGAGATCACCTGAATAAAATCTATAAAATGGGGAAAGGAATGGGGTTGAGAATAGAGCCCAAGGAACTGTCATGTATGTAGAGTTATATAAAGTTAGGGGTCCTAATGGGGAGTGATCACAGAGGTAGTTCTGAGAAAGTATTATCTGGGAAGACAAGAACGAAGAGAGCTTCTAAAGGAGGGCAATAGTGTCTGTTGCAGCAGAGAACAAGTAGGATAAGCCTGAAATTAGGCTACTTAGTCATTAGTGACCTTGGTGATAACAGTTTCAGTGGAAGGGTGGGGACGGAAACTAGAGGACTGTGGCTTAGGGAGTGAGTATGAGGTGAGGATGTAGAGGCAACAAAAGAGTTCTTGTTTGAGAAATATAGTGGTATGGGAAAGAAGGAAAGAGGTTTATATTTTGAAGAAGAGGTAGGAGAGGTAGATTTTATTATTTCAAGTTGGCAAAGGAGTGGAGAACTGAATAGGTAAACATTGAGTGGAGGAGAAATTGAAAAATGTAGCCAGTGCAGGGAGTGAGATGCAAGGAGGGAGGGGGGAAATACTGGGGATTGAAATTGAATAAATCATATTGTTATATTGTGTGCATGTGCAAATATGTAACAGTAAATACCATCATTATGTACAACTATAATGCACCAAAAAATGTGGAAAGAGGAAAAAAAGAAAAATGTAGTGAATGAAGGTGCCATAACTCTTGGAATATTCCATATTATTGTGGGAGCCCTGATCTGTGCTTCTGCTGAAATCTGTAGTTACTATGGTATAAACAAGGGAGATCTATCTTTAATAATAAGTAATAATACTACTCTTTATTGGGTAACCTCTGCATGCCAGGCATTTTTCTAGGTATATCTGACCACATTAGGTACATTGCTAATAATGTTCACCACAGCTTCCAAAAGTAAGCATTGTTACTATTTGCAGAAATAGATGAATGGCTGGCGCAGTGGTGCACGCCTGTAATCCCAGCACTTGGGAGGCTGAGGCAGGAGGATCACGAGTTCAAAGCCAGCCTCAGCAACTTAGCGAGGCCCTAAGCAACTCAGTGAGACCCTGTCTCTAAATAAAATACAAAATAGGGCTGGGGATGTGGCTCAGTGGTGAAGTGCCCCGGGGTTCAACCCCAATAACCAACTAAAAAAAAAAAAAAAAAAAGAAATAGATGAATGAAGAAATATTCAAGCTAATTAATGGTAGAGCCAAAGTTTCTGCAGAATTCCAATGTGTGCTCCTCCTCCTCCTCCTCTTTTTTTTTTTTCTTGGTGTAGGAGAGTACCAGGGTGCTTAACCACTACCTCATCCCCAACCTTTTTTTTTTTTTTTTTAAGATTTAATTTTGAGACAGGGTCTCCTTAAATTGCCTAGGGTTTTGTTAAGTTACTGAGGCTGGCTTTAAACTTGTGATCCTCTTGCCTCAGCTGCCCCAGTCACTGGGATTACAGGTGCATTCCACCATGCCTGGCACATATTTACTTGACATAGGTAAGGAACTGTGTTTTACTCATCTCTATTCCCAGCACCTGGCCCCTGACATGACTAAATAAATGTCCTGAATAAATTTATTATGGAGTGACTTAAACTCTTTGTCTATTAAATGAGAGAATTGGATATTATGATTTCTAAAAATATGTCCAGTTCTAAAATGTATTATTGTTCTATGAGCTTATTATGTATGGGTTTTTTTGTTTGTTTTGTTTTTGTACTGGGTATTAAATCCAAGGGTGCTTTACCACTGAGCTACATCCCCAGCCCTCTTTTTTTTAAAATTTATTTTTATTTTTTATTTTTGAGACAGGGTCTCATTAAGTTGCTTAGGACTCGATAAATTGCTGAGGCTGAACTTGAACTTGGGATCCTCCTACCTTAGCCTCCTGAGCTGCTGAAATTATAGGTGTGTACCACCATGCCTGGCCTTATTATATTTTAATTTAAAAATTAAGGACTGGGGCTATAGCTCAGTTGGTAGAGTACTTGCCTTGCCTGCACAAGGTCCTGGGTTCAATCCCCGGCACCAAAAAAAAAAAAAAAAAAAAAAAAAAATAAATTAAAAGTACTGTCAGTTATTTATACTATTTTACTACCTTATGAAGATGTTTATTTACTTATTAAGATATATTTAAAAAAATTTTTGTCTGGTTATTTGAAAATACTGTGGTCCCTTGGCTGTAAGCTATATGAGGACAGTACTTCTTCCTGTCCACTGCTGTAGACTTATTGCTTAACACAGTGCTAGGTGTGTAATAGAGGCTCAATGAGAATTTGTTGGACAAGCTAGCTGTGGTGGAATACACCTGTAATCTCAGCAGCTTGGGAAGCTGAGGCAGGAGAATCACAGGTTTGAGGCCAGTCTCAGCAACTTAGACCTTGTCTGAAAATAAAAAATAAAAAGGGTTGTGGTTATGGCTTAGTGGTAAAGTGATACTGGGTTCAATCCCCAATAAACCCCCTCCCCACAAAGCATTTGTTGAACAAATGAATGACTGGATGCTTTGCTATCCATAAGATAACAATTCTATAAGATAGGTACAGTTAGCCTCATTTTATGGATAAGAAAATTGAGGCTCAAAGATTGTAGAACTAGTAAATGACTAAGAGAAAGAGGATTCAAACCCAATTCTAAAATTCTTGTTATCATAGTACCTTCACTTAACTGATGTTTTAACTGTAAATTTGAAAGGAAGGGTATGAGGAACAATGCAAGAACAGAAAATCAAAAGTAATTGTAATACCAGTTGCTATTCATTGGGGACTTTATTTATTGAAAATCTCATAGCATTTAAAGGCCACTTTCATAGTTTTGGCATATATTTATTGACAACTCTTGGACTTGTGTCTCTAGTTCAGACTTCTCCCCTGGATTTTGGATTTATATATCTGACTTCTTAATTGACATTAAGAATTTAGATATCTAATTTTTATCAAACCTAAAAATACAAACTTGTGAGTGTGCGCGTGCGCACACACACACAGAATTTAGATATCTAATAGACATTTTGTTTTATTATTATTTTTTTTTGGTAGTGATAGGGATTGAACCCAAGGGTGCTTTAACACTGAGCTATAACCCTCGTCCTTTTTTGTTTTGAGACAGTCTTGCTGACTTGCCATCCTCCTGCTTCAGCATCCCAGTTGCTAGGATTACAGGGATGCACCACTGCACCCAGCTCCTAATAGGTATTTTAAATTTAAAGTTCACACTTCAGGGGTGCTGGGGTTGTGGCTCAGTGGTAGAGCACTTGCCTAGCATCTGTGAGGCTCTGGATTCAATTCTCAGCACCACATATAAATAAATTAATTAAATAAAGTTCCATTGACAACTAAAAAATAAATAAATAAAAAAAAATAAAGTTCACACTTCAGCAAATACCGTGGGTATTGGTATCAAAAGTTCATATAGGGCTGGGGATATAGCTCAGTTGGTAGAGTGCTTGCCTTGCAAGCATAAGGCCCTGGGTTCAATCCCCAGCACCGCAAAAAAAAAAAAAAAAAAAAAAGTTCATATACTTTTCATTACCTCTACTTCTCCCACCCTCATCTGAGCTACCATTATCTCTTACCTGGTGAGAAAATGACCTCACAACTGGTTTTCTTGCTTTTGCAGTTGCCTGCTAATAGTTTGTTCTAAGTAGAACAACTAGAGTGTTCCTTTCAAATTGTAAATTCAAATCAGATAGCTTTTTTGTTTAAAATCATTCAGCAGCTTCGCGGAAGTCTCAGAGAAAAAGCCAAAGTCCTTAGTGTTCTGTAACTACAAATCATATATGACTTGTCTTCTCTTATGCTTGTTTTCTCTCCACTTGATCACCTGCCCCATTGGCTTTCTCACTGTTCTTTGTAGAAGACAGATATATTCTTGCCTTGGGGACTTTGCATTTGTACTTTCTTCTTTCCCTAACTTTTTGCTTGATTCATTGCCTTATTTTTCTCAGCTGTTTTGGTCATATGTTTCCTTCTTAGTGAGACCTTCTCCAATCCTTTTTAAAAATATCCACTTCTCCCCTATAGGACACCACAACCTCTTTCTTTTTATTCTCCACAGCATCTATCACCATCTGACATTTATTTTTCAGGCCTTTCATCTCTGTCCCCTGTCCACCTTAGTTCCTTAAGAGCAGGGATTTTTGTCCATTACTAAATCCTCAGTGCCTACAATAGTGAATGGCATATAGCATACACCTAGTAAATGTTGAGTGAATGAACAAATGAATGAAAACCTATGGGCCAGGTATATTTGTAGATCCCTTTTTTTGGTGTGTGGGGTGCTGGGGATTAAACCGGTGGCGCCTAACCACTGAGCCACATCCCCAGCCTTTTTTTGTATTTTATTTAGAGACAGGGTCTCACTGAGTTGCTTAGGGCTTTGCTAAGTTGCTGAGACTGACTTGGAACTCTTGATCTTCCTGCTCAGCTTCCTAAACTGCTGGGATTACAGGTGGGCGCCACTGCCTGGCTTACTTGTAGGTTCTGTATGTATGTTTACTTTTCTTCATGACCACCCAACAGGATACCACTATTAATTCCCATTTTACGAATAGGGAAAGTCATTTGCCCAAGATTTCATGACTAGAAAATTGTAAAACCTAGGTCTGTTCTATTTAATACATTGTCAAGGTCAAATAAAATGTTATTGAGGAATGGCGTCTAAATATTATTGCCTTGCTGCTGAATGGAGTGTCTAAGACACATGAAGAAAGCCAAAGTCTGAATGTCCTGAATTGGAATTTGATCATTTATTCACTTGTGAACTTCTGCTATCTGTGACACTACTGCATCTAGAACCTTAGACACACCTGGAAAAGGCCTTTGTATGAAAGCCTCTGTGCACCATTTGATACACATTTGGCTTGTATACATAGTAAGTCAGTGAAGTTTGATGATTGAGAATTTTCTCTCCCCTCCCTGAGAGAGACCTTCATTCCTTAGTTTGGGATAGTATTAGAGTTACTATGGACCAATTGCTTCATGTCATTTTCTTTCTTGGGCTAGTAGTGTCAGCCAAGGCCAAAGTACAAACCATCCCCAAGGTATGCTAGGGTATGGCATGGTAATTGGGGAGGCCAAAGCCAAAGCTGTTCACAAAGTAAGATGAAACAGTATTATCTCCAGGTAAAATGGGGCTCACACCTAACAGAGGTATGTCACCCATCAGAAAAGGTTGTTAATAATATGGTTGATTTTATTTTTTTAATTTCATCTCAATAAAAATGATAAAAAATAAAAACAAAACTAAGAACTTCATCCTGCCTGAGCGTTATAGGAATGAACCTGGGGTTGCTTTACTGCCTTGCTCTGCAAAGGCCTGGTTAATCAGTGGTGCATTGGGGAGTTAAGGATAGGAAAAGGTGTAGCAACAGGGATGACAATTCAAAATATGTCCGTTTCTTGTCCATCCTTCTAAATTCGCTGCTAGACTCATCTTTCTAACGAGTCAATCTACCCATGGCCATCCCCGCTCAGAAACTTCTGTTGCTTTTCCATTCCTCACAGATGATATAATCTAGATTTCTCTGCTTGATGTTCTTGGCATTCCATGATCTGGATTCTACATATTGTCTTTTCAGCAGACAGCACTCTTTTCCTATGTTTTTGTTCATGCTTTCTTTTCTTTTTACTTGGAATGTCTTCCAACCTTTTTCAATCTAATAAACCCCAGCTCCAGTGTCACTACTCTAAAGTTTTCCTCTGATCTCCCTGCCCATAGGTAGGCGGGCACTTCCTATTATACTTTATATATCTCTTGGTAAATTACTTGCTGCATTGTGATTGTTTTGTGTATAATCGCCATGCCAGAAGTCCCCCCCCTCATGTTTTTTATGGGTGCATTGTAGTTGTACATACTGATGGGCTTTGTTTTTATATATTTGTACATGAACCCAATTCACAAATTAACAATATAATTTGGCAAATATCACTCCCCCAGATTAGAAGTTTTTTAAAGACAGAGATACTGCTTTATTTTTTCTGTACACCTAGCCTAGTGTTACACAGAGACAGATCTTGGATTTTTGTGGGGTTTTTTTGCTTTTTTTTTTTTTTAATAGTAACTTTTATTTCTATTATAAATAGTCACAAAATGCAAGTAAATGGGCTATGTTGTTTTTCATCGGTATAGCAAGGCAAATGGGGTGTCTGTCCATAACCGTCTTTTTTTCCCTTTTGGGGGAGTTGCTGGGGATCAAACCCAGGGCATTGCACATGATAGGTAAGTACCACTGCAATATACCCTCTTTGGTGTTTTTTTTTTTTTTTTTTACCTTTTATTCTACATTAACCAGCAAGTTCCACTGAACAGATATTGCATACCTCAGGGTAGTGGGGCTTGGGAATAAATTCTTTGTTAATAAAACAAAAAAATCTGGAGTATGAAAGGCTGTTAATTGTCTTTGTCAATATTGACCCTCCCTCCCTTCCTTCCTTCTTTCCTTCCCCCCCCCTTCCTTTATTGGTCCTGGGGATTGAACCCAGGATTGCTTTACCATTGAGTTATATCCCAGCCCTTTCCATATTTTTATGGAAATTTTATGGTATTGGTAAGTTGCCCAGGATGGCCTGAAACTTGGAAACTCCTGCCTTAGTTTCCTGAGTCACTGGGATTATAGGTGTGTGCCACTATACCCGCTCAATCTTTCCTTAATGATAGAATACCTGAGTTTTAGCAGGGCACATAACTGCCTAGCCTTCTTTGCAACTAAGTGGCCATATGTCTAAGCCCTGACTTGTGGAATCTTAAGTGAAGTATGTGTACCACTTGTAAGTTAGTACTTTAAAAGAGTAAGTAGTGCTTCTATTATCCTTTTTTCTGATAGCTGGGAGATGGTAAGAGCTACTACACTTTCTTTGGTCTCAGAGATGGAAATCTCACAAAGTAACTACTCTCAGTCCCAGACTGAAATAAATTTGTTTGAGTTAATCTACTGTATTTAGGAGTCTCTTACTTATAGCTGCTTTACCTGCACCCTAACTAATACACTGAAGCAGTAGGTTTCTGTAGTATCAAGTTGCATCTTGCTGCTTGCTGTTCCTGGGTATTGTTTAGTTAAACTATTAATTGATTTTCTAACCATTTCTTGCATTACTTTGCTTCTTAGCCTTAATTCCTGATGCTCAGATGATTCTCTTAATTCTCTCATTCATTCATTTATTCTGGGAATTGAACCCATGGATGTTTTACCACTGAGTTATATCCCCAGACTTTTTTATTTTTTATTTTGAGACAGGGTCTTGCTAAGGAGCCAAGGCTGGCCTCTAACTTGCTGTCATCCTGCCTCAGTCTCCCGAGTCTCTGGAATTATAGGCATGCTCCATCATGCCTGGCTCTTATAGTAATTTTTTTCTTTATTGAGGTGAAATTCACATAGCATAAAATTATTTGAAATTTAACAATTTGGAGCTGGGTGTAGTGGCATACACATGTAATCCCAGTAACTTGGGAAGCTGAGGCAGGAGTTTGAGGCCTGCCTTGATGATTTAGTAAGACCCTGTCTCAAAATAAAAAAATAAAAAAGTCTGGGGATATAGCCCAGTGGTAGAGTACTCCTGGAGTCAATACCCAGTACTACAAAAAACAAAAAGAGAAAAAAGTTGAATAATTCAGCAGCATGTAGTAAAACACACTGTCATATAACCACCATGTCTATCTGGTAACAAAATATTTCCATCACTCCAAAGGAATACCCCTTATGTTTTTAGTAGTTTCTCCCCATTCCCCACTCGACCTGGCAACTACTAATAGGGTTTACCTATTCTGGATATTTTGTATTGATGAAATCAAACTGTATGTGACCTTTTGTGTTTGGCTTTTTAAATTCAGCATAATATTTTGGAATTGATTTACATTGTTACATATCAGTACTTCATTTCTTAAAGATTTTTTTGATAGTAAAATATATAAAACATAAAATTTTACATTTTGTTTATAAGTATACAATTCAGTGGCAATAATTACATTCACAGTGTTGTGCAACTATCACCACTATTTCCAAAAGGTTTTCATCATCTCAAACAGAAACTCTACTGTTAAGCAACAGCTTGCCATTTCTTCCTCCCCCTAGCTCTTGTTAACCTCTAATCTACTCCCTCCCTCCCCCACTACTGGGGATTGAACCCGGACAGGGCCGGGGTGGGGTGGGGTGGGGTGGGGGGTTGTGCTGTTACCACTGAGCTATATTCCCTTCTCTTTTTATTTTTTATTTTGTGATAGAATTTTGCTCAATTGCCCAGGTAGGCCTTGAACTTTTGATCCTCTTGTCTGAGGCTCCCAAATTGCTGGGATTATAGGTGTGCATCACCATGCTCAGTTCTAATCTACTTTCTGTCTCTGTGAATTTACCTGTTCAAGATATTTATATAAGTGGAATCAATATTTGCCCTTTTATGTCTTATATATTTCTCTTAGCATAATGTTTCCAAAGTTCAACCACATTGTAGCATGCATAAAAAAACTACTCCTGTTTATTGTTGAATTATATATGATTGTGCATGTGCACACCTCATAGTTTATCCATTCATCTGTTGATGGATACTTGAACTAATTCCACCTTTTGGCTTTGTGAATAGTGCTGCTCTGGACATGCCTGTACATGTGCTTGTTTGATTGTCTGTTTTCAGTTCTTTTGGGTATATGTCTAGAAGTGGAATCATGTGGTCATATGATAATTCTATGTTTAAGTTAACTCTATGTTTAAGTTTTTGAGGAACTAACAAGCCCTTTTCCATAATGGCTATACCATTTACATTCCCATCAGCAACATATTAGGGTTCCATTTTTTCCACATTCTTTGCCAACATTTATTATTTTTCTTTTCTTTGTTTTTAATTACATCGATCCTAGTAGGTGTGACGTCATATCTCATTATGGTTTGATATGTATTTCCCTAAGGACTATTGATGGTGATATCTTTCCAAGTGCTTGTTGGTCATTTATCTTCTTTGGAGAAATGTCTAGTCAAGTCCTTTGTCCATTTAAAATCAGATTATTTATATTTTTGTTGAGTTGTTAAAATCCTTTATATATTCTGGATACTATACCCTTATCATGTATGTAATTTGCAAATATTCTCATCTATAGTTCTACTGTTCACTTTCTTGATAATGTCCTTTGATGCATAGTAGTTTTTATTTATTTCTATTTTTGTGGTTGTGGGGATCAAACTCAATGCCTTGCACATGCTTGGCAAATGCTCTACCCCTGAGTTGCACCCCAGTCTGTAAAATTTTTTGCGAGTGATTGAACCCAGGGGTATTTAACTACTGACCCATATCTCCAACCCTTTTTTGTATTTTATTTAGAAACAGGTTGTCACTGAGTTGCTTAGGCTGGCTTTGAACTCATGATACTCCTTCATCAGCCTTCTGAGCCTCTGGGATTATAGGTATACACCACCATACCTGGCCCTTTTTATTTTTTACATGAATGGTGTGAATCTTCATTGTGTACAACCATAGAAATGAAAAGTTTTATCCCATTTGTGTACAATGAATCAAAATGCAGTCTGTTCAAAACAACAACAAAAAAAGAATGAGGCACCCTAACTAGGGGGAAAAAATATGTGTGTGTGTGTGTGTGTGTGTGTGTGTGTGTGTGTTGATATGTTGCTGAGGCTGGCCTTGTACTTGTGATCCTCCTGCCTTAGCCTCCTCAGCTGCTGGGATTACAGGCATGTACCACTGTGCCCAGTTATTATTAGTTTTAAAAATTTTGAGCCAGGTTGCTGCTATGTTTGTTGCCCAGGCTGGCCTCAACCTTGCCGTCCTCCTGCCTCAGTCTCTTAAATAGCTGGGATTACAGGCATGACATTATTTTAGCTTCTCTTGACTGATATGCAGCCATAGGTACATCTCAGAAGACATTTCTTCCTTCTCAGAACCTCTCCCAGCATGTGCATTTGGTAGGTTTAAGGGCTACTTTTAGAGTAAGTCCACTGACTTTCAGCACTGCTAGTCAGTTGAGTGACACACCATTATATACGTGTAGTGGGATGCTGTGCCATGGACTTGTCTATATCTCAGCCTGTGAGGAAAAGGAGCATTGCACATCCTGAACGAAACAAGGCAAAGGGGTCAGGGGAACAGTGTGGTCATGTAGCAAGTCTGTACTGAGCCCCGCCAGTTCCCAGCTCTGGTTAGGCTAGCCCAAAACTGCAAAGTTGTAATGAATAGTGAAAAGATATAATTTGGAGATAGAAGCCTTGATTTCAAGTTGAATGACTTAAGTCTAGTCACTTCTCCGAGCCTAAATGTCTTCAGTTATGTAAAATGTGAATGCTGACTTCACAGTGTTATTTTGTTTTTGAAGATTAGACAAGGTTATCAATGGGAAAGTACTTTGGAAGCTTTAAAATGCCAGACATATTTGGGAATATAATGGAAAATCCAGGAAAGACTAAGTTTTCTAGAGTATTTTTATAGGTTCTCTTGACATTTTCTTCATAGAAAATGTTTGAGGTTTATTTATTGGATGAATGATTTTCAAGTAATTTTACATTTGTTGTGACTCTTTCATTTGTTTTTTATTTAAAAAAATTTTTTGTTAGTGGGGATTGAATCCAGGGGTGCTTTACCACTGAGTTACATCCCCATTGGTGAGATGGGGTCTCGCCAAGTTGCTTAGGGCCTTGCTAAATGGCTGAGGCTGGCCTTAAACGTGTAATCCTCCTGCCTCAGCCTCCCAAGTCCCTGGGATTACTGGTGAGCACCACCATGCCTGGCTGTTGTGACTCTTGCAAGTGACAGAAATACATCTCATATTGACTTAAGCAAGAAAGAGACTTACATAGTAACTTTATTGACTGCAGTTACTAGATAGCCTAGAAGTAGGTGTACTTTTAGATATAATTAGAGATATGGAGTTAAATTATATCATTAGAAACAACTCTTTGCTGTATAATTATATCAAAATGGGTTGTACTGTCATGTATAATTAAAAAGAACCAATAAAAAAGATTAAAAAAAAAGAAACAACTCTTTTCTGAGCTCTGCTTTTCTTTGTTTTGGTGTCGTTCTTAGGTATTATGCTTCCATATAGTGTTGAAAAAAATATCAGATTTGAATATGCATTCTATCAGTTAATTGAAAGACATAATAGTGGTAATCCTACTATTGTTGAAAGCTAGTATCTCTTTCCTGGTAGTCCTGAGTATGATTTTGGTTTAGGTAATGTACCCACCCTAAAGGTAATCACTGTGACCTGGAGAATGCTGACCTTTCATTGGCCAAGAGAGTTATGTTCCACTCAAGGAACCCATAGGTTAGGTCAGCTTTTTGGAACCATGTGGACTGAGAGCAGCGGAGGGGCAAGGGGGTGGTTTCCCTAAAGGGAGAAGATCAAGGTGCATTTACTGAAAGAAGGGTTTGGGAGGTGGGGAAATAGTTTAAATCAACAAAATTCATAGGTGTCTGTTGTCCACTACATGATTGAGTCATTTTTATTTATTTATTTTTGAGAGAAAGGAAAAAAAAATTGTTGCTTTGCTAGCAAAGGAGAAACACAACGGACTCCTGTCCCAGAGTCTGTGATTCTGCCCATCAGGGGAACAGAAGGTTTTAAAAGAGGTGGTTCAAAGGCTACATTCCAGGTGTGCCCTGATGAGGGGTTGTAATTCACTTGTTAATTTGGGAGATTTCTTAGATTGGTTTAGTTCCTATAGTGAGTGAGTGCTCAAGGATAGATAACTGGGCCTTCATTGGGAAAGAAGGGTAATCTTGTTCCCCCTGATATTATTATTATTATTATTATTATTATTATTATTTTAAATCTTTAAATTTTTATTTTTGCATTGTAAAAACATTTTATTGACATAATATAGAAGAGTGCACATATCTTTAAGTATGTATCTCATGAATATTTATAAACTGATGCATGAATGTAACCATGTTTGTTGAGAATTACCACTCTTTTCTAATAAAAACAAAATGTTTTAAAAATTAATATTAACTTGTTATGATGAGTTTTCTCCCAGAGGCCTCCTTCATGAGGGAAACTAAGACTCAGTATTTTCTCTTGCTATACCCTGTACTAAAATAGGTAGAGAGGCAACTTGGATATCATGTCTAGCAGAGGCTACTGTTGGTACTTAGACTTATTACCCAACTCCCATTCCTCAAACATCTACACAAATAAATAACAAAGGATAAAACTTCAATGCATAGCTTTAATTCATCTACTGTGTCAAATCATATTTGGCAGTTAACAAATATTACGCAAGAATCACAAGAGTATTGACCAACTGCCCATCTACCTGCTCTTTTGGGTGAAAGGCAGAGTCTCTGGTGCTTGGCCTATTATCTTTTTATTTTTTTAAATTTTTTAAAATTTTTGGTTCAACGTACACAAATGGAGTACAACTGTCGTTTTTCTGGTTGTGTACAAAGTAGAATCACACCATTTGCATGTTCATACATATACATAGTATAATGATGTTTGTCACATTCTATTATCTTTCCTTCCCCACCCCCCTCCCCTTACTTTCCTCTATACAATCCATCCTTCCTCCATTCTCCCCGCCCCCCTTACATGCCATCAACTACTTATCAGAGAATCATTAGGCCTTTTGTTTGTTGGGATTGGCTTATCTCACTTAGTATGATACTCTTCAGCTCCATCCATTTACCTGCAAATGTCATAATTTTATTATTCTTTATGGCTGAATAATATTCCATGTATATATACCATAGTTTCTTTATCCATTTGTCTATTGAAGGGTATCTAGGTTGGTTCCACAATCTCTCTATAGTGAATAGGGCTGCTATAAACATTGATGTGGCTACATCACTATAATATGCAGATTTTAAGTCCTTTGGGTATAGACCAAGGAGTGGGATAGCTGGGTCAAATGGTGGTTCCATTCCCAGTTTTCTAAGGAACTTCCATACTCCTTTCCAGAGTGGCTGCACCAATTTGCAACCCCACCAGCAATGTATGAGAGTACCTTTTTCCCCACATCCTTGCCAACACCTATTTTTTCTTGTATTCTTGATAATAGCCATTCTAATTGGGGTGAGATCAAATCTTAGGGTAGTTTTGATTTGCATTTCTCTTACTATTAGAGATGTTGAACATTTTTTCATATATTTGTTGATTGCCTGTAGATCCTCTTCTGTGAAGTGTCTGTTCATTTCTTTAGCCCATTTATTGATTGGATTATTTGTGTTCTTGCTGTAAAGTTTTTTGAGCTCATAAATTCTGGATATTAGTGCTCTATCTGAAGAGTGTGTGGCAAAAATTTTCTCCCAATCTGTAGGGTCTCTCTTCACATTGCTGATTGTTTCCTTTGCTGAGAAAAAGCTTTTTAGTTTGAATCTATCCCATTTATTGATTCCTTCTTTTATTTTTTGTGCTTTGGGGCTCATGTTGAGGATGTCTGGACCTAGGCCAATAAGATGAAGATTTGGACCTACTTTTTCTTCTATTAGGTGCAGGGTCTCTGGTCTAATTCCTAGGTCCTTGATCCATTTTGAGTTGAGTTTTGTACAGGATGAGAGATAGGGGTTTAGTTTCATTTTGCTGCATATGGATTTCCAGTTTTCCCAACACCATTTGTTGAAGAGGCTATCTTTTCTCCATTGTATGTTTTTGGCTCCTTTGTCAAGTATGAGATAATTGTATTTCTGTGGGTTCGTTTGTGTGTCCTCTATTCTGTACCATTGGTCTACTTGCCTATTTTGGTGCCAATTCCATGCTGTTTTTGTTACTATTGCTTTGTAGTATAGTTGAAGGTCTGGTATTGTGATACCACCTGCTTCGCTCTTCTTGCTAAGTATCGCTTTAGCTATTCTGGGTCTCTTATTCCTCCAAATGAATTTCATGATTGCTTGTTCTATTTCTATGAGGTCCGTCTTTGGGATTTTAATTGGAATTGCATTGAATTTGTATAGCGTTTTTTGTAGTATGGCCATTTTGATAATATTAATTCTACCTATCCAAGAACATGGGAGATCTTTCCATCTTCTAAGGTTTTCTTTAATTTCTTTCTTTAGTGTTCTGTAGTTCTCATTGTAGAGGTCTTTCACCTCTTTTGTTAAATTGACTCCCAGGTGTTTTATTTTTTTTTTTTGAGGCTATTGTGAGTGTTCCTCCTGATATTAGAGAGGGGAAAAGATTAGGGAAGTGGAGAGGGAGAGGAAGAGAAGGGGAAAGAAACATGTCCTTTTAAAAATAGGTTGTAGTGTCACAGCAGCAAGGACTATATTCAAACCATAAAGTTGACCACTGTTACCTTTCCCCCGTCAATTTCTACGTTCCATTTATATGGGAAAATGGTCAATGACACCTCCAAGCTACTTCCTGCTGAGAGAGAGCAAATTGGGGCGAAGTGACACGAAGTCCTTGTTCTCTTATCAGATGGGGCCTGGATAGGACACTTAAGGGTATTTAGCATCAGGGTAGTCCAGAGGTCCATGGTGGCAGTTGGCAGGTGACTGAATAAAGCATACATAGGTCAGGGATCATGCAGATGGCCAAGGGTGCTGCAACTTTACTGTGTTCAGTTTCCTTTTTCTTCTTAAGTCATTTTTATTTTTTTAAAGTATGTTTCCAATATTTAAAACTCAACAAAAGTAGACTGCTCTACTTGAAAAAGTAGGTTTTTTTTTTTTTTTTTTGTGGTGCTGGGGATTGAACCCAGGGCCTTGTGCTTGCAAGGCAGGCACTCTACCAACTGAGCTATATCCCCAGCCCACAAAAATAGGTATTGTTGAGGAACCTGGGCAGGGAGAATGAGAAAAGGAGGAAAATACAGAATATAATTTGAAATATTGTATTTTCTTTCCAATTAGGGAGAGGATGGTATGTGGCAGAGCTGGTTACTGTAATCCAGGGTTGAAGATGGCATGGACTTTTGTTAGCCCTGATAACAAACTTTACCTTTTTCTTTTTTTTTGGTTAAGAAACCATAAGTCTTTCTAATTTAAATAGGAAGTCAAAGAGAACAGGAGGGCTGGGGAAGTAGCTCAGTTGGTAGAATGCTTGCCTTGCATGCACAAGACCCTGGGTTCAATCCCCAGTACCACACAGACACAAACACACACACACACACACACACACACACACAAAAGAGAACAGGAAGGTGTTGCTTTACAATGTATTGGCTAATGTGAGTGGTGAAATGTATTAGTATCCTAAGTATTTGGCAAGGGCTGTATTTATTAGAGTGTATAAAACTGTAAGCATGGTAAACCAAGTGAGGCTGAAACTGCCCTCACAGAGGCTGAAGGTGCCCTGCCAATTCACCAGGCAGCCAACAACCATTCAGTATTTTTTTATTGAGAAAAATAACATGATTTAACTTTAAATTGTATATTAAAGTATACAGTTTGGTGGTTTTTAAAACAATTTTGTGAAATTACCACTACTAATTCCAGAACACTTTTATCACCCCCAAAAGAAACCCTACACTCTAATTAAAGCAGACACTCCCTATTGTCTAGCCCTGGAAACCATTAATCTACTTTGGCCTCTATGAATTTGTCTATTCTGAACATTTCATGTAAATGGGATCATGTCTGGTTTCTTTTACCTAATAGAGGGTTAATATATATTTATCTGTTTTTTTTTAATGATGCTGTTTAGAAGTAAAATTATTCTCTGGAACTACCAAGTGGTCATTTTCCCTATCCCAAATATATAATTAGGATTGACAAACTCAGCATTTGGAGTAGCATTCACATCAGATTCTTGGCCTGTTGAATAAGAGCTATCGTAGTGGGGAAGGTCAAGTGAAAGCCTTTGAAATTTCCTCCTACTCCCCTGGCCAAAATAGTGAATTAAAACCAATACCATGCTGGACGTATAATCCCAGCTACTCAGGATGCTAAGGCATGAGGACCATGAGTTCAAGACCATCCTGTGTAACATAATGACCCAGTCTCCAAATAATCCAATATTACCTTCTGGGACAGGTAGCAGACATTAGTGTTACCTTTAAGTATTCTGAAAGGATGCAGGATGGGTGACCCTTATTTTATCTACATTTAGTTCATTAGTTTTCCCCCTATGGAAAAGCCCATGTGGAGAAGATATGAGGCTTTCTGACAATACTCAACTGGTTTGATCCAGGAGAATAGCTGTGGATTTCAGATATTTAACTTAATTTGTAGTCCCAGTTGTTACTATTGTAGTGGACTAGTGTCTTTGCTACAACAGGTTATAACATGGTGTATGGCTGTTGTATTCTTTTCTGTCTCAATCAGTTTCCATTTATGTAGAATAGACATTATTATACCTTTATAGTTTTGCCCAGAGCTTCATAAATTCTTCTACTCTTTTATTCACAATATGATCAAAAGGGAACTTGGATCATCTGGTCATCTCATTTTGTTCGATGATATTGATGACATCATACTCATCAGACAGTATGAACAAGAGGAGGTAGCACACTGGAGGCCTTGATAGGGTAATGTGCTCCATAGTGGGTACTTTCACATTCTTTACCAAAGTGGATGTATTTTTTTTTTTTTTTCCAGTGCTGGGGTTTGAACCCAGGGCCTTGTGCTTGCAAGGCAGGCACTCTACCAACTGAGCTATATCCCCAGCCTGATGTATTTGGTTTTAAAATATGTCCACAAATTTTTTGATACTCCTCCCTTTAAGAGGTAGAGCTCAGCTGGGCTCTGTGGCACACACCTGTAATCTTAGAAACTCAGGAGGCTGCGACAGGAGGATCACAAGTTTGAGACCAGCCTCAGCTACTTAGCAATACCCTGTCTCAAAATAAAAAATAAGTATATAAATAAATAAATAAATAAAAAGAGCTAAGGATGTAACTCACTGGTAAAGAACCCCTGGGTTAAATCCCCAGTGCAAAGAGGGAAAAAAAAAAAAAAAAAGCCCAATTCCTCTCCCATTGACTGAGCTGGACTTAGTAACTCAGTTCTTACAAATAGAATAAAGTGAAAATGATGGTGATTGCCTTCAGTTACCCAGCCATAAAAGGTACTATGGTTTCCTCCTTGCTCTGTGTTTCTTGGGTCATCTGCTTTGGGGGAAACCTATCAGTATATGGTGAGGACTCTCCCAACAGCCTATGGAAAAGCCCATGTGGAGAAGAACTGAGGCTTCCTGACAACACTCAGCACAGACTTGCTGGGAGTGGGATGCTGTGGTAGCAAATCATCCAGCCAAACCTTCAGGTGGCTATAACCCTTTTTAAAATCTCATGAGAGCTGGGTGTAGTGGTGCCTGTAATCCCACCAACTCAGGAGGCTGAGGCAGGATGATCATGAGTTCAAAGCCAGCCATAGCAACTTACTGAGATCCTGTCTCAAAATAAAAAATAAAATGGGCTGGGGATGTGGCTTAGTGGTTAATTGCTCAATTAACCTAAGTTCAATTCCTGGAACAAAAAAACAAAACAAAACAATACAAAACAAACAAAAAAAAACTACCACCACTACCACCAAAAGCCTCATGAGAGACCTGAGTGTAACTGAGCAGTTAAACCACATTGATTACTCAAAATCTCTGTGAGATAATAAATGTTTGTTGTTTTAAGCTACAAAGTTCTGGGGTAATTCATTTGACATCCTTTTTAACACCATTATTTCCATATCTTTTTCATTTTATCCATTCTGGTATATATTGGTGTTACCAAATTGTGTATTTAATTTGTGAATTTTCACACATATGAAAATATATATTAATATATAAAAATAGATATTTGTATATTTAGTGTCTGGATTATTTTGTGATTTTTGTGGTGTTAGGGATTGAACGTTGGGCCTTGTGCGTGTTAGGAAGTGCTCTAATACCGAGAAATATCCTTAGCCTTATTTTGTGAAGTATTTATTCAAGTTTTACTCAATTTGCCATTGGATTGTTTAGGTACTTATTATTGATTTGTAGGAGTTATTTATATATTCTAGATATAAGCTCTTTATCTTATACACATGTTGTGAATTCATCAACTTTTTCCTTCATGTTTAACCTTTTTTATCCTGTTTAAGAAATCTTTGCCTACTACTCTAAGATTACAAAGGTGCTCTTCTAATTTTTTTTTTTTTGGTACTGAAGATTGAACCCAGGGCTTTGCAAGCACTCTGCTACTGAGCTACATCCCCAGTCCTTTTTAGTTTTTGTTTTGAGACTTGATCATGCTGTATTTCTCTGGCTGGCCTTGAATTTGGCAATCCTTCTGCCTCAGCCTCCCAAGTTGCTGAGATTATAGGCATGTGCTACTGTGCTTGATTAAAGCCTCATTATAATTTTATTATAGAAGGTATTTCTTCTCTTGTAAATTTTTTCTTTAGTGGACCTTAACAGGCAGTTCCTTTTGTATTTCAGTATTTAACATAATGTAGCAAATACCCTTACCTATCATAAGAAAACTTACTTTATAGAAAACTTCCTGTGCTGTGTAATTTTTAGTAATATTTGTTTTTCAAATCTTAAGCAATATTTTGTATATATTTTCCTACAGTATTTGTAGACAAATGAGTGTAGTTTTAAAAGTATTGTTTTTCATGTACTATTCAATCCATTTTTTTAAACTGCAGCAAGAAGGAATAAGTATTTCACCTGTGATATGTGCATTTTGTTTTTCATTGTTAAGCAAGAAATCAACAGAGTCTTCTTGGTACTGGATGAAGTATCTCCAGACTTTAAACATCACAAAAATGTTATCAAAGTTTATCTTCATATATAATTTTTACGTGTTTTTTTTTTTTTTTTTTTTTTTTGGTGCTGGGGATTGAACCCAGGGCCTTGTGCTTGCGAGGCAGGCACTCTACCAACTGAGCTATATCCCCAGCCCCAAATTTTCATGTGTTTTTAAAAATTACTTTTTATTATGATTTTTTGAGATGGGGTCTCACTGTGTTGCCCAGCTGGTCCCAAATTCCTAGGCTCAGGAGATCCTTCTGCCTTCGTCTCCTGACTAGCTGGGACTGCAGATGCATGCCATCATGCCCAACTTTTAGATGTGTTTTTAATTATGATTACTTTATCTCATCATTATTTAACATAAGGATCAGCAGACTATGCTTGCTTTTATAAACAAAGTTTTATTGAAACAGTCCCATTAATTTGTCTACATATTGTCTGTGGTGACTTTTACACTATATGATGACAGTTATATAGAGACTGTATGGCCTTCCTATAGTCAGGCCTAAAATATTAACTATTTGGCCTTTAAAGAAAATGTTCACTGATTCCTGATTTACTATCCAGGTACAGTAAAGATTCTGTTTATTTAAGCACTTCATAGAAGAAGAAATACAAATGGTCAACAAATTTTGAAAAATTTTCAGCATCTTTGGCAATTAGAAAAGCGTAAATTAAAACTACACTGAGATCGCATCTCATTCCAGTAAGAACAGCAATTATCAAGAATATAAGTAACAGTAAGTGTTGTTGAGGATGTGGGGAAAAAGGTGCACTTATACATTGCTGGGAGGCCTGCAAATTGGTGTTACCTCTCTGGAAAGCAGTATGGAGATACCTCAGTAAACTTAGAGTGGAACTATGATTTGACCCAGTTATCCCACTCCTTGGTATATACCTAAAGGGCTTAAAATTAGCATACCACAGTGATGCAGCCACATTCATATTTATAGCAGCTCAATTCACAATAAGTAAGCTATGGAGCCAACCTAGGGGCCCTTCAACAGATGAATGGATAAAGAAAATATGGTATATATACATAGTGGAATATTACTCAGACATAAAGAAAAATAAAATTATAGCATTTGCTGGTAAATGGATGGAACTGGAAATTATCATGCTAAGTGAAATAAGCCAGTCCTAAAAAAACCAAGGGCAAATGTTCTCTCTTACATGTGGATACTAACATACAATAATGGAGGAGGGAAGAATAGAAGTTCATTGGATTAGACAAAGGGGAATGAAGAGAAGGGATGGGGATAGGTATGAAAGACAGTAGAATGAATTGGACATAACTTTCTTATGGTCATATATGAATACATGACCTGTGAAACTTCATATCATATAGAACCACAAGAATGAGATCTTAATTAGAATAAGTTATACCCCATCTATGTATAATATGTCAAAATACACTATTGTTTTATATATATATATGTATAAAGTTTTTAAAGATGCTGTTTATTGTTAATAGTGAATATAAAAATACTCCAAATAGTCCTTTGGTTGTTTTGAATTTTTTAAAAAATATTTTTTAGTTGTAGATGTATCTTTATTTATTTTTATGGTGCTGAGGATTGAACCCAGTGCCTCACATGTGTGAGGCAAGCACTCTACCATTGAGCTACAGCCCCAGCCCCATAATTTTGAATTTTTTTCATCAACTTGTTTGAAACAATCAGATTGTTTTTATTCTGTAGTGTAATTCATAGAAAGTTCATGATAGGGATAGAAGGGTCAACTCTGTCACTTTCTCATTATTTTTGTTTGAAATTTTAATATTAATTTAGTTCATGGGGATTGTCTTTTTTGTTTACTTATTTGTAAGCATCCTTTAAAATCATTTATGTGGTGAGGATTAATCTAGTTGGGAAAGAATAGAAATGATGATAATAAGTTCATGTACTTAGACACATTTTACCTACAGTATGTTTTAGTACCCTGAAAGCAAACAAATGACTGCAGACACTGATGTTCTCCCTTGCATACTATAAAGCTCCTGCTGTATTTTTGGGTAACTTGTATGTAGTATATGATATGGAAATACAATACAAACCTAGAAAGGACACCATTGTTAGTTTGTATGGTTAAGTATTGGCAAAGCATAATTTTTATATTTTGAGATTAAAAATAATGATAAAATAAGAGTTAAAAATTTTTTTCTATACTTAATTAGGAAGTCTTGTGCATCCTACGTTGGAGGTGACTGTCTTAATATATTGTTTGTATAAGTTATTTTTTAATTCTGATCATAGTCATAATCCATGTATATAAATGAAAGATTATGATATAATAATTGAGCTCTAACTCCAGCCGGGATTGCTGTATGTGGCTAGCACTGTCAGCAACTGCATATAGAGAATCTGGGGACTAAGTGTAGTTTCACTTAGATGCTGTTTTTTATGTGTGTGGACAACTCTGTCTTCCAATAAGATTTTGTATCTCTGGCTAATGGAATCAAGAATTTAGCTTTAGAACTGGCATGATGGCACATCATGATGGCACATTCCCAAGAATTTGGAATGCTGAGGCAGGATAACTCCAATCTTGAGTACAGCCTCAAAAATTTTGTGAGACCCTCTGCATTTTTTTTTTTCTTTTGCAGTGTTGGGGATTGAACCCAAGGTCTTGTGCTTGCAAGGCAAGCACTCTACCAACTGAACTATATCTCCAGCCCAACCCTCTGCAATTTAATGAGACCATGTTTCAAAACTAAAAATAAAAAGGACTGGGAGTTGGGTGTGGTGATGCACACCTATAATCCCAGTGACTCAGGAGGCTGAAGCAGGAGGATCACAAATTCAAAACCAGCCTCAGCAATTTAGGAAGGCCCTAAGCAATTTAGCAAGACCTGTCTCAAAATAAAAAGTGAAAGGGGTTGGGGATGTGACTCATTGGTTAAGTGCCCCTGGGTTCAATCCCTGGTACGAAAACAAGCACACCAAAAGGACTTGGGGATATAGCTCAGTGGTAAAAGCACCCTTGGTTTCCATCCCTAGTACCAAACAAAACAAAACAAAACAAAACAAAACAAAACAAAAAACCCACAAATTTAACTTTAGAATGGAGGATTCAAGACTGTGTCTTTGAACCAATGTGAAACACAGAAACACATAATCGAGAGAGGTTACCTCATGAAAGATCTCAGTGAGGATTTATTTTAGGAAGTTGACAGAAGCATGGAGTATACTACCTGAGTTCAAATTCTGGGTTGCTATTTTTTTTTTTAGAACTGGGGATTGAACTCACGGGCACTCGACCACTGAGCCACATCCCCAGCCCTATTTTGTATTTGATTTAGAGACAGGGTCTCACTGAGTTGCTTAGGGCCTCGCTAAGTTGCTGAGGCTGGCTTTGAACTCGCAATCCTCCTGCCTCAGCCTCCCGAGTCGCTGAGATTATAGGCGTGCGCCACCGTGCCTGGCTTGGGTTGCTATTATTATTAGTTGTGTATTCCTGAGCACGTTTACTTAACCAATTTATGTCTAAGGTTTCTCTTATATTAAATGGGGGAGAATGGCATCCAACTTATAAGGTTTTTATTAGTTAACTTTTTGGAAGTTCAGACTTTGTCAGTTTATGAGAACATTTATCTCATATTAACCAAGTTCATGAGACTGATGTGATAAAACAACAAACCAAATTAAAAAAATATTTTTATTAGAGCATCATAATTATACATAGTAATTGGGTTCATTTTGACAAAATCATACATGCAAGAAATTTGATTCAAGCCCCATTCCCCCCTACCTTTTTGCTTCCCTCCTTTCTCTTGCTATTTCTCCCCTCCTCAATTCTATTAAACTTCCTTTCTTCTACATAAACATAAAAGTGAAATTCCCTTTGGTATCTTTTTACAGGAATATACCATAATTTTGTTATATGCATTCCATTTATATTTTCCTTTCCCTTCCTTCCTCCCTTTCAATCTCCTACATCTACTGATCTTTCCTGTATCTTTATGACATCTGATCCCCTCCCTCAGACGCCTTCTTTCCCTTATTTTGCTCTAGCTTCTACATAGAAAACATTCAATGCTTGATTTTTCTGAGTGTGGCTTATTTCACTTAGCATGATTTTCTCCATTTCCATCCATTTGCCAGCAAATGCCATTATTCCATTCTTCTTTATGACTCCGTTGTGTATTTATACCTCATTTTCTTCATCCATTCATGTACTGACAGTCATCTGGGTTGATTTCACAATTTGGCTCTTGTGAATTGTGTTGTTGTAAACATTGTATAAAATCAGCTATAGTATGCTGATTTTAGATCTTTTGGATAAAAACTGAGGAGTTGGATGACTGGGTCGTTCCTAGTTTTTTGAGGAATCTCTACACTGCTTTCCAGAATGGTTTCTAATTTGCATTAGATGGACACATTGTTTTGTGTACATGCCAAAGCAAGTATTTATTACCCTTTCCTATGTTAAGAATTTCTTCACCTACTGGGTACAATGGCACACACCTGTAATCCCAGCTAATTTGGGAGTTTGAGGCAGGAAGATTACAAGTTCAAGCTCAATCAGGCAATTTTGCAAGACTCTGTCTCAAAATAAAGAATAAAAAAGGGTTGGGGATGCAGCCCAGTGGTAAGGCATCCCTGGGTTTAATCCCAGAACCTGAAAAAAAATTACCTCACCTAAAATACCAGATATTTACTTTCATCCTCTTTTGCAGTTTACCCTAGGTTCTTTTGGTTTGCTTCACTCGCCATGGACTTTGACTCTGAAGAGCTTGTAATGCAAAGAAGCAGGGTGCAGTGGTGGTGGTGCATGTAGCAAGATCAAGTTCCTGGAGCAGCAGGATATTATACTGGCTAGGGATAGTGGAGGTTGGCAGTGGAAGCAGAGGTGTCCTGATCAGACTCGATCTGCTACCTGGTTTTAGGCATTGTACTTGGCATCTATCCCTGGTTTTCCACTTCTCCAGGTGAGTCTGAGTTACTCTTTTGATAAGTTCTTTTTCTGCTTAACTAGCCAGAATCAATTTCAGTTGCTGAACTAGCAAACCAAGTTGTTCTCTCAACTAAGAACCCTGATGATAGAGCAGCTACAATAGCATGATATATTTGTATTTGTGTGCTGTTTGTCCCACAGATGCATAGAAAGGTCATGGGAAAGCAACTAGAATGTTTGAACTTTATTGGCTCCCTTTCTCTTTGAGGGTTTCAGGAATTTTAGGGTCTAGAATTGTGCCTGGTAGGTGCTCAGAAAGCCGTTGTCACTGCCAATCGTTGTGTCTGTGACTTTTTTTCAGCTTCATGACTGACCACATCTGTAATGAAGAATTCTCTTTTTTTCTGTAGATACATTGATATGGATGAATACTGTATAACACTCAAAGTTTATTGGCTTGGGACTAATTTATTTTTAAAACTCACTTGACTTATCTGTACTCTATGGATATTGTAGTCTAGCTCTGGAATGTGTGATTTAGTATGTGTGTGTGCGTGTATGCACAGGTGGACACTTCATAGAACCCCTGAAGTGCTGACAAGTACCTGAATTTCTTCCTGGTGTAGCAAGACAATCTGACAGTTTTCCTGGCATTCTGGAAGCAGCCCCCCGCCTTTTTTTTTTTTTTTTTTTTTTGTACCAGGGATTGAACCCAGGGGTGCTAACTACTGAACCACATCCCCGGCCCTTTTTATTTTTTTATTTTGAGACAGAGTCTTGCTAAGTTGTTTAGGGCCTCACCTAAATTGCTGAGGCTGGTTTTGAAGTTGCTATCTGCCTACCTCAGCCTCCCAGGTCGTCACTGGGATTATAGGTGTGTGCCACCACACCTGGCTAGAAGTACTGTTCTTGAGTCTTCCTCATGTGACTTAGTGGAGTAAAAAAAGACCGTTCACTCACAGACAATTGTATATATATATATACATACCAATATAGAACCTTAGATCTCATATCTGCCACCTAATAATTTTATAACTACTGATAAGTTTCCAACAGATGTTCTGCTTTTTCATTTGATTATAGTGCTAATGTTGGGAAAGGCAGGAAATATAGGCTCTTTGCTCCCTTCTTTTCTGTCTTTTTTCATGTTTAGGCTGTCAGACCTTTGTTCCAGATCTGTCTTTTTCAGGAACTGTATGGAAACTGGTAGTTAGTCCCCACATTCTTATCATTTGCTGACATTTAAGGAGCCCCTGGCTAGGTGCTATGAGATAATGGTGATTTGAGGATGGAGGTGTTGGAATTTGGAGAGGTTAAGATGACTCGTTCCCAGTTCATTATGTTCCTTACCTGTCTTTCTGGTGGAGTGGCTGAGGCTAGTGACATAGGGTAGTACACCTGAGATCCCTGGTCTCTAGAACACAATGTTTTAGATTTTGGCTTCTTATAAATCAGGACTAGGACTTTGAGATGAAGATCTTTGATCAAGTTCATCAAGATGTAGGGATCATCTGCCCTAGCTTTTTTGGTTTCAGATGTACAAACAAGCCTGGAGATCAGTGACTTGTCCGATGACTTCATGTTCAATCATGAGTAAAAGGGGTATCTGAAAATATTTCCAAAGGCAAATTGAAATCCCTAAAAAGACTAAGCCCCACCTGAGGCTTATTGTAACATAAAGCTAGCAGGGTTGGGAAGGGTGTGGCATTTATTCTGGTTTTTCCTTCCCTGCAAATTCGGAAGAATCAACATCTCTGAATACTTTTTACCTCTGGTTACTTTGGTTTACTCCTGTGTTTCATTTTTCAGTGCAGATCCTAGTCTGCAATCTTCGGTCTGTAACATACCCCAGTCCTAAATTGCTATCTTGGGCTGTAGGTTAAGAAGTTTGTAGACAACAATCCTGTGCTTCTCTGGACACGTGACCAAGCTAATAATAGATATGAAGTTCTGGGAGAGCCTCAGCAACCCCATCCCCCTCAGCAGCTTGCCTGCTAGTAGTTTCTTCAGTGCTCAGATAGAACTGACAGAGAATGGAAACAGGGCAATCTGCCCATTCCCTTTTAGGAGGCAATGCAGGCCTAAGTCTCTTTGAGTAGCTTCTGGCCTCATTTCTCTGTGCTACTTCAGTTTAAGTGACAGTGCTCAGTGTTTCTTAAGGAGGAAATAATACTTTTATGCCCTGGATTTATTTTTTCTTTTAAATAAGCATGTGTTGGTCCTCATTATATATAAGGCACTGTACTTGGCTTGTGTTAACAGTCTTCCCTACAGTCTTGTGGAATAGTTTATTCCCATTTTACAGAAGAGAGTACTAAAATTTAGTACCAGTTTACCACTAAGTAAACTGGTGTCATGCAGCTAATCAGATTTGAATCCAGGCCTTTTGTTTGTAGCCTTCCTAAATGATTGCTTCCCTGTTTATAACTTTGTATAGTAATATTGGGGTAGAATGATTTGGACAGGCTATCCCTGGGGACACTTGTACTATTGAATTATCTCATATAACTCAAGAAATTGGGGGTAAACCTGAAGGGATGGGAAAGAGACCTATTCGTCTGTGGGCTATAGAAGTTGCTTAATGGATGGTTTATCAGGATAATACCTACCATGTGATCTTGGCAAACCCAAATCAGATAGGGGACTGTCATAAAGATTAATAAGCCATATTCTTTAGCATGTTTTATATGGCATTTGCAGGTAGAGTTTCTGCTTCATAACCCTATTTCATATCTCCTTACTTCGTATCATATAAATAACTGTTCTTTATTCCATTGTTCACTAACTCTGCTGTTATCTTTCATGCATGGGCATTTTTACTCTCTGTTAGGATTCTAATCCAAAGATACTTATTGCCAGGTGCTGTTGCACACACCTGTAATCCCAGTGGCTTGGAAGGCTGGCAGGAGGATTATGAGTTCAAAGCCAGTCTCTGCAATTTAGCAAGGCTCTGTCTCTAAATGAAATATAAAAAAGGGTTGGGGTGTGGCTCAGTGATTGAGTGCCCCTAGATTCAATCTATAGTACCATTAAAAAAAAAAAAAAAAAAAAGGGAAATTTTTCCTGGTTTAGGACTGGGCACCAAGTTTTTTTTTTTTTTTTTTTTTGGAACCAGGGATCGAACTTGGGCACTTGGCCACTGAGCCACATCCCCAGCCCAATTTTGTATTTTATTTAGAGACAGGGTCTCACTGAGTTACTTAGTGCCTTGCCCTTGCTGAGGCTGGCTTTGAACTCGCGATCCTCCTGCCTCAGCCTCCCGAGCCTCTGGGATTACAGGAATGCGCCACTGCACCTGGCTAAGCACACAGTTTTGAGTCCCATTTACCCCAGAACAGTTTTAAACTGGAACTCTGTCATTCATTCATACATTCACTAATGTATTCAGTCATTCTTCTAACTTTTTGGGTACTACCTTTATGGCAGGCATTATACTGGGCCCTGGGATTCAGTATGATGAATAAGACAGATATGATTCTTATTCTTCTGGAGCGTACAGTGTCATAGGGAAGGCAAAAATGAAACAATCACAAGCTTGATGAATGTCATGAAACAAATTAGGAATGTGATGAGATGTACAAATAGCAGGGGAACTTAATATTGTTTAGGGTGACAGGAAAGACCTGATGTTATCTGAGGAGGTGACAATTTAGTTGAAACCTGAAAATTGAGAAGAATTAGCTAACTTTGGGAAAGACAATTAGAGGTAGCAAGAAGAGTTATAGGCAAAGACCTTTTGGCAGAAAGGATAAAACCATGTCCATAGAAGTTTATTTATTCAGCAATTATTTACATCTTAGTTATACTTGCAGTGTACTGGGATTTGGGGACATATAAAGCAATCAGACATAGTCCCTGTCTGCCCTGGAGATACTCAGTGAGGAGTAGTGATGTCACTTCTTGGTAACCATGGCGTTAAGGTCATCCTAGATCTTGGACTCAGTCTCCTAGGTCCCATGTGACAGGACTTAACACCTTTAGAAAAACTGCCTGCCCTTGAGTGTTTGGCTCACCTGTCAAGCAGAAGAGGATGTGGACCTCAGCTAAAAACTTGTAGCATTTGAGATTATCCTTGAATTCACAATCACCAGATTCTTGATTGATGAAACTCTGCTGTAGACTGAATATTTGTGATCCTTTTAAATTCATATGTTGAAATCCTAACTCCCAGCAAGATGGTGTTAGAGTCTTTGGAGAATATTTAAATCATGAGGACCAAGCCCCTACAAATGGAATTCCTGCCTGAGAGACCTGAGAGAGCTCCCTTGTTCCTTCTGCTGTGGATGGATACAGAAAGAAGTGGGGTCCTCACTGGTACCAGATGAGGTATCAGTGTCCTCACTGATACCAGATGAGGTATCAGTGAGGTATCTGGTGCCTTGATCTTGGACTTCCCAGCCTCTAGAACTGTGAGAAGTGAAATTTGTCCTTCAAACCACTGAATCTATGGTATTTTTATTATAGCAGTAAGAATGAACTAAGACAAATTGGTACCAAGAAGTGGGGTGCTTCTGTAATAAATACCAAAAAATGTAGGAGTGGCTTTGTAACTGGGTAATAAGGAAAGCCTGGAAGAATTTGGAGGTGCATGCTAGAAAAAGTCTACACTGGGACTTGGGATGTCGCTGAGTGTTACAATGCTTGCTTATCAGGTACAATGCAGGAAAGAGAGAGGGGAGAGAACGAGAACACACAGACAGATACAGAGGGAGGGAGGGAGGAGGAGGGAGAAAGAGCCTACAACCTATCTTCTCATGAACAAACCTTTAAAGATTCTGGTCAAGGCTTGGAATGAAATGACTGTAGAGAAAGCCTCAGTCTTCTTAGAGAATATCAAAGCAATCCTGTACAGAGTGTTGGTAGAAATGTGGATGGTAAAAATCATTCTGACAAGGTTTCAGACAGAAATGAGATACAAGTTGTTGGAAATTGAAGAAAAGGTAATCCTTGTTATAAAGTGGCAAAGATTTGGGCAAAATTGTACATGCCTGTAATCCCAGCAAATAGGGGGGGCTGAGGCAGAAGGATTGGAAGTTGGAGACTAGTTTCAGCAACTTAGTGAGACCCTGTCTCAAAATTAAAAATAAAAGGACTGGAGATGTTACTCAGTGTGATAGGGCACCCCTTGGTTCTATCCCCAGTACCATTAAAAAAAAGAAAAAAGAAAGAAAGAAAGAAAGAAAGAAAGAAAGAAAGAAAGAAAGAAAGAAGAAAGAAAGAAAGAAAGAAAGAAGCAAAGAACCTGAATGAATTGTTGTTCATGTTCTCGTTTTGTGGAAGGTAGAAACTGCAGGCAAAGAAATTGGGTAAATTTAATTAAAGCAGTTTCTAAGTAAAGTTGTTGAAGATGCATCTTGGCTCCTTCTGCTTGCTTAGAGTAAAATGCAAGAGGAGAGAAATAATCTAAGAAATTATTAAGCAAAGAAGGAACTAGAAATTAAAGATTTGGAAAATTCTTAGCCTATGCATATTGCAAAATAAATGAGAAAGCATGTTTGGAAGAGAACATTAAGAGTGTGATTTGATGAGGAGATTAGAATGGATGTGAACCATGACCCTAATCAGCTATCTCAATAGAAGCTAGGCATCATCCTTTAAGACGAGAAGAATGACTCTAAAGGTAATTTAGAGATCATTAGGGCTGGCTCATTGGTTTCAAAAGAGAGTGCTATCACCTTATTTCAAAAGGTCACATGACCTGTGCCTAAAGCCATGGGGACATGCCAACCAAATCTATAGCGGCAAGACTAGCTGGAACCTTGGGGTCCCAACTCCTGTCTGGCAAAGCTTCAGGGGCATGACTACCACCCTAGCAGGTGCTGAATGTGGGCTCCCTGCCCCAGAGTGCTTACAGGGCAAACAGTTGAGCCAAAATGTATCATCATCATTATCATTTTTTACAATACTGGGGATTGAATCTAGGGTCACTTTTCCACTGAACTATATCCCTGGCCCTTTATATTTTATTTTGAGACAGGGTCTCACTAAATTGCCAAAGCTGGCCTTAAACTTGTGATCCTCTTTTGTTTCAACCTTCTGAGTAGTTGGGATTACAGGTATGTACCACCACATCTGGCTAAAGAGGATTATTTCTGAGCCTTAAGAAAAATCTATTGCTGGATGTGGTATGCATGCCTGTAATTCCAGGAACTCCGGAGGCTGAGATAGGAGGCCAGTCAAGGCCAGTCTCAGCAAATCAGTGAGGCTCTCAGCAACTTAGTGAGACCTTATTTCAAAATAAAAAATAAAATGGCTGGGAATGTAGCTTAGAGGTAAAGTGCCTCTGGGTTAAATCCCCAGTCCAAAAAGGAAAAAAAAAAAAAAGAGAGAGAGAGAAAGAAAGAAAATATAGTTATGCCCATGTATAAATATATCACAGTGAATTATGCTTATGTATATAAATGATAATGCACTAATTAAAATAATAATAATAGAAGGATGATCAATAAAGTAGACCAAGTGAATTAGGAGGAGGGAGGGGAGAGAAAGGGAAGGTACTGGGGAAGGAGATTGAGTAAATTATGGACTTGTATGAAGATGGCATAATAAATCCCACTATTATGTATAATTATAATGCACAATAGAAATAAATTTAAAACACCTTCTCAGCATCTATTCCTTCTTCAAAAACAACAACAAAAAAACAAACAATTGATCTCTTGGCCTTGTAGTTTGGACTTACTTGGGACTTGTTATCCCTTTCTTCCTTCCTATTTCTCATTTTTTGAATAAAGATATATATCCTATGCATAATCTGTTGTTGTGTTTTTTTTGAACCAGGTCTCACTGAGTGGGCCTCGCTAAGTTGCTGAGGCTGGCTTTGAACTCGTGATCCTCCTGACTCAGCCTCCCGAGTCGCTTGAATTACAGGCATGGGCCACCACACCCGGCCTGTTGTTGTGTTTTGAAGCACATAACTTGTTTGATTTCACAGGTTCACAGCTGAAGAGTAACCTTGAGTCTCATCCATACCTGATTTAGATGACATTTAGATGAGACTTTAATTTTTAGACTTTAGGGTTGAAGCTGAAGCAAGTTAACACTTTGGGGAAAAAAAAGAGATGGACAAACAAAAACTCTCGCAGCTGTTTGGACATAATGAATGTATTTTACCTAAAAGATATGATTTTGGTGGGGGGCAGAGGCACAATGCTATAGACTGAATGTTTGTATTCCACCCCTGCCCCCCAATCATAGGTTGAGATCATCCTAATCCCCAGTGGAATGGCTTGGGGAGCCATCCATATCTAGCAGAATCAGATGTGGTTGAGCCATGGGTTGAGCCTAGGAGACCTGACTCCTAGGAATTGGCAGCAGCCATGCGATACTGTTCCAGATCGCTGGGGAGTAGGTGGCCCTGTGTGGGAGTGGTTTACCGTCTGGTTATATGATAGTTTCCCTGAGCAAATGGCTCCCCTAACTCCATCCCATCCTGGCCTTCACAGAAGAAGCCCCTCCTGGTCTTGGCCCCCTTTACCTGTGTGACTATAAGTAAAGGAGTGGTGGGCTACTCCGTCTTATTAGAGGCCAGATCTGGGATGGCCCAATTCGTCATGGCCATCTCATTTGAAAAGAGTATTGGCTCTTGTGTGTTTATTGATTAGATAAATTAATAGGTAATTAATTGATTTATAGCTAGTATTGTCGTCCAGCATTAACCCTTTTCTCTTCTGGATTGTGGCTGAAACCCTTACAGGATGGTATTAGGAGGTGTGAGGCCTTTGGTAAATAACTAGGTCATGAGGGCTGAGCCCTCACCAATATGGTTATTGCCCTTACAAAAGAGGCCCCAGAGAGCTCCTTCACCCCTTCTACTGTCAGAAGACACAGTGAGAAGATAACATAGTCTTTGATCCAGGAAGTACGCCCTCACCAGACCCTGAATCTACTAATGCCTTGATCTTGGACTTCACAGCCACCCTGCCTATGATATTTTTGTTTCAGCAGACTATGGATGAAGTCATGCTCATCTACAGGTTTGAGTTGATTGAAGTCCAGAAATTGGCTTTTGCCCCTTACTTCAGTAGAAAACAGAAGTTTTTTGGCTGAGATAAAGCTGCTTCTTTTTTTTGTTTGTTTTTGTTTTTGCTTTTGTACCAGGGATTGAACTCAGAGACACTTAACCACTGAACCACATCTCCAGCGGTTTTTTTTTTGGTACCAGGGGTTGGACCCAGTGGCACTTAACCACTGAGCCACATCTCCAGTCCTTTTTAAAAATATATTTTATTTAGAGACAGGTTCTTGCTGAGTTACTTAGGGCCTTGCTAAATTGCTAAGGCTGGCTTTGAACTAGTGATCCTCCTGCCTCAGCCTCCTGAGCCACTACGATTATAGGCTGGTGCCACCATGCCTGGCATCCCCAGCCCTTTTTAATTTTTTATTTTAATGCAGGGTCTCACTAATTTGCTTAGGGCCTTGCTAAATTGCTGAGACTGGCCTCGAACTTGCGATCCTCTTGTCTCAGCTTCCCAAGCTGCTGGGGTTACAGGTGTACACCACCACACCTGGCTAAATTGCTTCATTTTCAGAGCTCTGTTTCCCCTGGTGTCTTATATTTGTTATTATAATTGATGATATGGTCTCAGAACCATTTGTTGTCTTGAGTAAGTCTCAGGTGGTATTTAAGCTCTGTTTTTCTGAGTGTCTAATATTGCTGATAGAATTCCTTTTTTTTAAAGAATTAAACCTTTATTTCTTATTTGTTTATATTTGGTGTTGAGGATTGAACCCAGTGCCTCACCCATGCTAGGCAAGTGCTCTACCATTGAGCTACAGCCCCAGCCCTTACAGACAGAATTCTTAGTGGTTGGCTGTTTTGGACTGTGCATCGCACAAATCCAGGGTGTGCTCTTCGCATAGCCTGTGTTGTGATCGGGGCCACCCTTCCCTAAGGATGCAACATTGCAGCATTGCATCCCTGGTTAAAGGGAAAGGAAGTAAAGTTATTTAAATTCTGACTATGTGTCTCTGATTAGGTAGTTTGTATTCTTCATTCAATACTAATGCCCTGAAGTAAATACTGTTACTATTCTTATATACAAAGGAGGACACCAAAGTTGAGTAATGGCTTAAGGTTAGAGCTTTTCTTCCACTCCCAGCAGTTTTCCAGTATAGTTACAGACTTCAGGTCTAGGGTGTCATCTTGTTTCCATGGTTACTTGGACCTTGTCTATCTTGTCTTATCTGCCAGGACTCCCTGTGTCAGTAACCTAAGGATTCTCATTGTGGCTGAGACTCAGGAATGTGTCCTACTTGGGAGATAAGCTAGAGCAATTTTTTTTTCCATCTAAAATTTATTTTTGTGTTTATTGTAAGGAACAATACAACTTTAAATGGAGCCATTTTTAAAGAGTAAATTAGTTCTGAATTTGTTGGGCCATCTTTCTTATTCCAGCTCTCACAGCATCCTCAGGAGAATGGCTCACAAAAATGAGTTAGAGTGAAAAAGGCATTGGAATTGGGTTTGGGAGGTGGGAATAGATTCCCACAGCTTTTCTAAATTGATTGGCTGCTATAGTTGGTTGGATCTCTGTAAATTAGTACTTATTGTCCCTTTTCTAGGAACCTAAGGTTCTCTGCCTTTCAGTGGAGGACTTGCCTCTTCTAGAGATTCTGAAGCAATTGACCTTAGAGTGGGGACATTTTTTAGAATTGTCAGGGGTATTGATGGGATGGGAGAGTGATGTGTATGTGTAAAGGCAGGGTTCAGGGAATGGTGAGAGAAGAGTTGGGATGTGCTATTTGTTTCTTCATCTGCTTTTCAGCATTCTTTTTTTTTTTTGTCTTCCTTTCTTCTTTTATAGGCTTTGCAGTCCTCTTTGAGAAGTAGGGTCCTAAATGACCCAAGGATGCTACACTCACCCATCCTGTGTTCCAATTCTATCAGACTACTTGCCGTTCCAGAAGTGTGGCAGGCCCTTTCATATTGGACGTCTCTGTACAATCTGTTGCCTCCAGCAGAAATATTCTTTTCCATCTTCTCTATCCCACATATACCTATTTCTCCTTCAAGACCTAGTTTACATTTCACCTTTTCAGTGAGGTCACCTTTGATTTCTTTTTTTCTGTAGAGGCAGTCACATCCACTTTGGCCTCCATAGCACTTTATACAGACCTTATGTAATACTATAATTATTCACTTAGCTATCTGCTTCCCTTTCCATGTCTTGAACCACTTAAGAGCAAGAGGATGAGTTAGTTTTTTTGTGTATTTTGAGCAAACAGTGTCTGAGAGAGACTACAGTGTCACTAGTTGTTGAATTAAACAATTCAGTTCATCATAGTACATAAATAGTATAGTGATGCCCAAACTAGAAGTAAAGAGTTGTGTACAATTATCTTATACACCTCCATAAACTAAAAAGATTCTTTTTCATAATTCATTGAACTGCATATCTTCAAGTCCCCATACCCCTTTCAACATGTATTGCAGTTGCTGCCTTCCAGGGAGAGCAGAGCACAGATGTTATCTTTGCCTGTTTTGCCTTACCTTGCCCTTCACCTCATGGCACTCTGTTAAACCCCTGGGCTTAACCCAGGGAATGAGTAGGGAGGAAATGCCAGAGATGAGCCTCTCTTGGCATCCTGACTACTTGCTTCACAGGTTTGGCCCTGTGGGGCAGTGCAAGGTGAGAAAATGGAAATGAACCCGCTTCCTCTAACAGCAGCTGAAAGGGAGATCCTCCAGATTATTATTGCCATCATGTTGCAGCTGCAGTAATGGGTTACTGCCTGTGCTACATTCCGGATCTATGACAGAATCAATTCTTCTGCATTAGTTCACTTGTCCTAAGATTTCTCATAGGGCTGAAGGTCTGAAACAAGTCATCTTAAATTTGTTTTTTTACTATGTCAGGCCACAGTTCATGAGATTATCTTCATTTTATAGATGGGGAAACTGGTCCACTGTGGGCATGAGACTAGCACATGGGCCTTGTGCATGCAAGGTAAGCACTCTACCATGTGTTACTTGTGTCAACTGAGGCTAGACATAGGTCTTCCAACTCTCTGTAAGGTGCTCTCTTCACTGTACTTTGCTGTCTCTTGTTATCAGGTTTTTTTTTCCCCCCCTCCCTGTTTGTAATTCCTGTAGATTGTGAAGTTGGTGATGGTGAATTAACCTTCTGGTCACCCTCTGGTTACTATACACTTTGATGACAATTCCTCTGGTTTGGCTTTCCCAGTGTTAAATGTATCCTTGGTTGGAGCATGGAAGACCTATGGTTTGGAACATTGGTGTTTTATCTGGTGAAAGCTACGTCTGTAATGTAGCTTCTGGGAAAATACCATGCCTAGGTATGCATATGAGCCCTTCTTCCTCAGGAGCAGTAACAGGACAGACTGCATTCAGCATTGAAAACTTTATTACAAATAGGTAACATTTGTCAAAAACTTACTATGTTTTCTGGAATTATTTTGGATAATTTATAATTACTTTAATTCTCACAATCCTACATGAGTAGTTACTATAATTTTTTCCACTTTTCAAACTGTCTTTCTATAGATATAATTTACAAATTTTAAAAATTCCTGTTCTTATTGGTGCATTGTAATTACATATAATAGTGGGATTTATTATGTCAAATTTGTACATGCATAAACATAATGTGATCCATTTCATTTCCTGGTACTTTCCCCCTACTCTTTCCTTCCTCCCCAAAACTGCTTGATGGTAGTAATTGCCCTTCTATTATAGTTATTTTAATTAGTGCATAATAACTTTTTTTTTTTGTGGTGCTAGGGATTGAACCCAGGGCCTTGTGTGTGCAAGGCAAGCACTCTACCAACTGAGCCATATCCCCAACCTGCATAATAATTTTATATGTATAAATATATACATATTTTGTACATATACATGATTCAGTTTGATAAATTCACTTATGGACATAGCACAGTTTGGTAGAAAATGCCCTCATTTTATGTGCTCAGCTTGAGTTTTGACAAATGTATGCACTTGGATAAGCTCTTCCTTTTAATCAACAAGGGCAAAACCAAGGTATAGAGAAGTTACCTTGTCCAAGGTCCCATAGCTAGTAAGTAATAGAATCAGGATTTGAATCCAGGCCATATGCCTCCAGAGCCTATATTCTTAAGTCCTTTCTTTAAAAAGAAAAAAGAAAAAAAAAAGAAAAAGATAGGGTCTTGTTATGTTGTCCAGGCTGGCCTCAAACTCCTGGGCTTAAAACAGTCCTCCTGCCTTAATCTCCAGTATAGTTGGGACTATAGGTTCTTGCCAGTGTGCCTGGCTTCGAGCTCATATTCTCAACTACTGGGCTATACTGATTTTTTGTCTCTTCATCTGTGACCTAATCATTGCCCTTCTTGCCCTGGTGGACAAGTGCCATCAGGAGTGAGGAGACATAGGCTTAAAGTTTAAGCGCTATAAAATGGGGTACTGGATGAGCTGGGTATGGTGGTGCATGCCTGTAATCCCAGCAACTTGGGAGATTGAGGCAGGAGGATTGCAAATTCAAAGCCAGCCTCAGCAACTTAGCGAGACCCTGTCTTATAATAAAAAATAAAAAGGACTGGGGATGTGACTCAGTGGTTAAGCATCCTGAGTTTTATTCCCACTACAAATAAAGGGGCAGAGGGTGGAGGTACTGGGGAGGAAGAGGTCCAAAGGGAGGCAATGGGGAGAGGTAAAACAGTTATCTCAGTACCCCTACAATTCCAGGACTCAAACCAGGCAGAACTGCTTGCCTTTTGCCCAGGTTTTGCCTCTTTGGGCCTGTGAAGAATGAGGTGGACCAGGGAGCCTCATATTAAGGTTATCAGTATGATGTGGTATCTGAAAAAAGGGACTGACTCCTAGGACTTATCTATGATCCAGATGTATACAGGAGAGAAGAGATGATTATCTTGTGTTCTGAAAATGATCTCAGAAGCAGATCACAAGTAGTTTTGGTCATGCATTGTAGGGGCAACATGGGCTGACCAAAGTGTATGTAAAGGAGCAACCAAGATGAATAGTAGCCTTGAAACTGAATCTTGGAAGGATTGAAGGATCCAGGACTGGATGCCCTGAGGATAAAATGTAGTCAGTGTCTTGTGGGCTGGGGTTGTGCCTCAGTGGAAGAGCACTCGCCTAGCATGTGTGAGGCACTGGGTTCGATCCTCAGCACCACATATAAATAAAATAAAGGTCACCTGACAACTAAAAAGATATTTAAAAAAAAATGTAGTCAGTGTCTTCATATCCTTGAAAGGCTGTTCTTAGGAGGAGAGAGCTAATGTGTTTTTCTCTGTGGCTTCAGAAGACCATAATAAGAGCCCAATGGGTGGGACAATATATTGTATTTTGGAAAAATTAAAGTAAATAAGATATTATTTACTTTATCAGCTTGGAATACAAATAAGGCCAGATCTCTTTTTAGTATTAATATTAATCTGAATGAGTATGAGATTATCTAGGAATTTAGATGTCTCCCTTGAGGCCCTCCCTCTTCCTTCTTTCTCTTTCTAAAGTATTTGAGAATGCTAAGGGTATATTCAATCCAAACGAGTCAGAGAATTCCAAATAAGAAACTAAAAAATCCTACCCATTTACTGTTGGGCTTTATGTTTAGTTTCTACTGGTGCTATGTAGTATGACTTTTAGAGAAATATCATACTCTCTCACTTGTATTATGCATTTTCCTCATTTATTGTAGTCATGAGAACCTGGTTCTGCCTAAGTCACAGTGAACCTTTGAGGGAGGAGGATAGTAGCACTCCTTCACTGTCACTCTTTTTGTTTTTGTACTGGGGATTGACCTAGGGGTGCTTAACCACTGAGCCACATCCCCAGCCCTTTTTAAAATTTTTTATTTTGAGACAGCATCTTGCCAAGTTATCTAGGACCTCACTAAATTACTGAAGCTGGCTTTGAACTTCTGGTCCTCAGCCTCCCATGCCACTGGGTTTACAGGCCTGCGCCACCATGCCCAGCTTCAGTGTCACTCTTCTTTTTTTTTTTTTTTTTAACCGTTATATTATATGTGGTGCTGAGGATCGAACCCAGTGCCTCACATGTGCTAGGCAAGTGCTCGACCAATGAACCACAACTACAGCCCTTTCATTGTCACTCTTGATCAAGGGTCCGGTATTCTTGAGCTTTCAAGGTAAATGCACAAATTTGTATCTACATAAGCTTAGCCATTGCTAGAAGTTACCCCCACAGTTTGAGTCTAGATGTGTTTCTAGCTTCAACCACATAATTCCAGAACCACCCTCCTCCTGTGATCATTTTGGTTACAGTATTGAGCTTGAAACACTGATTCAAACCTTCTCTTACCTCAGAGTGAGCTCTTCCTGTTGGCTCTTCAGTGTCCCTTCTGGCCTTTACCTTCACTTACGATCCCAGTCGGAGAACTTCTAATAGTGTTGAACTTCCAAAGTAAGGGAGTCAGAGTTTCAGTCTCTGTTGGAGGGCTTTGGACTCTGCTCACATTTATATTCACTTTTTCCAGCTTTGCATACCAGGGGGTATTGGAAACAGTCTTGGCCAAGTCATGAAAGATCCTGCTATATCCTTTTCCCCAAGGGCAAATGTGTGCCCATTTGCCTTATGTTTTATGTTAAAAGGGGGCTCCTCAAAGGTTAGGGTCTTGATGCTTCCAAGATGACTTGATGCTTCTAAGAGAGGGACTTGTAACTTTAAAATGGCAGATTATCTAATTAAAGGTGTTTTAATTGTTTCAAACTATTAGAACTCCCTTTTATAGGAGTAGATCATCCAGAGATATGACTTGATATTACAACTGCTTAATTGAAGACTAGCTGCTTAGGGACACTATGAATAAATGCTGAATTTCTTAACAAGACCACCATTCAGAATGATCAAAGTTAGCATTAGAAGATAGGAGAGGCGGTGACAGGAGCAGTAGCATATGCCTATATAATCCCAGCAAGAGGATTATGAGTTCAAGGCCAGCCTTAGTAAATTGTTGAGGCCCTGAACAACTTAGTGAGACCCTGTCTCAAAATAAAAAGGGCTGGGAATATATCTTAGAGGTAGAGTGACACTGGGTTCAATAATCAAAAATAAATAAATAAATAAATAAATTAATAAATTAATTAATAAAAAAAGGAAGATAGGAGAACCAAATGGACATGCAGTCTCAACCTAGATCTTGAAACTCCTTTCTCTGTTTGAGGGTCTCTTGCTAATTACCATACCATACATAATAGTATGCTCTACTACCATACAAGGTACTGCCCTTCTATTATGTTTGGCCCCAAGTTGAGTACAGGAGTTTTGCTGTATTACCATATAACCAAATCCTACATAGAATGTTTAGTTAAAAATTTTCTAAAAACCCAGGGAAAGCAACAGGAAAATAAATAGTTATTGAGGCTCTTGGAGGATATACACATAAACAGTGCCATTGTGATCATGAGGTTATTGCCTAGAAGAGGTATGAATTAGAATGGGATGGCCTCTAAGGCCTACCTATTTTTCTTTTCTTTCTTTCTTCTTTTTTTTTTTTTTTGATGGTATGAGGGACTGAAACCAGGCCTTGTGCATGCTAGGCAAGTGCTTAGTGCTCAGCACTTTACCACTGAACTATATCTTTAGTCATTTCTTTTAATTTTTTAAATTTGGGACAGGATCTCACTAAGTTGTCCAGGCTGCCTTGAAATTGTGATCCTCCTGCCTCAGCCCCTGAGTAGCTGAGATTATAAGCATATGCCACCATGCTGGTCTCTAAAGATCTTTCTAACTCTGAGATTTTATGATTCTTCCAGGACTTTCCAATCTAACAGTTCTAGAACTGGCTTTGTGCTGTGATTCCTAGAAATCTTACAGGCCCAATATTGGGGTCAAAAAAAGTAGGTGACTGTTAAAAGGTTGTGATTGCCGCTGTTCTCACTTCTGCATTTCTCATCAATTTTGCACTCCCCTTCTATCAGAGAAATAAAGATATAAAAAATAGCCTCTTTATCATATGTATGTTTTACTACAACTTTTAAAAAACACAGCTTTATTCTTCATCCATGATGTTTGTTCTTTCTCACTTAACTATCAATACTTTGTGATGTGGGTAAAAATGTTGTTATCAAGGTGATTTTAGAGATGAAGAAATGAACGTCTGGAGAAAAGTTAAATAATTTATCTATCCAAATTACACACTAGAGTGACTGGTATCCTTAGTCCTCTTAATAAGTATTTGTTGAATAAATGAATGACTTAGGACTAAAGCCCATATTCTGTGTTTTCTTGACAGTATTTTTCCTTCCATATTATTTTGAGCCCCCAGGGGGCTTTCCATGTGTACTTTTTGGGTTGATCATTTTTCATTGACCTTCTCTTTGGGATTCCCTTATTCTGTAGATGAAGCTGTGTGTGCATTAGTTAGAGATCATCATCCCAATTGTGTTCCCTACTGAGTGGGAAGGGAAAAAACAGTCCACCCACTATAATTCTTTTTTTGTTACTTGTTTTCTGGGATCTTCATATCATTACTGACAAGAGTGACTCATAGACTTCACTATGTGATTTTCTTTGTTAAGAGAACTTTTTCCTTAGCTCTAAAAGAAATTAGTTGATTGTTATGTATGGTTAAGACGTAGCTGTTTAGCAGCTTTACCCATAAAACAATAGTTCTGTCATCTAGTTGGACTAAGACCTATCCACTGGCTTGGTAAAACTCTTGCCACTGTGGGCCTAGCTGTGTGTTGGGTGCTGTGAGGAAGCTCTTGGGACAAGGGGAGAGGGCTCAGAGTTCAACTGGGGAGATAAGATACATGTATAGACAGTAAAACAGTTTAAGACAGTTTTTAATAAAGTGCAAAATTATATTGTAGGTGGGTATGGTGGCACATTCTTGTAATCCCAGTGGCTCTGGAGGCTAAGGCAGGAGGATCCCAAGTTCAAGGCCAGCCTCAGCAATTCAGTGAGGCCCTAAGCAGCTTACTGAGACCTTGTCTCAAACTAAAAAGGGATGGGATCTAACTAAGTGGTTAAGTGCTTCTGGTACCAAAAAAAAAAAAAGAAATAATAAAATATTGTGAATTATGATTGTGTACATATAATAAGTACTTAAATGTGGGGAATAGATCACAAGGTACTTAGAAGGTATAGTGGAAAGAGCACGTGCTTTAGAACTGTAGGCCTCAGCAAGTTAATATAACTCTGAACTACATTTTCTTTCCCTGTAGAATGGGGATAAGAATAGCAGCATCACAGGGTTATGAGGATTAGATGAGATGCTGTAAGTAAAGTACTAACAGGGTGACTGATGGTGGGCAGAAAGCCACTAGTAAGTCACATCCCCTCTTCAAGGAGTCTCCCTGGAGGAGCTAAACCTGAAAGATTGATTAGCATTTTGGGAGAAGAAGGAGGATGGCAAGCTATACATGAAGGCACAAGGAAGAAGCAGGGGAAATAGAGATAGAAGTTTAGACTTCATTTAAACGAGGTGTTTTTTGGCAAGTGCTTTTTTTTTGGTGAGGGGGCATATATTGGGGTTTTAACCCAGGGGCAATTTACCACTGAGCTACATCCTCAACCCTTTTTATTTTTTATTTGAGACAGTCTCACTAAGTTTACTTTTCCATGCCTCAGTTTTTTGATCTGAAGAATGAAGATGATGATACATCACAGAGTTGTCATGAGCATAAATGAGGGAACAAATACAAAGTGCTTAGAATAGTTCCTGACACAATGCTATGTATATATAAGATGCTATAATTATTATTTAAACAAAATAAAACTTACGCAAGACAGTGCATGTCCTTCCCAATAAAATCTGATAATTAAAACAAAACTGACCCACTCATTGAGGGATTGATGTTTGCAGTTTGAAGATCTCTGCTGTAAGTAAAGAAGAGCAAGGTGAGGCCTGCATAAAGTGGGATTAAACAAAACGGATCTGATCAGGAGGTGTAGAAAGAATTAGGAGAGAGCAATGGATGCTTGAGATTTGGTGTGTCCATGTGAAGTCATATAGAGGTATAAACATTTGTTGTATCTGAAGATGGCAATTCCTGGTAGGGTGAGTAGTCAGTAGAAGTATAGGACTTAGGCAGCCTTGTCAAAGAACTTGAGTTGTAGTAAATGAAATGCAGCAATACTGTATCAAACAGTGCTGCCATCAAAAAGCATATGCACATAATTTTGAATGAATAAAATATCTAAATACAAATAGAGTGATCACTGAGAACTGCAGAAGACAGAAGTCCCCTTACAAGAGGAACTACTTGGATTGGGCTTGAAGATAGACAAGGTTTTAATCAGCAGGGGACGCGGCATGGAGGTAAGAATGGGTATGGTGTGTGATCAAGTTAGTACAAAACCAGGACTTCAACTTGAGGACTTCATTGAGCTCTGCAGAGATATGGCCTTGCAATATCTAGACCTCATGTGGCATAAGTAGCCTCTGTATCCTAGGAAGAGTGGTCTCTGGTGCCTGGATGACACATTTCCAGATTCTTTACTGATTTTCAGGTCTCAGAAAGGCCAGGCTGAACTTTCCATGGTTGGCAGTGGGAAGGGTACTAAGGAAACTATCCTCTTCATTTGCCTTGTGCTTCAAGAGTGTCTGAAAGCCTGCTTCCCTATCTTTTCCAGTGTTGCCTGGGCTATGTACCTAGGTTGTGCCTAGCTAGATCATGAGTTTGGTATTAGGTAGGAAGGGACAACTGGATTTTGGGTATTCACCAAATGGACTGTGGTTTTATATGAGCTATTTGCTTTGCTCTGCATTTGTGCTGCATTAAAGGATCTTATCTTTGGTCAGGTCAAGATTAAAACCTTGAAAGCCTACATTTGAACTCTACCATTTCTTATTTGGGCTGTCTTTGAGTCTCAGGTTTTTAGAGGTGGTATCTACCAGCAGAGCTCTTTGTGAGACAGGTGACCCTGGCAGCTTTGGGAGCCAGTTCATAAGGCAAAAAGAAAAAAATGTTTGAGAGCAAGATCGAGAAGCCTCTTGTAGTCTCAGTCTCAAGCTTGTGACTAGAGTTTTGGGTCTGAGTACAGAGTAGAGCTCAATCCATTATAGACTTTGATGGACTTTGGATTAGATGATCTAGGAGGATATCTAAAACACTCAGGGCTCTAACCTCTACCTCCTTCCCTCTTTTCTATCTGCCTATCTATCTTTCTATCTATCATCTACCTTTTTTTGTGGTGCTGGGGATTAAACCCAGGGCCTCCTTGCCTCGCTCATGCTAGGCAAGTGTTCTACCCTTGAACTTCACCTCTAGCCTATATCATATTTCTTTAACCCCAAGGCAATTCTTCTGCTGGAAACTGGGACCCTTTAGTCTGCTCTTAGAGACCTCCTAGCCCTGTGTATGCAGACTTAGCCTTCTAGCACCTGGATATTCCATGTTCCCCAAGTCAAACTCCACAGGCCAATTCAGACTTCTTCCCTCCCTCCTTCTTTCACTCCCTTCCTTCTGGTACTGGGGACTAAATCTAGGGGCATATAACCACTGAACCACATCTCTGGCCCTTTTTATTTTGAGACAGGGTCTTGTTAAATTGCTTAGGGTCTTGCTAAGTTGCTGAAGCTGGCTTTGAACTTGTGATCCTCCTGCTTCAGCCTCCCAGGCTTCTAGGATTATAGGCATGTGCCACTGTGCCTGGCCCAATTCAGATTTCTTAAAAAACAAAACAACAGGGCTGGGGATATAGCTCAGTTGGTAGAGTGCCTGCCTTGCAAGCACAAGGCCCTGGGTTCAATCCCCAGCACCAAAAAAAAAAAAAAAAACAAACAAACAAGGCTGGGGTTGTAGTTCAGTGATGGAGTGCTTGCCTCCTACATGTGAGGCACTGAGTTTGATCCTCAGCACCACATAAAAATAAACAAACTAAAAGTATTGTGTTCATTTTCAACTAAGAATATTTAAAAATAAAACAACAAACACTTCTAGAATAGATGGAATAATATACCAAGCAACAAATAAAATGCAACTTTCTATTCATTCCTCTTCTCCATATATCTCAACTAGTTATGTCACTAAGACTTGAAGAAAACAAATTATCATTTGCATACAGATGGTTCACATAGATGATAGAGGCAAGAGAATTGTGAAAAATGGCTTCATCTACAATGAAGCACAAACTAGAAGGTTTACTGGCATCAGCTGCCGCCAGTATTCCTCCCCCTTTCCATCTTACAACCCAGTTTGTCAGCCTGCGAACATTCTCGGCAGCCATTGGTCCGATTGTCATTAAATTCCACTGCTTAAGAATAGCTCCCCTGCCATTTTCTCTCTCTCCCCCAGCCCTGATAGTGGACACTCTGTTCGTGGACCCCCCCCCCCCCTCACTCACACACACACACACACACACATTCTCACTCTCTCTCTCTCTCTCTCACCCTATCACCCTGCACACAGACACTCTGCCTGTCTGCTTTAATAAAATCTCTGGCATGAGTTTCCGTGTCTGGAGTGGTTTGTCTGGGTGCTTTCAAGATTACCTTTTGAAGGCAGAGATTTTTAAAAAATTGTGTAGCTCTAGAACCTAACATAGGTTGTGTACAGAATAGACATCAGTAATGAGGCATGAATGAATGAATGAATGAATGAATGAATGATGGGTTTTCAGTACTTTCTTGTTAGGAACTTAAGATTCCAACCAGCTAAGTTGATTTGGTGGGTGGACCTCAGGCTAGGGCCAAATTCTGTCTTCTGTGTACACTAAGATAATATGAAATGTTTCTCCTCATAGGGTGTTACTCTTGGCCTTTCCTTTTTTAGCATTCCTCTCTTTTCTTTAATTGCCATTTAAAGATCTGTATTCGGTGCATGAGATGATGGAGGGGAATGTTTCCCTGAGGACATGGCTTAAAATGGTAGCCAAGGTTTTGTGCCTGATTAACTCACTGATTGAACCACTGACCTCTGGAGACACTGAGGGAGGGAACATGGGCAGTTTTAAACAGTAAGAACTTAAAACTCTGTGTATGGTGGGAGTGACGAGGGTGTAGGATAGGAGTGATGGTAAGATGAAAAGAGAATTGTATGAGAAATCTAGATTTTTTAACTCTTTCTCAATAACATGTTTTTACCATGTTTTGAATTTTCCTTTTTGTGACCCAGTAGAAGGGGCAGAAACCAAGAGATTGTCTTCTACTGCTAATTTATGGCACCACCTAGGACTAACCACTGATGTTCTGTGGGTTTCATTTTCTTCATTTGTTAAGTGGAATTAGGAATCTTGGCCTTTACCTGAATTTTTGAATTGTGGTTAAATTGATGAGACATTGAATGAGAAAGCTCTGTAGAACAGAGGTGATGGTGCCCTGATCAGCATAGAAAGAGTGTAGTGATTCTGGTCACCATTCTGTCTTTTTTCATCATTGTCTTCCTATTTATGAAGGAATAAGCCATTGTAGCCCTGTCCTGGATACTCAGTTTCCTCTGACCTTTCTGTTCTTTCTAGTCACTCCTCATGATATAATATGGGTGATCCAGAAAAGCCAGTTGCTCCTTCAAGGCTGTCTTTCCTCTGATTTCCCTCTGTTGGAGCAATTCACAGGCTATCTTGTTATGGTTAGTTTGGAGGTCGCTATAACTAGTACAGGCTCTGGAATCAAGCTACTTGGATTTGAATCCTTATTTTATAATTCACTGGCTATGTGCACTTGAGCAAGTTACATAATCTCTCTGTAGCCTCAATTTCCTGTCTGTAAAATGAAAAGAATAATAACTGCCTCACTGTGTTATTGTGAGAATCAAATGGGCAGTATATGTGGATAGCTTAGAATAGCTCCTGGCATATAGTCAGCATTCAAAACCGGTTTGTATTATCATAATAATTATTATTATTCAACTGACTTTTCCCTGATAGGAACTCCTTTGGACTAGGGACTGTGTGTATTTCATTACTGTATTTTTGGCCCTTAACACAGGGTTGATGACCGAGCAGGCTCTTGGTAGGAATTTCCTGAGTAAGCATATACATTTGAATACATAGATCTGCCATATATAGTACTAATTTTACAACTGTGGATAAAAGACTTGTCTTCTCTAAGTCCTAGTTTATCTTTTAAATGGGAATCATAACCCTTGCCTTGTGAGGCTGTGTGAGAATTAATTATATGTGAAATACTAAGCCATGTGTAATGTCATCTCCTTTATACCTGCCATCTCTGTTAGGTACTGTATTACTCATGTAGTAGGCTGCTGAACCTAAAGATGCATGTGAGGTGGATACTGGGTCTGGAACAGAAAAAGGAAATAGTACCTTAGGGTTATCGTTAGTGTTTCTAGCCTTTTCTATTTGACCATCCTGCTTATTTTTGCTTGGATTCTAAGTTCCTAAAATAGTCAGAATATTTCTCTGCCTCTTAGTTTTCCAAGTGTTTTAAGCAAACAGAAACACTTTTATTTTGGTTCCTTTAAAGTTTGCTCTGGTTGGTCCTTGCCATTCTTCATTAACTTTTAGCATATCCTGCTTATATGCAGTTTCCTGACCTCCTGTACTTTTCCCAGCACCCACATCATTCCAGTTAGGTCATTTTTTCTGGTTCACCTATACCAGTGAAAAGTATTCTGTCCTGTCAGGTAGAAGACTTGAGTTCCAGTGCTGGTCTGCCACTGTCTAAAGTGTGTAACCTTGGGGAAGGCTGTTTCCCTCTCTGGGTCACAGGTTTTTCGTCATTAAAATGAAGTTTTTGAACCAAGTAAGTGGTTTTTAAGTATCGTCAAATTCTGTGTTTGAGTTTGGACAAATTATTTTTTGAGGAGTCTTGTTTTCTCATCTGTAAAATAAGTAGGTTGGTTTGAATAATTCCTAAAGACACACCTAAGTCTGAATATTTTCTTCTCATTCTTAGTGGTTTTTTTTTCCCCCCCTTTTCTTTTCTCCTCTTGTCTTGTATTGCTTTCTGGAGCATTTCTGTGACAGTTAACAGCTGCGGACAGGAAACCCTTGAACACTTCTAACTTGGCAAAGATTGCTACTCCCTCTGAGCCTCATCCCAGCCCATTTCCTGTGTTTACAGCCCTTGGGTTTTGCACTTAGTGACAGGCCTGACAGGTTATACTCTAGATCTTTCTTCACAGCTTGGTGCAGGTTAGACCAGATGCATACCAAATTAGGAGTCAGGAGATGGGTTCTTAGTCTCTACTCAGCTGTGTGTCCTTAGACAAGTGGCCTCCCTTCTTAGGGTTGAATTTCTTCCTCCAAAGAGCTGGAAAGTTTAACTAGTGAATCTTTATGGCCATGATGTTGCAGGATATGCACATTTGCAACCCTTTCATTCCACTGAGGGGCACTCTTTTTAGCCTATTTCTTCCACATACTCCACCTTGGAAGGATTCTAGGGAGCTTTCTTTGCATTTCCTATATGGGACAAAATAAGAGGAAAAAAGGAAGCCAAAGAGCTTTTTCAGGCCTAGCCTGGTAGCAGCGAAACGTTGAGATGGGGAGCTGGTGTTACTGAATGGCCCAACAAATTAGCTGTGTGATTGGTAACTACACATTTATTCTTATCAAGACTCTGGAGACAGTGTACCCCAGTTCCAACTGAGCTTCCTAAGTCTTTGTGACCTTGGACAAATAAAAGGGATAACAAGTATAGAAGTGTTCAGCATAATACCCAACATAAGAAGCTAACAGATCAACTCAAGACAGAATTCACTTGTGGTTAGAAGAACCCTTATGAGGTGGTGCCTCGGCCAGTCTAGGCTCAGAGTTCTGACCCTAGAGGAGGAGACTTGTAGGGCCTGTAATGGTTAAAGAGGGTTTCTTAGATCAATAGGGGCTTCCACTGACCAGATAGGGCCAGAAAATCTTAAATGTGAAGAGCTAGAAAAAGAGAAATTCTATGTAGCCATCTGCCCTTTTTCAAACTCTGGTGCTTTGTTTGGTATAGGTCGGCTTCCCTTATGTACCCCTGACTCTTCATGAAGGCAGTTATTATCCAAGGGATTTACTTTTTCTTTATTTTATTCTTAAGGAAAAAAGTCTTAAGGAGAGAAACTAAATTCTTTTTGAACAAACTAGTTTTAGCTTAATTAATGGGCTATATTATTTGCTTACATAATCTTAAATACTTAAAAAGTTATATGATGATGAGGATGATAATGGTGGTACAGGAGATTGAACCAGGAGCACTTTACCACTGAACTACATCCCCAGTCCTTTTATTTTGAAACAGGTTCTTGCTAAGTTGCTGAGGATCTCAAGGCTGGCCTTGAACTTGAGATCTTCCTTTCTCAGCCTCCTGGGTTGCTGGGATTGCGGGTATATGCCACTGTGCCAGCCTCCTCAATCATTTCTCAACAAGTGGATAGTAAAAGAACAGCTATTATTATGTGGAACTGCAGTGATCACTGGAAAACTACAGTTTCCTCCATGGTAACATTTTGAAAAAACTGTAGTATATCATGATCAGAATATTAGTATTGATATCATCCACTGATCTTATTTAGATTTTCCCAGTTTTATATGTATGTGTATGTATGTGTGTGTGTGTGTGTGTGTGTGTGTCCCAAGTTCTTTTTTAACACCAAAGGATTCTTCCTGCATTCATATAAATACCCCTACCTTCCTTCTATGCACTTCACAATTCTTAACCTCTTTAGCCCCCATTTCTAAAATTTTGTCCTTTTGAATATGTTATATAAATGGAACTATAGCATATGTAACCTTTTAAAATTGGCGCTTTTTTTCTTTTTCAGTACTGAGGATTGAACCCAGGAATGCTCTACAACTGAGTGACATCCCTAGCCCTCCTGCTTTTCTTTTTCCTTCTTCATTTTATTTATTTTTTTGTACTGGGGATTAAACCCAGGGGTGTTTTTTTTTTTTTTATTTAATTTTTTTTATTTACTTATTGATTC
>JAJEJO010005758.1:278081-295786 GCA_020662805.1 Glaucomys volans
TTGATTTCAGCTCTGATTTTGATTATTTCCTGTCTTCTACTACTTTTGGTGATGATCTGTTCCTCTTTTTCTAGGGCTTTGAGCTGTAATGTGAGGTCATTGATTTGTTGACTTTTCATTCTTTTATTAAATGCACTCTCTGCAATGAACTTTCCTCTTAGCACTGCTTTCATGGTGTCCCAGAGATTTCGATATGTTGTATCTTTATTCTCGTTGACCTCTAAGAATCTTTTAATTTCCTCCCTAATGTCTTCTGTTATCCATGTATCATTCAATAGCATATTATTTAATCTCCAGGTCTTGGAGTAGTTTCTGTTTCTAACTTTCTCGTTGATATCTAATTTCATTCCATTGTGATCTGATAGTATACAAGGTAGTATCTGTATGTTTTTGTATTTGTTAAGAGTAGCTTTGTGGCATAACATATGGTCTATTTTAGAGAAGGACCCATGCGCTGCTGAGAAGAAAGTGTATTCGCTTTTTGATGGATGGAATATTCTATATATGTCCGTTAAGTCCAGATTAGCGATTGTGTCATTGAGTCCTATAGTTTCTTTATTCAATTTTTGTTTGGAAGATCTGTCCAACGGTGAGAGAGGAGTGTTAAAGTCTCCGAGTATTATTGTGTTTTGGTCTATTTGATTCCTGAAATTGAGAAGGATCTGATTGACATACATGGATGCGCCATTGTTTGGTGCATAAATATTTATGATTGTTATGTCCTGTTGATTTATGCTACCTTTAAGCAATATGAAATGTCCTTCTTTATCCCTTCTGACTATCTTTGGTTTGAAGTCTGCTTTGTCTGAAATGAGGATGGAAACCCCAGCTTTTTTACTCAGTCCGTGTGCATGGTATGCTTTTCCCCAACCTTTCACCTTTAGTCTGTGGGCATGTTTTTCTATGAGATGAGTCTCTTGAAGGAGCATATTGTTGGGTCTTTCTTTTTAATCCAGTCTGCCAGTCTATGTCTTTTGATTGATGAGTTTAGGCCATTTACATTCAGGGTTATTATTGAGATATGACTTGTATTTCCTGTCATTTTAGCTTTTTTAGGGTTTTTAGCTTAACTTTGTTTCTCCTTTGATGGACTCTTTCTTTAGGGTAGTTCCTCCCCATGATGACTGAGATTGTTATTTTTCGTCTCTTCCTCTTCGAATACCTTGTTGAGAATGTTCTGTAGGGCAGGCTTTCTCTTTGTGAATTCTTTAAGCTTTTGTTTATCATGGAAGGATTTTATTTCATCATCAAATCTGAAGGTAAGTTTTGCTGGGTACAAGATTCTTGGTTGGCATCCGTTTTCTTTCAGAGCTTGAAATATGTTGTTCCAGGCCCTTCTTGCTTTTAGGGTCTGGGCTGATAAATCTGCTGATATACGTATCGGTTTCCCCCTGTAGGTAATCTGATTCTTTTCTCTCGCCGCCTTTAAAATTCTATCTTTGTTTTGTATGTTAGGCATTTTCATTATAATGTGCCTTGGTGTGGATCTGTTGTAATTCTGTGCATTTGGTGTCCTGTAAGCTTCTTGTAATTGATTTTCCATCTCATTCACCATATTAGGGAAATTTTCTGATAATATTTCCTTGAATAGATTATTCATACCCTTGGTTTGTATCTCTGCGCCTTCCTCAATCCCGATTACTCTTAAATTTGGTCTTTTCATGATGTCCCATATTTCTTGGAGGGTTCCTTCATGATTCCTAACCATCTTCTCTGTTTGTTCGACTTTGTTTTCAAGATTAAATATTTTGTCTTCATTGTCTGAGGTTCTATCCTCCAAGTGATCTATTCTGTTAATTATGCTTTCTATTGAGTTTTTAACTTGGTTTATTGTTTCCTTCATTTCCTTGTTTCCTTCAAGAATTTCTGTTTGTTTTTTTCTCAGAATTTCTATCTCTTTATTGAAGTAATTTTTTGCTTCCTGCAATTGCTCTATTAACTGATTATTCATAGCCTGAATCTGCTCTCTCGTCACATCATTCTCTTCTCGGATCACTTTAATTATGAACATTCTGAACTCCATTTCTGTCATTCCTTCTACCATGCTGTCTTTGGGTTCTCTTGATATATCATCTAGGTTTAATTGGGACACTTTCTTCCCGTGTTTTCTCATGGTGCTCGTGTATCTTCCCCTCTGTTGCTTGAGCGGTGTTTGATCAAGCGGTGACCCAAGAAAGGTGCTGTCCCACTACCTCCAGGTTGGGAATGATCAATGCTTCTGGGCAGAGGCAGCCTAGTGTTGGTAGACAATTAGATACAGCAAGGTGGTAGACTCCGGGCCTGGGTGTGGGCCTGGGCACTAGTTCAAGTTGGGGTGGTGTCACAGAACTGTGCTCAGTGATGGAGACACTGGGCTTGAGAGCCCAGGCTGACCTGAACTCCTCGCTGGGGGTTCAGGGAGTGGCAGGTGGTTGCTCTCTCCTGGGGACACTGTAAGCTATTGCCAAAGGCCCAAAGCTCCCTGCCCGATCACTCCAGACACTGCTGACACTGCTGGCGGCCCCAGGAAGCTGGAAATGGACCCCCTCTGCCAGGGAAGCCACCAAACTCAGAGCAGTTCCACCTCCCCACAGGAGTCAGTGATTCCAGGGGCTTCGGGCCAACCTCTCCAGGTGCGGCTGGAGGGCCTGGGAAGCCCGAGATGGGCACTCTCTGCCAGGGAAGCTGCGGAAGTGGGGCAGAATAGTTCCCACTCCCAGCCAGAGACTGCGTTCCCAGAGTTTCCCGGCTGGAGCTCCCCTGACACAGCTGGAGGCCCCAGGAAGCTGGTAATGGGCCTTCTCCGCCAGTTAAGCCGCCAAAATGGCGTGGGGTAGTTCCATCTCCCTGCCAGAGTCCGCGTTCCCAGAGTTTCCCGGACGCCTCTGAATGCCCCAGGTAGCCTGAGATGCTCGGTCTCTGCCTGGGAGGCCGCCGGCTGGTGCTGGAGCCACGGCCAGTGACTCCAAAGCGCTACTGGGGACCCGCACTCACTTGTTGGCTGGTGCAGACCCAGGTCGGTTGCTCCGAAGCAGCTACAGGGTCTGGCGCTTCCGGATGGTAGCTGCCCGCGGCGGGCCGAGCCCAGCCCGGCTGAGTTGGTTCTGGAGCGGCACCTGGGGACCCCTTATATGTGCTTTGAATATAAAGTCTCGTTGAGAGTCATATTCCTGCTGTTTGAATCCCGAGCAAGTAAGAATCCACGGAGCAAGTAGGAATGCAGCCTTCCTCTAATCCGCCATCTTGGATCCTCCCCAGGGGTGTTTTACCACTGAGCTACATCCCCAGCCTTTTTATTTTTTATTTTGAGACAGGGTCTTGCTGAGTTACTGAGGCTTTTCTGGAGCTTGTGATCTTGCTGCCTCAGTCTTCTGAGTAGCTGGGTTACAGATGTGTGACACTGTGCCTGGTTTGAAATTAACTTTTTTTGAACTCAGCATAATTCACTGAAAAACCATTCAAGTTGTTGTGTGTATCAATAATTCATTACCTTTTATTGTTGAGTAGTTTCCCATTTTATTTAAATACCAGAGTTTTAACCATTCACCTGTTGAAGAACACATAGCCTGAATCTAGTTTTTGGCTATTATGAATAAATGTTCTGTGCACATTTTGTGTAAATCTGCAAAGGATTTTATTCAGGAGAGTTATCTCAGATTTGAATTTTAGAAACATTCTATTGACTTCTTTGTTGAGGATGAGTTTGAGAGAATCTAGAACAGAGATAGGAAGATCAGTGAGGAAACTGTTGTGGTAACCCAGTCAAGGCCTCAACTAAGTTTTTTGTGAACTGGGATTTGCTTTGCCTAGAGCCCTTACCTTCAGAAACTGGATCAGGCTTGTGAAGATGAGGGAGCAAGGCTGGGAGCCTGGGCTTTCATGAGGCTGAGACATACTTCTTTCTGGACAGCCCCCAACTGAGGGGAGACATTCTGCTATCATAGTGGAAAAAGGCATCAGTAAGGAAGAGCTAGTCTTAGCTGCTCCTAAGTCTTAGAATGATCATTGTGACTGCATGGTTGTTCAGTAGATGTTCTTGGTTATCTTTTCCTCAAAAAAGGAAGAACAGGTATCTTTTATTGTTTGAGCAGAAGCTTATGTGGAGTAGAAAGATAATGAGACACTCTGTCCTAGTTCTGGTCTCTTGTGGAGCCTATAAATGTGTTCTCTTGTAATCCAGCCCAGTAGTAGGCCTAGGAGATTTGAGGCTGGTCTTCTTGTTTATTGAAACTGGATGCACATTGTTTTTACCCCATGTAGTGGTGTGCCTTGTTCCTCAGTGTTTATACTGTCAGGGCATTTGTCATTGTGCTTTGGGGATGCTGTGATTGAGACTGATTGTTGGGAGCCAGCCTCACTTCTGAACCTAGTAGTTAATAATCTTAGAGGGCCCACAGATGGGTTGGACATCTCTGCTAGGCACTGTGCCCTTACCCCTATCTGGAAAAGTTCTTGGGTGCCTAATCTAACACTTTTAGAAAACTTTTCCCAGCAGAAAACTGTTTTGAGTTGTCTGTAATTGTTTTTTTGGTCATCTTAAACCCCGATAAGTGCTGGCTAGGGCACAAGAATGTTTGGATCAGGCACCAGGTCAGAGAACTTGGGGTGACTTTTGAACAAGTGTGTGTTGATTCAGTTCCTCTAGGGATGTCTTGTTTCTTGGCATAGGCAACTTTAGAATATAAAGACATGGCATGTGGGCCCCTAAAACTGAGAAAGCCAGTCTTCAAAGTCTGTACACAGCTTTCATTTGTTTCTAGACCAGATATTGTGTTGCCCAATACTGGGCTAGACATGGGGGAATACCAGAAAATATCACAGACTTCTCTTGTTATAGTTGGTAAGATAGGACTTCTAGGTAAAGCAAAGAATAGAGAACTGACAAATGAACATCTACCACTGGTACAGGGCTTTACTGTTTTCAAAAAGAAAATTAATCCTTAGGAGTATCACTATAGAGGATAGTTGGAATTCAAAGATTCACGTCTACCACCTCTATAATCCAGCATATATTTCAGTAATTGGGAGGTGGGGACAGAAGAGATCCTGGAGGCCAGAGAATTATGTCTTATTTTTCTGATTTCCCAGTGCTTTTGGCTAGTTCACCTAGTTCAGTTTCCAGCAAATAGCTACTTGAGAGTGTTAAATGAGTGTTGAAATAAGCATTTCAGCATGTGAAAATTGACCCGGGGGTCAGATACTTTCAATTTAGTCAAGAAGGTTATAGAAATAGAAGGACAGGCAAATAGGCAGTCTAGGAGTGTGCAGCCAAGTGGGAGATCAAGGAATAGGCAATGGGGGCTGGGACTGTGGTTCAGTGGTGGAGAGATTGCCTAGCATGCGGGAGGCACTGGGTTTGATCCTTGGCACCACAAAAATAAATAAATAAATAAAATAAAGGTATTGTGTCCATCTACAATGAGAGAGAGAGAGAGAAAGAGAAAGAGAGAGAGAAAGAGAAAGAGAGAGAGAAAGAAAGGGAGGAAGAGAGAAAGAAAGGGAAAGAGGCAATGGGAAAACAGTTAGAAGGTGCTTGCCCGAGAAGCCCATGTTACTGAGGTCCTGACCTGCTTGGTGGGGACTAGCTTTAGGGATTAACCATTTTCTTCTGAAAGGAAATTTCTTGTGGGATAAAACTTTGAAGAAAAGAATACTGAGAGGAAGAAGAAGATAGAACTCAGGAAGGAGTGGCTTTAGTGTATTCCTGAAGAGAGATAGCTAAAGATTTCTTCTTATTCAGCAAATGATTAGGTTTCATGTGTTTTGCGAGAAGCATCTTCTTTTGCTTTTCTTGTTCCTTCTAGCACAGTATACTAGGGACTAAGTTTTTTTTCCCCCCTAGTGACTTTTAAACTTTGTTTCTAGGTTCTAATGAAAAATGGGCCTTTGCATAGTTTTTGTCAGAGGGCCGGACACTAAAGAATTTAAGTGCTCTCCCTTTGCTTCCTAGTCCCATGGTCTGAGCTCCTTTTCTCTGCCACACTCTTACACCATGATGTTCTGCTTCACCTCAGGCCCAGAGCAACTGAGTGGGCCATCTATGGATTGAACCTCTGAAACCAATTTCATCTGCTACAGGCTGTTGTTGAGGCAGAGCTGAGAAAAGTAATAGGGAAGCAGATTACAACTTGGCCGGGATAGAGCTGGCTAATCACAGCACAGACTTCCTCTTCCTTTCGAGATGTAAGTGTCTATCCCAGCTGGTACTGATCAGTTTGGATGACTGTCAGTTAGAACAGGATGATACAAGTTCAGTGCAAACCAACTGCAAAGTTCATAAAACTATATGTGTGGTGGTTCAAAAACACCTTATGTGTGGTGTTTGACCAACAAGGATCAGGTGGAGCTGGTTTGGTTAACAAATGAAGAAAAAATAATGATGATGGCAAGATAGGCTTTGAATATAGAAGGATTTGAAGAGATCTTTAGAAAAATGGATAAAGTCCTTAAATATTAAATAGTCTTTTAATGCTATACAATAAATCATACAGAATATAGCATCATACGAACACATCATTTTGTTGCTATAAAAAATATCAACACCCCAAAACAACAACAACAATAAAAAGAATTGAAGAAAACGCTGTGAAGTCCTGTCTTATACTATTTGGAAACCAGTACAAGCCAAATTAGGGCTTTATGTATTTGACCTTAACAGACAAAAAGAACCCAGTGGAACACAAATTCTACCTCAGTCTTGTATTGGCCTTAGTAAGAGTAGTGCAGTTACATAGGCTCATCCATACCTCCCAACTATAGCCTTCATACAGGACGTCATGTAGGAAGTTAGTATGGTTCTTAATCTGGTCCTGCCACTACTTTGCTGATCAACCTAAGACAAAACACCCCATTTTATGCTTTAGTTTTTTTCTCCAGGTGTAAAATGAGTAGGGGCCCTTGGTGCCCTCCAAAGCCCTCATAATCTCTTCCACCTGCAGTCAGTACAATGAGGATCCCAATATCCATTACTTGCATGGATATTGACTTGCATGCTGACTTGTATGTCAGTAGCTTTTGCAAGATTGGTAAGAGCACTTTCACTTTGTGGGTTTTTTAATATGCCAGGTTATGTAAGATGTTGTGCTTCTTGCCCTTGGGCTTTTTTTGCTTGAGTTGCCCTCCTTTCTGCTTCCAACATCTTGTTTCTGTTGTTTAGACTGTGTTATTTCCTATTACTCTTGTTTCTTGCCCTTTGCCATATTTCACTTTGTGTCTTTGTGATTCACATACTGTGTTCATTCTCTTAGTACTTTTTGTGAACAAGGACTGTGTTTATTCATCTCTGAATTTTCATTCAACAATTTCTTCTGGACATTCATTTGTTCATTTGACAAATGTTTATTGAATCCCAACTGTTGTGCTAGGAACTTAGCTAGGTAAAAGGTATCGGCTAGAAGCTGGGAATCGCTTTATATGGAATCGTTTTTATTTATAAACTAAATCGCTGTGAAGAAGATGGCCATAGAGTTCCTGCCACTGTGGAACTTACAATTTAGTGAAGATGATAGACATTAAGCAAATTATCACACAGATAATTATAATTGTGAAAAGTGCAAGTGAAAAATATAGGTTGTTTTAAAAAATGTTTAATGTGGACCTAAGCCAGTTTGGGACACAGAGTAGGGATCAGGGAAGGTTCTGTTAAGAAAAATAATTAAACTTAAGATCAGCAGCATGAGTCAGAGTTTGCACATTAAGTATGAATGAAGAAACTGGGTGCGTTGGCACATACCTGTAGTCCCAGCTATTTGAGAGGCTGAGGCAGGAGGACCATAAGTTTGAGGTCAGCCTGCACAACTTGTCTTAAAAAAATTAAAAAGGCTGGGAATGTATCTCAGTGGTAGAGCACCTCTGGGTTCAATCCCCAAGACTCCCCCGCCCCGCAAAATATTCCATGTCCCCCCTTTTTTATTGCTTTTATTGGTACATTATAGTCACACATAATAGTTGGGTTCATTTTGACATAATCATGCATGCATAGAATTCAATTTACTCCATTTCAATCCTCAGTGCCCTGCTTTCTCTCCCCTCCTCCCTCCCCCTATTCCCCTTCCTCTCCTCTGGAAGAGGAGGGTCAGCCTGGTACTGGTCTACCTCACATTCATTTATACACACACACACACACACACACACACACATTTTATTTTTTTAAAATTTTTTGTTTTTAGTTGTAGATGAACTCAATACCTTTATTTTATTTATTTATGTGGTGCTGAGGATCAAACCCAGTGCCTCATGCATGCGAGGCAGGTGATCTACCACTGAACTACAACCCCAGCCCTCATTTATATATTTAAAAAAATGTTTTATTGATTCTTTTTAGCTGTGAATGACATTAAAATACATTTTGACATAATCACAAAGGTATGGGATATAATTTGCTCTAATTAAGTCCCCAGCACTTTCCGCCTCCCCTTTCCCTTTGTTCTCCTCCCTCTGCTCTACTGATCTTTCTGATATTTATTTATAGATTTTTTTTAAAAAAATCTATAGTTGAGATTCACTGTGATATATTTTATATATTATATAAAAAAAATCTATAGTTGAGATTCACTGTGATATATTCAATGTATGTACATACAAAAGTTTGGTCAAATTCATTTTACTGTTCTTTCCCTATCCCATCCCTTCTTTCTCCTCCTCAATTCTTTTGGCTAATTCTATTGATGTTTCCTCTATTTTGATGGAATTCCTTCTTTCTTTTAAAAAATTCTTTCTCTCTTTCTCCAATACCCACCCATTTTGAATTAGCTTCCCCATATCAGAGAGAACATTTTTCCTTTGACTTTTTGGGGCCATGTCCCATTTTTTGAAGTTTAGTAAAAGTTCTGGACATGGTGGTGGCATGCCTGTAATCCCAGCAATTTGGGAGGCTGAGGAAGGAGGATTGCAAGTTCAGGGCCAGCCTTAGCAATTAGTGGGGCCCTAAGTAATTTAGCAAGACCCTGTCTCAAAATAAAAAAATAAAAAGGGCTATCTCAAAACATAAATTAACAAAAAGGGGGGGCGGTGGCTAGGATGTAGTTAAGTGGTAAAGTACCTCTAGGTTCAATCCTCAATACCTTAAAAAAAATGAAGACGTGCATAGGGGGAAGCGGCATGAAGCTTCCATACCTCCTTCTCCTGCACACCACCCTCTGTGAAACTCCATGGTTTTCAGGTTTTTGGAGGCTTCATTACACAGACATAATTGTTTTAACCTTCAGCCTCCCTGAATTCCTCTCTGGAGGTTGAGGAATCTAATCTTGTCTTGGTCTCTCTGGTCAACCTCCATTTTGTAGCTACCTAGGGGCTGCCAACCATCAGTCATTCTGTGCATTGGTATACAAAGAGATACTTGTCATTTTGAAGAGTTCAGGATTTTACAAATGGTCTGTCAGGAAATGGAGATGAAGACAAAATATGTATTTTCTAATATCACAAGTAAAAATCATTCATTTTATTAAGTTGTATCCATGAGTACCTGCCTTTTAGTGTTCTGTGTAGTGAAGTAGGAAGTGCACATAAAGCACTTATGCATGTATTAGTTTGATGGTTATCTCAAGGAAAAGTACTTTGTCATTGAACTGTAAATTGAACTACCTCCTTTTTTTGCAGGGAACACTTTTTACTTGAAAGTGATTATTCAGGCTTAGGTATTTATCAGATATTTTCTTGAAAGTTAATGAAATGAATATTTTGCCTAAGGAAAGCAACTGATAGTATTTGTTGCCAGTGATAGAACTTCAACTTGTAAGTAAAGATTAAATTTTGGAGAATTTATATCTGTCACTATGAGTTTGACAATTTCCCTGGACTAGAAGCTTTCCTGATTAAATCAGTGGTATAGTTATATTAATAATTTTGGTCATTTTGATACTATCTAAATAAAATGTGTCAACATGTGGAAGCTCTTCATAACTCAGTGAACCAATAATTTCCAAATGACCAGTACATCATGTTACAAAATCATACATATATAAAGATTCATTCAAAGTACAAGATAGACCAATGAGTTTTGATGTTACAATGTACAAAAAGTTTACCCATATAGTTTTGGATTTCACATTGTAACTAACCTGCAATTAACCTAACCATGACTACTTCTTAAGCTCAGAGAAGAATAACCATAATTACCTGAAAAAACTATTGAAATACTCCTGCCTTTTCCAACTGCTTATCTGTTTTGATCTTCAATCAAAACAAGGCAAGGTAATAGATTGAATGCAGCAGTGGATATAAGACTATATAGCTGACTTCTATTAAGCCAGGTATTAAAATGATCTGTAAAAACATAAAACACTGTTATCCTTCTCATGAATTTTTTTCAGAAAAAAATTATACATGCACACATACATACATGTACACACATACATACCAGGGATTGATTCCAGGGACACTTAACCACTGAGCAACATCCCCAGCCTTATTTATTTATTTATTTATTTATTTATTTATTTATTTATTTATTTATATTTTGAGACAGGGTCTCAGTAGGTTGCTTACAGTCTAGCTAAATTGCTGAGGCTGGCTTCAAACCTGTGATCCTCCAGCTTCAGCCTCCTGAAGCTGTTGGGATTACAGGCATGCGCCACTGCACCTGGCAAGATAATTTTTTTTTTTATAAAAAGTGTTATTTTACATTAGTTAGAGATTTATTGTTCTAAGATGAACTAATAGTATAAAAATTTCTGGGTTCATTTTTAATATGGTAAATATCAAATAGTTCTTTGGGATTTAAAATCTTTAATTATATGAAGGGATCCTGACACCAAAAAGTTTAAAACCCTGGGTGTATGCTCCTCTTTTTGCCCAGAATGCTCCTTGTTTCTTCCCGGAGAAATTGTGTATATAATTGTGAAGTTAATACTTGGATATTCATTTAAAAAAAGAAACCCAAAAAATCAAAAAGCCAAGCCGAGCATGGTGGTGTATGACTGTAATCCTAATGACTCAGGAGTCTGAGGCAATAGGATCACAAGTTCAAAGCCAGCCTTGGCAACTTAGCAAGGCCTTCAGCAACTTAATGAGACCTTGTCTCAAAATTAAAAAGGGCCGGATGCGGTGGTGCACACCTGTAATCCCAGCACTTGGGAGGCTGAGGCAGGAGGATTGAGAGTTCAAAGCCAGCCTCAGCAATTTAGCGAGGCCCTAAGCAACTCAGTGAGACCCTGTCTCTAAATAAAATACAAAATAGGGCTAGGGATATGGCTCAGTGGTGGAGTGCCCCTGGGTTCAATCCCCAGTACCAAAAAAAAAAAAAAAAAAAAAAAAAATTAAAAAGGGCTGGGGATGTGGCTCAGTGGTAAAGCACCTTTGAATTCAGTCCCCAGTACCAAAACAAACCAAACATTTTCTGACTATCTTATCAAGAACCTGACTTTTCGCTTGCTGCTGGGGAAGTGGTCCCAAACCTAATTTGTGAAGATTACTTTCTGGTGGGGATTAGACAATTGCATTACAGTGTAATAAATGTTACTAGTGATAGTCCATAAATGTTTGGGAGTCGAGGCTAATGTTAGAGTCTTATACTTGCCTACTCATATGAGTGGCCACTTTGATTGGTCTGAACCACCTATTTGATTCTTAGAGTGACAGGGAAAGTGTCTAAAGCAAAAGATGGTAACTCTTCACTTACTGCTCTGAGAAGAAAGGATTCTGCAAATGGATTGAATATCAACTTTATGTCAGTCCCTCTACTACTACTGTTTTAACAAATGCAGTTTTACTTAATGCTCACAAAAACCTCATGCAAATGATAAATAGGAGACTCAAAGAAATTAAACAACTGGTTCAATATCATATGGTTTGTAACTGATGAAGGTGAGATTTTGACATGGATTCTGATTGTTAGTTCAGGGCTCTTTCATGAGTAATAATGTGTTGCTAAATGAGTAGATCTTCTAAGATGTTTCCAGATGACTGTAGGAAACCTTTGATGGGCTGGAATATATAAGCAGGTAGAAAAGGTCTCAGGAAGGAAGGGAAGTGGCTTAGGAAATGCTTCATTGAAAGAGTTACTTGTGAATTTTGGCTGACATAGTTTTTCTGGGCATGGTTCTACAGCCATATGGGACATCAAGCTTTTGTACTCCCTCAACCTCAATCCCTTTAATCCTTCTCCATGCCAGCTGATGCCAGCAGCAAAGGTCACCTGTCTGTCTGATCAGGTTACAAACCAGAGTCTGCTGTTTGAAGCACAAACTTCTAGACCTACCATAGATCTTTGGGAAAGGCACTGGCTGACCTCGGGCCAGTGGTATCCAGGTTGGAGGCCCCCAATCCTTGGAGCTTGGTAAACTATTTCCATTATTTAAAAAGCCTACTAGGAGCAGTGCTCTACTCTTAAGCCTGTGGATGGATATAGGCTAATGAAAAGATTGGATTTCTTTCCTTTAGGTCAGAATGTTGTCAACAAAATGTGATTTAAGTGTGTTGCCTGTGATCTTCTTTTTGCCTATGAATTTTTTTTTTTTTTAGTTGTTGAAGGACCTTTATTTTATTTACTTATATGTGGTACTGAGGCACAACTCTAGCCACTCTAGCCACACCTATCATTTTCTGTAACAGGGTTCCAACAAAATGTGAGTTACAGGCTAAATCTAGCCCACTGCCTGTGTTTTGTAAAAAATTTTTTATTAGAAAACAAACTCATTCTTATGTTTTGTCTGCAGATGCATTTTGTGCTACAATGGCAGCAGAGTCTATATGGCCCACAAATCCTAAATTGTTCACTGTGTGTTCCTTTACAGAAAGAGTTTGCTGACCCCTAACTTGATTCTGTTGTGACACTCAGCACATAGTGTTTTAATTGCCTGTCTTTCCCTCTGTAGTAATTGAGCTCCTGAGAGCAAAGATGAAGTCTGATTCATAATCTTTTTGTCTGGGTGCCCATCATAGGCCTGAAATATAAATCATACTCAATACATGTGTTGATAAGTGTTTTTATCATATGCTGACCAAAAAGCTCTGTTATGAAATTATATGTGCCTTTGTGTAGTACAAAAATAGGGGCAAGAGAGGGAAAGAGTTAATATTGATTATGCTAATCTCAGTGCTGTGTACTTTATCTATGAACTAGTTAGTCATTATTTATTATAATTTCTTGGGTTGATAAATAGTTCTTCTGAAAATGGGTTCCAAGAATGAAAGTATCATGCCAAGAATTCTTGCTGGTGAGTAAGTTGAGAAATAATATCTTAATCTTTGGCTGTATTCTACTTTCTCCCTCAGTAAACTCTATCCCACCCCTAATCCGACCTGGCAGGACAAGTAGAGGAATTTAAGGTTACATAGAGATATTTCTTTTGTATGCATACTATTCATCTTAGTTTTTAAATTTTATAAAACTATTTTGTGTTCTTACCAACATTATCAACTATGGCTTCCAAAAGATGAAACCAACCCAAAGCTATCTGGCTACCACAGCAAAAAGGCAATCAGGTGAATGCTGGCATGGGAGTCAGATCTGGGCTCTTGCTGTGGCTCTTGAGCTGTTTTTGACTTTAGGCACATCTTTTTAACATCTGCGAGCCTCACTGTTCAACATACTTCAATTGAGTTTATGTCTGTGATTCTTGAATACACAGATTAAAGAATCTGTGATTCTTTAATTCTAAATTTAATATTTGTACCTCTCCCTTATTTTGAAAGGGATTTGGACAACCAACAAGAGATAGAGAGATGACCTATTCTGTCTTGTCACTGTCTCTGGCAGACAGACAAGTAAATGATTAAATGGATCACAGTGTTTCAGGTCTTTGATCAGTGCCTTTTAAAAGCCTCAGTATCTGTATCTGTCCTTGCTTTCCCCTCCTGACAATTTTTTCCCTATTACCTGGGAAGTCAAAGTCTTTTTTTCTTCTCCCCCTCCCCGCTCCTTTTTGGTATTGGGGATTGAATCCAGGGGTGCTCTACCACTCAGCGACATCCCCAGCATTTTTTCTTTTTTATGTTGAGACAGGGTCTCACTAAGTTGCTGAGGCTAGACTAGAATTTGGATTTCTCTTGCCTCAACCTCCCAGTTGCTAGGATTATAGACATGCACTACCAAGACTGGCTCTTTATTTTCTTTGGGCGGGGTGGATATAGAGAGAGTATTTTGCCTAGGAAGTACTTGTCACAATCTAAGTCAAAAGGAAAGAGGAATATTAGCACCTAGGATTGGAGGGAACATAGTAGAAACTTGAGTCAAAATGCCTTTTTTCAGGACAGGTGCCCTGATACAGACCTGAAACTCAGGAGGCTGAGGCAGGTAGTTCAAGGCCAGCCTCAGCAACCTAGTGAGTCCTGTCTCAAAATAAAAAATAAAAAAGCTCAGTGGTAGAGTACCCCTGTACTGCAAAAGAAAGTCTTTTTCTTTCTTTCTTTTTAAAAATTTATTAGTGCATTATAGTTATATATAATAGAGGGGAATTTTTTTTTGGAGTGATAAACTGTCAAATTTTTAATTTCACAATTGATATTTGAATCAGATTTTTCTTTTACCTCTAAAATGAAAACAAACAAACAACAACAACAACAAAAACAAAAACAAGTCCTACTTACCCTGTGTTAGTCAGCTTTTTGTCCTTAAAAGCCTTTTTCAAAAAGTGAACTCAAGGCTTGGAGAAGAGAAGTGACCTGTGTGGTCACTTGGTAGAGCCAAGTCTAGACTCCAGTTTCTTTCTGCTGTATGTGTGTCTGTCATGGTAGGTGTTTTCCAGAGTTATAAGAGAGGATTAGGTGTCATGGAAAGAGCTAAGGGGGCCTCTACCCTTGTGCTTCTTTTACTGCAACATGCCAAATGGTGGTAGACAGAGGAAGCTGCTTTCCAGACCTCTGAAGCTGTTGTATCAGATGAGCTTAGGACCTTTAGATACCTAGCCGATACTTGCTGGATGTAATTGTCTATGAGAAAGGCACAAGGCATGAGAGGTTTTACTAGTTGGCCCGTGGCTGGCATTTTATGTACAGCAATGACAAACAAAAATGAAAACTATACATTATTCATACATGGGGACTAGTTGGCTGTTGTTCTATTTCCAGAAACACTGTATTAATTTGTATTTGTTTATTTGACTTATTTAAAAATGATATTGCACTATCTCCAAATTAACAAGTGAATTACAACAGAGAACACATGGAATGTGGCCTTTGAATCACCTCTTTAAAAGCCCCCTATTCCCCTTGATGGGCAGAATCACAGCCTCTGGGGCAGGAGTCCCCTGTGTTTCTCCTTTGCTAGCAAAACAATAAAATATTTTTCCCTTAAAAAATTTGTATCTCATTGGAATATGTATTTCTTTGATAACTAGTGAGTCTGTTTTTCCCCTGTGTTCATTGGTTATTTGTATTTTCCCAGGGTATTCATAGTCCTATGTTAGACTTAACTTCCAGGGATGATAAAGCACCGTCCCTATGCCCGAAAGTTCAACACATTTTCTGGGTTACAGTTAAAAGGCTAGATAATATGCTTCTGTCACTGTATACATGGTTGGTTATGTGCCTTTGTGAGGAGTCAGATGCTAAAAGCTAAGGATGGGTGATAGATGCTGAGTGGCAGCTCTGAGTAATGTCATCTTTTGCTTTTTCTGTACAGAGTTCTGCCGGATTGACAAGCCCCTATGCCACAGTGAGGATGAGAAACTCAGCTTTGAGGCAGTCCGCAACATCCACAAGTTGATGGATGATGATGCCAATGGTGATGTGGATGTGGAAGAAAGTGATGAGGTGAGCTTTCTCACCCTGCCATAACTCTCTTCCTGTGTCAAAATATTCCTGAAAAATTCCTAGACTTACTGTTCCCTGTGAAGAGATGTTCTCTACTGGTTTTTTCTCTAGCAATTCATCCTCATCAGGAGAGGTGGCTTTCAGCATAGCAAGCCTTCAGGAGCCAGCCTGGCAGAATGTAGGCTTTATACCTGTGTCTAGACCTGGGTGGACCCCCACCTGGCCCGCTGGCTAGGAGCATGACACTGACTGAGCTATGATCTCTGGGAGGGAGAGGGATTTCTGAGCTGATCTTTGCAGTTTCCCTGAATTGTTAATATAATCCTACTATAGATAAAGGCCATCAGTCTATACTCAGCCTTTGTTGGTATGTGAAAAAGAAGGCAAAATAGTCATATTCTGCCATCTGGGAATTTATGTATATTAGGGAAGAAGAAGTAAATCTTAGAAGATCATTCTAAATTCCAAGTTGTAGTTGTTGGGACCCAGTTGAGTGGTTCAGATACTAAGAACTAAGAGGAACCTCTAAATAGAAGAAACTCTGTTACTGTTTCACCTTTTGGCATTACTATGGCTCCAACTCAATAGAGCCCAGAGTATAAGGCTGTTATGTATGAAAAGATTTAAAAGTTTTTTGATTTCATGCTCAACATGCTCTAGCAATTTGGTAAAGTTACCATGTCATGCTAAATCTTTAATAGGGATAAAACATACATTGTGAGGGAGAATATAAGGCATCTCTCCTCTGCTATTTAGTCTACCTTTGAGTTTTGAATTCGATTTTGGATCTCACATCATCAGAAGGATTTAGAATAGAAAGAGAGGAGTGACATGAATGATGAAGACTATAGAAAGTATGAAATCAAGAACATTCAACTCAGTTCAGTAATGCCAATTGTGTCTATTAATGTGCTCTTCACTGTTCTGTGTATGGAGATGGGACAGTAAATAAGACAGTTACATTCTGTCCTCATATAATTTACAGCGTAGTGAAGACAGTTTAGCCTGGAAAAGAGAAGCCTGAGGTAATGTAATTTCTATCTTCAAATACATAGGAAGTAGGAAAAAAATCAGATTTTTTTCTACATCAGCAAAGATGTAGAGGTAGTAAGAAGCATTGGTGGGTTTTTTGGTGAGAGAGATTATGGTAGAAAACCACCAAGGAGTTACAAAGGAAAGTGGGGCCCAGGAACCAGGCTGAGATATGTGTACCTGTACTTGAGATATATGTAAGTTCTTGGGCAAGGACAACAATCCAGATCAAAGTATCTGAATTTTTTTTATCATATTTAGAACTGATCTTCAAAGGATCAAAATTGCATTGATCTATGTTGAGAATTAGAGCCAAGTTCCTGGTAGGGAAGGAGACCTAAAGAGGTTCAGATCACTGTCCTAGGGCATTGCCCCAGGACTGGGGAATGGAATGCATAACAGTTAAGAAGGTGATATAATCCAAGATCTACATATTCTTGGATATCTTTGTAATCCACTCCACCCTTTTTTTCGTGTCCTGCTGAATTGCTTTGTCAATGAGGGAAGGAAGATAATGTTCTTTTTAGAGGAATGTTACCACAACAAAAAACTCATCAGCACAAACTGTTCCAAAATAACACAAAAGCACCCTGCTCTTCTCTGCGCCAGTGGGGAGCTGTTCTTTTTCAGCATAGCTTCTGAATTGCCTTGGCTTTTCTTGCTCTCCCTGCAAGTCTCATGCTCTTGGGTTAGAGGCCCCTGCTAATCTGGGGTTTCACAATCAATCACAAGCTATTGTCCTTGAGAGAGAAAGTAAAATGTGGTTGCTTAACTCAGTTTTGGAATTCAGAATCTAACTAGAAAGTTGGATACATAATTTAGGGCTTAGAATGTCAGGTGATGGATGATGAGGCATCATGGATGAAACCCTGGTGTACTGGTTAAATTGTGCTGGTTGATATTGGTAAGTTTCTCAGATAACTGAAGTGAACTGAAAGATCTACCTCAGTGCTAGAGCTTTTAAAATTTTAGCTTTTTTTTTTTTTTTTTTTTTTTTTTTTTTG
>JAJEJO010005758.1:295886-382083 GCA_020662805.1 Glaucomys volans
CCATCACCGAGCCACATCCCCAGCCCTATTTTGTATTTTATTTAGAGACAGGGTCTCACTGAGTTGCTTAGGGCCTTGCTCAGTTGCTGAGGCTGGCTTTGAACTCGTGATTCTCCTGCCTCAGCCTCCCAAGTCGCTGGAATTACAGGCGTGCGCCATCATGCCCCCCAGCCATTTTTGAAGTAAATCCTTCTTACAGATTATTGTGACCAGAATGTTAGCTTTCTTTGTATGAATTAAAACATGTCTTCAGGGGCTCTTACACTATCATCTCAGCACCTAGATTCCTATATGTGTTGTACTTGCTTCTTATAGTTTTTCTTTCTCTCCCCACCCCATCTCTTGTTGGTACTGGGGATTGAACCCCAGGGCACTTTACCACTGATCCACATCCCCAGCCCTTTTTATTTTTTATTTTAAAATAGCATCTTATTAAGTTGCAGCGACTGGCCTGGAACTGGTGATCCCTCCTGCCTCAGCCTTCCTAGTTGCTGTGATTTTAGGTATGCACTGCTGCACCCTGCCCTGTTTCTTCTTTGATTCATTCTCATTGGTTAATTGATGTATTTACTGTGAACTGGAAAATTAGATTTACAGTAAATTCAGCAGGCATTTATAGAATATACATAATCATTCGATCAGGGGCAGCTAGTTTGACTGCTCAATTGCTATTTTTGTTTTCTTCTGGATAGCAGAGGCTGTGTATTATGGGCCCCCCAGATGAGCAAGAGGGCACTATTGGCGATGATGCCCTTCTTATAAGGCTGGCAGGATGTTCCACCACAGTGGCCGTATGGAAATTCATGACCTGTGTTCTATTCTGAGTTCTGGTGGGACACTGCCCATGGACAAAGATTTTGTTCAGGGGATAATGCTGTCAGATTGTTCTGATACTCTGAGATGGGCAGATATGAGCCTGCCTAAAAACACTGCCCTCTTGGCTGGACCAGAGTTTTTGAGAGTAGTGTTATTATCTTTTCTGGAACCCACATGGAAAATTAAGGTATTTATTTGGCAATTAAACAAAATCTTATTGAATACATGTTATGTATCAGACATTGATTGAAGGCTAGGGATTACACAGTGTACAAAAGAGATAAGATTTCTGGCCAGGCATAGTGGTGTACACCTGTAATTCCAGTTACTCTGGAGGCTGAGGCAGGAGAATTGCAAGTTTGAGGACAGCCTCAGCAACTTAGTGAGGGCCAACAATTTAGCGAGACCCTGTCTCAAAAAAAAAAAAAAAAAAAAAAAAAAAAAAACCAAAAAAAAAAAAAAAAAAAAAAAAGGCTAGGGATTTAGCTCAGTGGTAAAAACACCCTTGGATTCAATCTCCAGTACTCCCCACATCACCAAAAAAAAGTTCCCAGCACAAATAAAGAGCTATCAATAGTCAACAATAGAAAACAAGTAAATCAATAAAAAATAGGAAAAGATTTGAACAAAGACTTCACCAGGAAAGATATATGGTTGACAGTATTATTAGTCATTTAGGGAAATGCAAACTTAAACCATAATGAGATTCTGCTGTACAGTTATTAGGATGACTAAAACTTTAAAAATCTTAAATGGACAATATCAATAGCTGGGTGAGGAAGAAGAGCCACTAGAACTCTTACTGATGGGACTACAGGATGATACAGTCATTCTGGAAAAGTTTTACATTTTTTTGGTTTTTGTTTGTTTTTTTTGGTACTGGAAATTTACTCCAGGAGTGTTCCACCACTGAGCCACACCTTCAGCCATTTTTTAAATTTTATTTTGAAACAGGTCTTGCTAAGTTGCTGAGGCTGGTCATGAACTTGTGATCTCCTGCCTCAGACTCCTAAATTGCTGGGATTACAAGGTTTACACCACCATGCCTGATCAATAATTTCTTATAAACATAACTTACTGTGTGTCCCAGCAATTCTACTTCTAGGTATTTATCCCTATAGATAAATTAAAATTTATATTCACACTAAAATCTATACATGCGTGTTTATAGCAGCTTTATTCATAATCTCCCCAAACTGGATATAATCCATATGTTCTTCAGTTTGTGAATGGATAAACACACTATGAGTATGAAAAACTACTCAACAATACAAAGGAATGAACTGTTGGTGCATACAGCCTAGATGAGTCTTCTATATTTCCAGGAAATTGCCATATATCTGACAGTTGTATTTTGATGTTTGTCTGATTGATGTGTTTATCTCACCAAATTGTGAGCCCCTTTAGGGCAGGGACTGACCTTATTTAGTTTGTTTCTGTTTTCTCCAATGGCCAGCAGATCTTATAACAAAATATGGGCTTAATCACTTTGTTGAATGACTGACCAATATCACTATAGCAACATGGCATTAGGCTGAGATGGGCCTTCAGAGCAAGGGAGATTTCTCATAGATTTTTAGGTCGGATGGGTAAGTAACGTACAAGTGCAGGAATCAGCAAGATCTACTTAAGATTCTATTTTTGTGATGTCTGATATGGAAGTATAGCAGAGTTAATGCCTTCTGTTCTGGAGCCACACAAACCTGACTCTCCCTCTTACCACCTATGTAAACTTAGTGAAATTGTACAATCTCTGTCAACTTGTTTCTTCATTAGCAATTGGAATAATAATAATGACAGGTACCTTACAAAGTTTTTGTGAACCATAAATAATGCACCTGGTGCAATGCTTGGTACATGAGAGGCTCTGTAACAGTTTTTATTGTTATCATTACCATAAGTAGAACATATTTTTTGTTTTACGGTGCTGGGAATTGAACCCAGGGCCTTTTGCTTGCTAGACAAGCACTCTACCAACTAAGCTATATCCCTAGCCCAGAAAGAACATATATTTTGATGCAAACAGTCCTGTGTTCAAAACTTGGCTTTATTACTTACTGCCTTAGGCAAGTAATTTCACATCTCTAGCCATTTATTTATTTATTTATTTATTTATTTATTTATTTATTTATGTATTTAGTACTGGGAATTAAACAGGGGCATTTAACAACTGGACCACATCCCTGGCCCTTTTTATTTTTTATTTTGAGACAGGGCCTCGCTATGTTGCTGAGGCTGGCTTTGAACTTGCAATCCTCCTGCGTCACCCTCCCCAGTTGCTGGGATTACTACTTGCAGGATTACCATGAGAATTTAATGTATGCAAAACCCCAAGCACCATGCCTGGCACGTGATATGTGAGGTCTGGCCTGTATAGCAAGAGTTCCAAATTAGCCCTCCCATCATCCCATGGCACTACAATTTGGAGGTGTGGGAGCTACTCACAGCAGTGTTGCTGACTTGACTAGGGCCACATATTTCTAGGGGCTACATCTTTTCTGGAAGCCTGCTCAATCTCCTACCTTTGAACTTTAAAAAAAGGTCTGGTTTTAAAAAAAATGCCTGGGTGATACCTTGTAATGTTTCCCTATCCATCTGGAAGACTAGTGGATTTTGAACAGCAAGTTGTATTATAATACTTTAGGAGATGTGCTTGAATTTTAGCAGGATAGAAGTAGACTTCTTTGGCTAACATTGGCTAATTTGGATGAAGATAAGTAGCCAGGCTATGTACAATAGTTTTTACCATGATTAATAATAATTGTTGTTCTGACTTGACTTTGGGTGTCATTACTTATATCCAGATAGCTCTATACCAAGTGTTCCCTGCCTCTGATTTCTGCCTTACCAGCTCCTGCTGTACATGCTGCCAGTGATCTTCCTTAACTACATTTTTGGTTCTGGATCTTCCAAATGATTTCCTTTTTCTGTTTCCTCTGACTTCTTATGCCTACTGCTCCATTTTTTCCTCATCTGGCCTTAATCATTCTTAGGATTCTCTAGGTAGGCAGTGGCACATGCCTGTAATCTCAGAGACTTGGGCAGCTGAGGCAGGAGAATTGCAAGTTTGAGACCAGGATCTGCAACTTAGTGAGACCCTATCTCAAAATAAAAAATAAAGGGGCTGGGAATATAGCTCAGGGGCAGAGGATATAAGGATATAACTCAGGGGCTAGGGATATAGCTCAGGGACTGGGGATATAGCTCAGTTGGTAGAGTGCTTGCCTCGCAAGCACAAGGCCCTGGCTTCAATCCCCAGCACTGCAAAAAAACCAAAAATAATAAAAATAAAGATAAAAAGGGCTGGGGGTGTAACTCAGTGATTGAATGTCTCTGGATTCAATTCCTAGTACCAAAAATAACATAAAATAAATTGTCCAGACATACCACTTTGGTGTGGCTCCTATCTTCTTTGTATCATAAACGTTGTCTATTTCCACTCCCCTTTCTTTGCTCAGGTAGTTCTTCTTACCTAGAATTAAACTCTCATATCCCTCTCTGTCTATATCAATCTTAGTTGTCCTTTGGAATGAGCCAGCCTGACTTTTCGTGCACCCTCCCTGATGTTTTCATCCTCACTAGTTTCCCTCATCCCAGTATTAAGTCCCACAGCACATAGTCTGTATCACTCTAGTTAGTACTTAATTAGAAATTGTCTTTCTTTGAACCCTAATGATTTTGACTTTGTTGTTTTGTCTGTAAATTTGTCTTTCTGTGCAACTACTGGAATTAGTAAAGCACAACTCATCCAATTACTTCTACTTTGTAAGGGGAGTGTGGTGGAAAGGGAGCATCCTATCTTGTATCAAACCCAGCTGATTAGATATACAATTTCATTTAATTCTCAACCCCTCTGTGAGTTAGTTATTATTAACTCTACTTTAGAGATGCTGAAACAATGAGTAGCTTACCTTTGCTTCTTTAGTCTAAACTTGAATCTACTTTTTAGCTAGTGCTCCCACTCTGGCTTTAGCTCATCTGATTAATTCATGTTATGATGCATTCATCCCCTTACTCTATATTAGTCATTCCAAGCATGCTCTTCACATCCCACCACTGTGCCCTTGTTCCAAATCCTGATCCTGGCAGAGAAAGAGTACGGTGTGGATTTGTCAGTGGTATGGGGGTAGGGGGCTGGGAGCTGGGGTCCTTTGGATTTGTGAATTTCTCCCCAGGATAAAGCTGAATCAGTTGGATTGTTTCTCTGGAGTTGCTCAAGTCTGGGCTCTATCCATGTTAGTGTATGACTTAAGAGTCCTATTTCCTCTGTGACCCCCCTTCTCTGCCCTATTCTGTGAGTCCTGTACAGAATCTGATAGAGTTAGATCATTTTAGTTGAAATAATGGGAAAGACCTAGAGGAAAAACACTAGAAGAGCACAGGTAAAGAAAAGAAAAGAAAGAAAAGAAAGGAAAAGAAAAGAACAGAAAAGAAAAAGACACTGAGAATACCTAAAGATTACATAACAGAGCAAAAGTTTATTTTTTGGAGCAAGAAAGATGACATGTAGGTATACTTTCCCCAATTATTAGTTATTAGACCTTGGGAAATTTCTGAAATTCTGTGAGCTTTCGTTTCCTCACCACAATTTCTATCACAGCAAAGATGAAATCATGTATATCCAATGCCTTGCCTATGGCCTGGTTATAGTTGCAATATTACTACTTTTTCTATTCCTATTACCACTGGTATAATCTATTAGGCCTGTGCTAGCTACTCTTAATGTACACTTTTCTCGTAGAATCTCTACAAGAAATCTGTAAGACTGCTAATATTTATAATAAGGGAACTGACTTAATAAGACTGACAGTACTTAGTTTTCCATTTTTTGGTGGGTTATTGCAAATCAGATCTGCATCAGGCTGATGACATTGTTCTAAACATGGTTTGTAGTGATAGTTTCACACTTCTGTGAATATGCTAAAAAATTAAGTAGTATCTATTAGTATGTGAATTATATTTCATAAAAATATTAAAAAATGAAAGTATTGTTGCTTTGGTTGGAGTGGTAGTTACCTTGTACTTGCCTTTTTATAATCTTATCTGTAAGAATCCTTAGAATTCAGTAACACTTTGCAAGCCTTATTGATTTTAGTCTGCATTTCTCTCACCCCCAACTTTGACAGAGATGCCTTGGTGCTTCCAAGTTGAAGTACCAGAGATCCCCAGTTCCCTGAAAGTGAGTTTTGGGTAGGTATCTATGACTTTTGAGGACACCAGGACACCAGACTGAAGAGTCCTAGGGCATTCTCTTTGGAAAAATTTTGTTCTTCCCTTTTTCCCTCCATACCTCCGTCCTCCCTCTCTTCTTTCCTTCTTCCTTTTTTGTAGTTGGCCCTGCTTCTGAGGAAATAAAGATGTCAAAGAAGCTGTGAAAGAACCCAGGTTGTAATTCCCTCTCACCTACATACCAGAGGCTTGAATCAGTTTCTTGACCCTTATCTTAAGGAGCACCATGTGGAGAGTCATCAAAGACAACAGACCGAATAGTTTTGGTTTTATTTTTCTGGATTCGCCCTCATGCTTGGGGCCTCCCTTTGATTCCCACTGCTGCAGTATCACTTTCAGGTGCCATGTTGGCCCAGGGGAAGCAGAACTTTCCCTTTGGTTTCTGGACCCAATTCTGGACATAGATTTTCTTTGCTTCCCCCTTGCACAGTTTTGATAACCTTCTTTCTTCTTCTTTTTTTTATCTTCTTCTTTTTTTCTTTTTTTTTTTGTGGTGCTGGGGATTGAACCCCGGGCCTTGTGCTTATGAGTTCTTTCTTCTTAAATTTGACTTTATGCAAATTAACCTCAGAATAGGTTTCTGATAGATATATTTCGGTTGCTGCAGCAATTCTTCTTTGACCTTAGTTTGGAGGTACATTTCTGCCTTTCTTCTTTTCTAGCTCTCTACCTGTATTCTGGTGCAATCATCATCCTATCTCCTACTTCATTGGAACATTCTAAGCCCCTGCCCTTAATCCAGACCAAGTACAGATTGAAGTCTTCTCAGATCCTTGGTACAGAACAGAGAGGACCAATATCACGCCATTATTCTTTAGGTGAAATCTGCTCCTTAGGCTAAAAAAATGTGCTGTCCCTGATCTTCCTTGTAAATAATTATAGGGAAGTTGTCAAATTCACTTACCAGGAGTCAGTTTGTGGATTGCAACTTCCATTGAGTCCAAGTTTTGTGGCCCTGCTTTTTGGGTTTCTTAGAATAAACTATTTGGAAACTGATTTTTTAAGATCTGGGATATTGCTATGTGCCTAGGCTGGCCCAGAACTCCTGGGCTCAATCAGTCTTCCTGCCTCAGCCTCCTGAAGAACTGGGACTACAGGCATGTGTCACCAAGCTTGGCTTGGATTTTGAGTTTTTATATTTCTTTATTTAGACACACTGGGGGACTGAACACAGGGCCTCACCAGGCTTAGCAAGTGCTCTACCACTGAGCTACAATCTTAAGGCACCCTCCCTCACCCCCATACTGGGGATTGATCCCAGGGCCTCATGCTTGCTAGGTAAGTGCTCTGTCACTGAGCTACATCTCCAACCTGGACATTGAGTTTTTAAAAGTCTAAGTATCAACTTTGGAGTTCAGATCCACACTATGTAATATAATAGCTGTAGGGCCAAGTAGTTTGGAGTTTTACTTTTCTCATCTATAAAATCTAGATGAAAATAAGACTCTTTGCCATTGGCAAGCCCTCAGGCTACTAAGAGAGGTACATGTGTAAACAGCCAATAACAGTAGCACATTTTAAGGGCTGTAGTGGTGGCATTCATAGGAACTTGTAGGAGTTTCACGAGGAATAAGGACGTGGTCTAATATGTGCTGTATAGCAGAAGATACATTGTCATTTGGCATTCAGACAAGGGTACCAGTTGCCAGACAAGCTGAGCTATGCAGCAGAGAGAGTAGGCATAGTTTACAATCTGTCCCATTGCCTTAGCCAGATACAGGACGAGGCAGCAGCTCCCCCAGATGGTATCCCTCATGTTTCCAGGAAAACCCAGACCGTGGCTTGCTTCGACAGACAAGGAAATTCCTTCTCACCAAGCAGGCTGTTTTGCTTCCTCCCTTCTTTGTTGTGGAGTCTGCTTTGTCTGTTCTGGATGGCAGTCCTGTTGGTGACAGGGATTAATTACACTTGTAAGGCTTCTTTGTTTGTCTGTATATGTTATATGTCTGTCTACGGCTATATTTATTTGTATGTATGTATATCATTTTTTGCTTATTTGGATATATGTCTTTCTGCATTTTGATGAATGACAAAAAGTGGAGGAAGGGAAAGAACACTGAGCCAAGAAGAAGGGACTGAGAGAAAGCCCATAAGCCAGATCAGGAACCAGGGAGAAGGTTAGAGGCAAAGGGTTAGGCCTATAATATAACATTCAGGACTTTGCAGTAAAAGCAGAGCCAGAAAGGTAACAGGAGACCAAAGATACTGTTAGTCTAGGCACATTGTGGGCTCTACAGAATGGTAGGCAGAATACAAGGGCCAGGAATGGTCAAACCATCAGAGAGAGAGAAATCCTACTATCCAAGGAAGCTGACTCCCAAGGCCCTTACTTTGATTTATTTATTTAATTTTTGATATTAGGGATTGACCCAGGCTTGCTGTACTGCTGAGCCACATACCCATCTCTCTCTTTTTTTTTAATGTTTAAAAAAGAAATTTTTTTAGTTGTTGATGGATTTTTATTGTATTCATTATTTATATGCAATGCTGAGAATTAAACCCAGTGCCTCATACATGCTAAGCAAGCAATCTACCACTGAGCCATAACCCCAGCCCATCCCCAGCCCTTTTAATGTTTTATTTTGAGACAGGGTCTCCCTCAGTTGCTTAGGGCCTTGCTACATTGCTAAGGCTGGCCTGCAACTTGTAATTCTTCTGCCTCAGCCTCCCAAGTAGCAGGGATCACAGGATAGTGCCTCTGTGCCCAGCCCATTTGCCTTTAAACCTAACTGGTGTTTGTGTTTGTGTATTTATGTATTAAGTCTCTGTTTATGTTTGTATCTGTTTGTGTATCACATTCAGTGTACTTTATGGCATTAGGAAGAATTGGTTCCCAGTGGAATGTCTGATTCACTTGTGGATTAATAACATACTTTTTATTCATTCTTGTGTTGTTCTCTCCTTGTTTCCTTACCTTTTTTCTCTTCCTTCTCCAGATTTACTTAGTGTTTGCTCTGTGCTGGATGCTGGATATACAAAGACTAATATAAGGCAGACAAGTTTCCTCCCTACAAAGATCTCACATATTATTGAGGCAGAAAGACATACATGTCCAATCCTGGTAAATGTTATGACGAGAAGAGTTCAGTGTGCTCTGGAAATATAAAAGAGGGAGGATTTCAGAAGAACTACCGAGGAGAGATAATGCCTGTGATGAATTTTGGGTGACAGGTAGAAGTTAACCTGGAGGCAGGATTGAGAAGGATATACCAGGTAGAGGGACAAATATGTTGTTTTGGGGGATTTGTGAGTTGGTGGCTCCTTTTTTTTTTTTTTTTTGTTTGGCACTGGGGATTGAACACAGGGTCACTTAACCACTGAGCCACATCCCCAGTCCCCTTTTATTTTTTATTTTGAGGCAGAGTCTCGCTAAGTCTTCCTGGTCTTGAATTTGTAATCCTCCTGCCTCAGCCTCCCAAGTCACTGGGATTACAGGCATGTGCCACCATGCTTGTTGTTCTAGTGGTTCTTTTAACTTAATGTTGGGATATAACAGTTGGGCATGGAAAGAGAATTTGAAAATGAGATTGGTAAGGTAGGTATTAAGCAGTTTTGTGCCATACTGAGGAACTTGAATTTTGTCCCCAAAACAATGAACTAGAAGTAAACAGAGGGGATTATAATTTTGACTGAAGGTGTGTTTGGAATAGGCTTTGCAGAAGAGGTGAAACTGAAACTTCATTTTAAAAGATGAGTTGGAGTTTACCAGATAAAGGAAAGGGAGAGAGCTTTTTAGGAAGGGAAAACATTATGAGTTAATGTAGGAGGCAAAAAATATGGCAAGTTTGGGAGAAATCAGTAAGGAGCTATCTAGAGAACAGTTCGTTCATCTGTAAAATAGGGACACCAGTAATATATACCTTCAGTGGTATGTATAGTAGGTGGTGTGAGTTCAAAAAAGATACTTGTAAAGAATGATAGTAGAGTAAAAGAGTCATTATTACCTCATGTGCTTATATGACTGCATGATCGATGTGATCCTATAATATGTATAATCAGAAAAATGAGAGATTACACTCCATTTATGTATGATCTATCAAAATGTATAAATGCATTCTACTATCATGTACAACAAATTAGAACAAATAAAAATTAATCAAAAAAAGAAAAAGAAAACAAAAAAAAATCCTTTGCATTCCACAGAACTTGCACAAATTTCATTATTATTATTACCCACTTTCTTCATATTTCCATTCAGTGTCCAACAGCATTAGGTCCTCCCATATGCATGCACATAGACCTGACCTCAACAGTTCAGCACTGACAGAATGAGGGCCATTACCTTTTTCTTCTAGCCACTTGGTATCTTGAGGAAGGATAACTAAGATGAGAGGTTCTGGGCTGGGGTTTTAGCTCAGTGATAGAGTGTTTGTCTAGCATGTGTGAGACCCTGGGTTTGATCCTCAGTACCACATAAAAATAAAATAAAGGCTTTGTGTCCACCTACAACTAAAACAAAATATTAAAAAAAGAAAAAGAAAAAGATGAGAGGTTACTGGTTCCTTCAGGTAAGCCAAAATAAATATGAGCCCTCTTGCCATGGGACCTAAGTTCAGAATAGTTAAATATTCATGAAGCTTCATCTGCATATAGTCATCATGAGATATAGGGTCATTGCCTTAAGTTTTCTAATTTCTCCTCTTATAACTGTGAGGTAGGCTGCATTTTACAGACCTAAGGTGACACGGTGGTAAGCATCAGGGATGGAATTTGAGGCTGTATCTGTGAGAGTATTTTCATTTTCTTTCTTTTCCTTTGTGTGTATGTTGGGATAAAACCCATGGCCACTCTACCACTGAACTATATTCCCAGCCCACTTTTATTTTTATTTTGATACAGGATCTTGTTAAGTTGGCAAACTGGTCTCAAATTTGCAGTCCTTCTGCCTCACCCTCCTGAGTTGCTGGGATTACAGGCATGTGCTACCATGTCTGACTGAGATTATTTTTCTTTAAAAAAAATATTTTTTTGTAGTTATAGATGGACAGCATCACTTTATTTTGTTTGCCTATTTTTGTATGTGGTGCTGAGGATCGAACCCAGTGCCTCACATGTGCTAGGCAAGCCCTCTGCCACTGAGCCCCAGCCCCAGCCCCAAGATTATTTTTCTTATGTGACACTTCATAAGCTTTCTAATGTCTCCAGGTAATGAAGAAGTTTCTTGATTAGGTGAGAGTGGAAAATTGTGAGATCGAAGGCAATATGGGGTTGGAAGAATTGGAGAAAGAGTTGCTGTTTTTTTTCTTTGGTATTGAGTGATAGCCCTTCCTACTGCACAGAACAGTGGTTTTTGCCTTCTAGGACAGGCTCTCTTTTATATGTCTGTTTCACATAGGTGCTTCCAATGTGTCTGATTAATCTCTGTGTCCTCAGTTCCCAGCGCAGGACTTGTCATATAGTAACTAAGTAAATGCTGGTTAGGCAAATGAATGAAGAAAGTTTCTTACTAAAGGCTTCTGGTACTCCTGACATTTGTATTACTCGGTTCTGCCTCCTTTTATAGTACTGTGATATTCTTATAGAAGATTTTGTTTATTCTCACTGTCTGACTTTTTAAAAATTATATTCTACAAGGTGTGAAGTAATATCTAATGTTTTGATTTCTATTTCCCTGGTGACTTATGATGTTGAGCATCTTTTCTGTGGAGAAATATTTTTTCAGATCCTTTGCTCATGTTTAAATTGTTTTAACTTTTTTTTGAATTGTTAAAGTTTTTTATATATTCTAGTCCCTTGTCAGATAGATTGCAAATATTTTCTTTCATGCTTGTTTTTTCTCTTTCTTTCGCTCTCTTGCTCTCTTGCGCACTCTCTCTCTCTTTCACTCTCTCACTCTCTCTTTCTTATTTATTTATTTTTGGTACTAAGGATTGAACCCAAAGGCACTTAACCACTGAGCCACATCCCAAGCCCCTTTTTTAAAAATTTTTTATTTTTAATTTAATTTTGATTAATTGAACACAAATGGAGTACAGCTATTGTTTCTCTGGTTGTACAAAAAAGTAGAGTCACACCATCTGTGCCAAGCCCTTTTTATCTTTTATTTTGAGATAGAATCTCACTAAGATTCTTAGGTCTTGATAAATTGGTTAGGGTTTCGCTAAGTTGCTGAGGCTTGCTTTGAGCTTGCAATTCTCCTGCCTCAGCCTCCTGAGCCACTGCGATTACAGACATGTGCCATGGCTCCCAGCTGTTTTTTCTCTTTCTCAAAGGTGTCCTTTGAAGCAGAATGGTTTTATAGTTTTCATGAAGTCCAGTTTATTTTTGCTATTGTTCTGCTCAGGCTTTTGATGTATCTAAGAACCCATTGCCAAACCCAAGGTTATGATGATATACTCCTGTTTTCTTCCAAGATTCTAAAGTTTAACTTAAATCAAACTGAATTCTAAATATTATCTCACCCCAAACTTGCTCCATCCACAGCCTTCTCAGTTGAAGGCATTTCCATTGTTTGAGTTTTGGTCTAGGCCAAAAACTACTCTAAATTATCTGCAGTTCCCCTGATAGATAACCATGACAGTCAAAGAAACAAAACAAAACAAAAAAAAGTGTGTGTGTGTGTGAACCAGATAATTACACTCTTCTCAAAAACCCTGAAATAGCTTGACATGTGAAAGTCACAGAGTCACCACAAAAGTCAACATTTGAACTGTCTCCTACTTATCATTCTGATATCATCTCCTACATGTATCCTCCTGGTTACTCACTTACCCATACTCCTTGCTGTTCCTCAACCTCTCCTTCTTGTTCCTGCTTTTGGACCTTGGTTCTAGTCCTTATACCTGCTTGGAATATTCTTTCCCCAGATATGCTAACTCTTTCATATTCCAAATACTTTGTCATTTCTCATACTTCATCTTATCAATGAGAACTTTCTCAGATCATCCTGTTTAATAATGAAAGTTGTACCTGCTGGTGCACCCAGATCTTCACTAAGCACTTTTTTAAGTTAAAAGTTTTGTTTTGAAATTAAAAAAACAAAAACAAATTATCACTGTCAAAAAGAAAAAAGGAAAAAAATAAAAATTAAAAAAACCAAAGTTTCGTTTTACAAAAATTTTTAAGAAGTTATTACTTTCTGGATTCTACAATTTAATAATTTATTCTTCTTTATCATCTAGAATACAAGCTCTATAAGCGCAGAGGATCTGTTTTGTTCACTGCTATAGCCCTAGCACCTGGAAATAGTGCCTGGATCAGTATTGGTAACTTAATTAATAATGTTGAATGAATGAGTGAATCTATTAAAAGAAACAGATTTTTAAAAACATAGATTCAAATTGCTATCTGAGGTCACTTACTAGCTTCAAAACATTCTTTAAGTATTTTTTGTAAGGCATGTCAGCTAGCACTGAATTTTCTTAGTGTTTATTAATCTGGAAATGTATTTTGCCTTCAATTGTTTTTTTCCCCAGTACTGGGGATTGAACCCAGGGTTGCTTTACCACTAAGCTAGTACCTCAACCCTTATTATTTTTTATTTTGTGATTTCGAGACAGGGTTTTACCAAGTTGCTTTGGACCTCACTAAATCACTGAGATTGACCTTGAATTTGTGATTCTCTTGCCTCAGCCTTCCGAGTCACTGGAATTACAGGTGTGCGCCACTATGCCCAGCTCAAGTTCACTAATTCTTTCTTCTGCTTGTTCAAATCTATTGTTGAACTCTTCTCCTGAATTTCTCATGTCAGTTACTACACTTTTTGTCTCTAGAACATCCATTTGCTTATTTAAAAATGTTTGTGTGTGGTATTGGGGATCAAACCCAGGGCCTTATACATGCTAGGCAGGTGCTCTGCCACTGAACCACATCCCCAGCCTGTTCTTCAAAAATTTTACAATTCATCTCTTTAGTGATGTCCTTTCCTTGATGCAACATTGTCATCATACATTCCTTTACTTCTTTAATCATGGTGTCCTCAAGTCTTTGATCATATTTATAATGGCTGCTGTATAGTCTGTTAAATCTAACATCTTATTACTCTTACAGAGAGTTTCCATTGCTTGCCCTCTTTCTAGGTGTGGATCATATTTGCTTTTTATTTGTATGTCTATGTCTCTCTCTCTCTCTCTCTCTCTCTCTCTCTCTCTCTCTCTCTCTCTTTTTGCCACATCCCCAGCCCTTTTTTACTTTTTTATTTTGAGACAGGGTCTTGTTAAGTTGCTTAGGGCCTGGCTCAATTGTTGAAGCTAGCTTTGAACTTGCGATCCTCCTGCTTTGGCCTCCTGAGCTTCTGGGATTATAGGCATACACTGCACCTGGCTCCAGCCCTCTTTTATTTTTTATTTTGAGAGAGAGTCTCACTAAATTGTGCAGGCTGACTTCCAACTCATGATCCTCCTTCCTCAACATCTCAAGTAGCTGGAATTAGGGCTGGAGATGTAGCCCAGCCCTTCCCGCCCCCCCAACCCCAAAAAAGGAAAGCCCGAGTAGCTGGAATTATAGGTATGTGCCACTGTGCCCAGCAAACCTGGACATTTTTGATAATGTAGTATAGCAGCTATGGGTAGTACTCTGCCCTCTCTGGGGTTTATGATTGTGCTTGTTTATTTGTTTAATGTCTGGTTAGATTATTTTCATGGTCCTTCTCTCCTCCTTCATAGTGTGAAGCTTCTGATGTTGCTCCTTAGAGAGGATGAGGAGCTTTGAGTATGCACATAGACACCTTTAGATGAAAGTGATTTGGCAGAGCACCCTTTGACTGTCTCTTTCCCTGACCACACCCAGCTTTTAAGCTCTATTAATTAGCATCTGATTTCTCTGTTGTTTTCAACAATACCTAGAGGCATAAATTGCTTCTCACACTGGTCCAATCATCTTAAGGCTCCTTTGAAAGAATAATTTCTGAGGTTAATGTTTGAGATGTGCTTTTACCCCTAGAGAGTTCCTTCTAGCTGTCTTTCCCCCTATTTCTCTCCAGAAAACTTTTTGACCTACAGTTTATTTTACATTAGTAGTAGGTTTTGCTTTTGCTGGTTTCAGATACCTGGTGTCTGAAAATATTAAGTGGAAAATTCCAGAAAAAAAATTCATGACATTTTTTTTCTTATGGCACTGGGCATTGATTCACATTCTGGGAAAGTACTCTATCTCTGAGCTATATCCCCAGCCCCTATGAATTTTAAATTGTACACCCCTCTGAATAGCGTGATGAAATCTCATACCATCACTCTCTGTCCCACCCTGGATGTGATTCATCCATCTTTGTTCAGAGTATCCACACTATATGCACTAACCACTTAATTAGGCACTTAGTAATGGTCTTTCTTGGTTCTCAGATTCCCTATCATTGTATCTCAGTGCTATGATTAAGTAACCCTATTTTACATAATTATGGCCCCAAAGGGTAAGAGTAGCAATCCTGGCAAGTTGAATATGTCAAGAGAAGGTATAAAATGCTTTCTTTAAGTGAAAATATAAATGCTCTGGACTTAATGAGAAAAGACAAAAGATGTATGCTAAAATTGCTAAGATAAATGTTTAGAGTGAATCTATCTGTGAAACTGAAGAAGGAAAAAGAATTAATTTTGTGTTAGTTTTGTTGTCATTCCTCAAACAGCAGTTTATAGCTACAGTGCATGGTAAATGCTGTTAGGAATGGAAAAGGCATTAATTTATCATGTATAGGAGAAAACACAGTATGTAAGGTTCAGTACTGTCCATAGTTTCAGGTATCCATTGAGGGTCTAAGAATGTATCTCCCTCAGATAAAGGGGACTGCTATATCTGTACTGAATCTACCAATCATTTCCTAGATGCCTTTCACCACAATTTCCAGTTTTTGAGAGCATCCTTAGCTTTGAACTTCTCCATACTCTGTTGCAAATGTAGTCATTTCCTTTCCAAAGAGATTTTAAATTCTGTTTTATAGCCTACTTTCTCTCCCAGCAATATCTTAGGGCCATGGTTCTAGAGCTGTGGGTAAGAATGATGACATGCTTCTCTCTGAATGGCACCATCACTTTAGGAGCTGAGTACTTGGTGAAGGGGTTATACTCCCAGACTATAATTGTCATTTTATGAGCCAGGACAATCATAATTGGGGCCCGAGTATCCTCAGTGGTGCTGTCATCCGAGATGAAGTTCCTGTCTCATGAACAAAGGCTGAGCAGAAAAAGGCAGGCCCACCTCTTGGCCATACACATAAAAACAGGTGACTTGGGCCAAGATGAGAAATGCTGGTGTTCTGTTCCTCCCAGGCAGTTAACTTTCCAACTGGAAACCTGGGGAAGAAGCCCTGTTTTCTTGGTTGTACCATTTTGGAGCAGAGTTTCTGTCTCACTGAGTGGGGTGAGATGGAACAGATCTTGTTTCAAATATACTCTTACTCTTATCAAGTTTTAGTAGATTTTCTTGAGCATATGTATATTCATTTGCTGCAAGCCCATTTATAGAGACTTTAAATGGTTTCTTTTGAAAAGTAATTTTTACGTTTCACTGGAGACTAGGGTCATGGATCTTCTCATGTTATCATGCCAGAAGTGCCCTCTAACCCATCAGTAAATATCCTTTGTAAATATCCTTTCTTGTGCATTCTGTCCAGTGCTATATATTCATCCTTTGTAAATGTGGCAGTATTGACCCCAATTAAGAACATGGTTTCTTCTCTCTGGGAGTATCTATTCTAATTAGTGATCTATTTCTGTCCTCCTGTCATAAGACAAAGGTTTCCCAGCCAGTAGTCCTTGGCTAGTTTGCATACTTTGTTCCTAATAGTTTGCAAGACTGAATGTTAGAGTTTCCCAATCTTTGCCATTCTGGCCAGTACCTAGCAAACTGCAACCATAGATGCTGCCTTTAGAATTTTACCTGTGTTGTGGACCCAGTGCATTGGTGAGGATCATTCCATGACCCTGAACTTTATCATCAACCTCAGTGGGATTCTCCATACCTTCATATGCTGGGTGCTGGAAATAAAGGAATAAAAGGAGAAGTGAAGCTGGGAGCAATGGTGCAGGCCCATCATATCAGCAACTGGGAAAGCTGAGGTAAGGAGGATCACAAGTTCAAGACCAACCAGTTCTGGACAAATTAGCAACGCCTTCAGCAACTTAACAAGACCCTGTCTCAAAATTTAAAAATAAATAAATAAAAGGGCTAGGGGTGTAACTCAGTGTAAAGTGTCCCTGGGTTCAATCCCCAGTAACCCCACCCTCAACCCCCCAGAAAAGGTAGCTCAGTGGTAAAGCACTTCTGGGTTTAATCCTAGTACTGAAAAAGGAAAGGTGAAGTTGCTGCTTGGACAAAGTTCTCCTACTAATACAGATAGCTGTGAACAGCTGAGGATACTATAGTATACTAAATCAACACAGTAGTAGAGTCACAGAAGAGGACACAAATTAGCTTTATCCATGTCCAGAGTCACTGACACATACTCTGATTCTGAACCGATGACTAGATAGGATGTGAAGGAGGAAAGTGTTTTAGATGAGATTTGCATGCACAAAAATATTCCACTGGTGAAAAACCTGGTTTTCTGAGAATGTGAAAGAATTTATTATCATTTGGGAATGGGAGTGCAACTGCACTGGGTTCAGAGGAGGTCTACAGGAGCAGAGGAGATTTCTACTGGGACCTTCTAAGTTCTTGACGACATCCCAGAAAAGAATTTAAGGACACATCAGGTATGAGAGTTTTATTCTAAAGAGGAAAGTACACACTCAAGAATGAGAGTGCAGACAATCTCAGAAAGTGAGTGAGTTGCCTCATCTTGGTCTGCGTTTTTAACGTTTATAGAGGAACAGTAGCTAGGGGACTGAACTAGAGGTGGAGTCAGGGCAAGACTATAGACTTATCTACCAGTTTTCCTTGCACTTGTGCATTACCTTTGCATATTCTTTTTTTTTTTTTTTTTTGTATCACTGATTTCTTCAGTTTGGCTGCATCAATGTTTCTTCTTTTCTTGGTCCTTGTATTTCCTTAAATGATGGCATCATGTTCATCAATGGTTCTATATTGGATGCCTTTTCTTGAATAATAGATTTTGCAACCAATGTAAAGAATAGATAAAACTCCCGGTGTTAATACAATACCACCAACAAAGCTGCCACTGTCAAATTCTGATCTTTTTCCATTTAAATGACTAGTTGTTGTTACTGATGTCACTAAACTATTAGGAGCTGTGGTCATCATGGATGTTGACATTTTGGGATACATTTTATGAAATACTTATAGCTTTGGGTGTAGACTTTAAAGTGCTGGAAGTTATATTTGTTGAGGACCCAGGTGTTGCCATTTTAGAAGTCATTATGGGTTTGACAGTAACATCTGTCACATTGTTTGAGACCACGGGAACTGAAGTTGGTGATGGTTTCACAGTGGTGTTGCTGTTAGATGCAAATGTAGAGTTGGCATGCACGTTTTGCATACTCTCTGCTGGGGAGTTAGCACTGGAGTTTCGCAGAAGCACATGATTCCTTACATTGAGAGACTCTGCTGGACCTGTGCTGTCCCTGTTGGCCCCAGCAGCACCAGCACCTGCAGCGCCCCCAGGAGCAGCACGGCCCAAGCACCTCCAGTGCCGAGTCCCATTGTTCAGGGCAGGATGTGGTGGTTTCCTGGGTCCCAAATGCGCCGGGAGCGACGGCAGCGGGGAGAGCATCCCTTCTGCACACTCAAGCCAGCCCCAGGTCCTCTTCCGCAGCCCTCGACTCCCCTGCCTTTGCATATTCTAATCATACTTCCTATATAGGAAGTCTCATTAGCATCTTAAATCTCCACCCAGGAGTGTGCACTTTTTAAATTTGTTCTTTTTAGTTATATGTGATAGTAGAGTCTATTTTGATACATTTATACAAACATGGAGTATTTCTTATTAGGATCCCAGTCTTGTGGAAGTATATGATGTTGAGATTCACTGTGGTATATTCATATATGTACATAGGAAAGTTATGTCAGGTTCATCCATTGTCTTTCCTGTTCCTATCCCCACTCCCTTCCCTTCATTCCCCTTTGTCTAATCTACTGAACTACTGTTCTTCTCCTCTCCACCCCCTTGTTATGTGTTAGCATCCTCATATGGGAGAGGACATTTGACCTTTGGTGTTTTGGGATTGGCTTATTATTTCACTTAGCATGATAGTCTCCAGTTCCACCCATTTACTGGCAAATACCATAATTTCATTCTTTATGGCTGAGTAGTATTCCATTGTTTATATGTACCACATTTTCTTTATCCATTCATCTGTTGAAGGGCACCTAGATTGTTTCCATAGCCTAGTTATTGTGAATTGAGCTGCTATGAACATTGATGTGGCTGTGTCACTATAATATGCTGATTTTAAGTCCTTTGGGTATGTGTCGAGGAGTGGGATAACTGGGTCAAATTGGAGGTTCCATTCCAGGTTTTCCTGAGGAATCTCCATACTGTTTTCCAGAGTGGTTGCACCAATTTGCAGGTCTACCAGCAATGTATGAGTGTACCTTTTTCCCCCACATCCTCGCCAACATTTATTGTTACTTGTATTCTTGATAATTGCTGTTCTGGGGTGAGATGGAATCCCAGTGTAGTTTTAATTTGAATTTCTGTAATTGCTAGAGATGTTGAACATTTTTTTCATATTTTTTGACCATTTGTATTTCTTCTTCTGTGAAATGCCTGAACAAACAGCATCTTTACTGTACTTGGATAGTAAATCAGCAATCAGTGAACATTTTCTTTAAAAGGCCAGTTAATATTTTAGGCCTGACTACAGGCAGGCCATACAGTCTCTATATAACTAATTGTCATTATATAGTGTAAAAGTCAGTGTGGTGAAATGTCAGTGTAGTTTTAATTTGCATTTCTCTAATTGCTAGAGATGTTGAACATTTTTTCATGTATTTGTTGCCTGATTGTATTTCTTCTTCTGTGAAGTGTCTGTTCATTTCCTTTGCCCGTTTATTGATTGAGTTATTAGGTTTTTTTTTTTCCTTTTGGTGTTAATCTTTTTGAGTTCTTTGTATATTCTGGAAATTAACACCTTATCTGAGATGTGAGTGGCAAAGATTTTCTCCCATTTTGTAGGGCTCTCTTTTCACACTCTTGATTGTTTTCTTTGCTGTGAAGAAGCTTTTTAGTTTGATACCATCCAATTTATTGATTTTTGATTTTACTTCTTGAACTTTAAGAGTCTTTTTGAGGAAGTTGGTTCCCAAGGAAACATGTTGGAGGTTTGGGCCTACATTGTCTTCTAGTTGGTGCAGAGTTTCTGGTCTAATACCGAGATCTTTGACCCACTTTGAGTTGAGTTTTGTACAGGGTGAAAGATAGGGGTTAAATTTCATTCTGCTACATATGGATTTCCAGTTTTCCTAGCACCATTTGTTGAAGAGGCTGTCTTTTCTCCAATGAATGTTTCTGGTGTCTTTGTATATATAGCATGAGATAACTATTTATGTGGGTTTGTCTCTTTGTCTTCTATTCCATTGGTCTTCATGGCTGTTTTGGTGTCAATACTTTGCTGTTTTTGTTACTATAGCTCTGTAGTTTAATTTAAGGTCTGGTATTGTGATGCTTCTTGCTTCACTTTTCTCACTAAGGATCGCTTTGGCTATTATGGGGCTCTTATTTTGCCAAATGTGCTTCATGACTGCTTTTTCTATTTCTAAGTAGAACATCACTGGAATTTTAATAGGATTTGCATTAAATCCGTATAGCATTTTTGGCAGTATGTCCATTTTGGTGATATTATTTCTGCCTATCCAAGAACATGGGAGATATTTCCATCTTTTAAGGTCTTCTTCAATTTCTTTCTTTAGTGTTCTGTAGTTTTCATTATAGAGGTCTTTCACCTATGTGCATTGTAATATTATAATGAGACTAGGGTCATTTTTCAGTCACCAGTCTTTTTATTTTGGTACGGGGGATTGAACCCAGGGGTACTTTACCACTGAACTACACCCCCAGCCTCTGCCCCGCCTTTTTAAAATTTTGAGTCAGTGTTTCACTAAGTTGTTTAGGGCCTTGATAAATTGCTGAGGCTGGCCTCAAATTTGTGCTCCTCCCCCTCGGCCTCTTGTGTTGCTGGAATTCCAGGTGTGTGCCACTATGCCTGGCACCAGTCTTTTTTTTTTTTTTTTCCCCAAATTATTTATCTGTGGTACTAGGGGATTGAACCCAGGGACACTGAGATATACCTGTAGTCTTAAAAATTTTTTTCTTTGGGTCAGGGACTCCCTAAATTGGGAAGCTGGCTTCAATCTTGCTATCCTCCTTCCACAGCCTCCCATGTTGGGCCCAGCTGCAAAGATTTTGATCATTAAATGCATATACTCACTAAAGGAGTGGTTCTTTCAGATGCCATGTATCTTGAGGTTTTGTTGCCTTTTCAGCCACTGGGCAAGCTGTGGGCAAGTATGCTGGTGTAAGGATATAGGCTGAGTTGTTTGTTCTGTATTCCAAAGGTTTATAGGAATTTCTCTAAATAAAAATTCCTATCTCAGGAGGAAGTAGCAGTTGATGCACCAGGGAAGACAGGTAGGGACTAGATGGTCTTGCATAAGGCTGGGAAATTTTGATTTTAAGCCTAATTAAAACTTTCAAAGTAAGAATCGCAGTATAGAACAGAAAGAATCTTTGAGGTTGTGGACTACAATGCCTTGTTTTATTTTATTTTTTCCTTTTCCTTTTGTGCTATTGGGAATTGAATCTTGGGCCTCTTGCATGCTAGGTAAGCACTCTACCACTGAGCTACATTCTCAGTCCTTCCTTGTTTTGATTATCATTGTGGATGTCCTGGCACATTGGCTTTAGATAGCAAACACTTAGGAAATAGCCATCTTCTATTTTATTTTATGGGGCTCCATTAGGGGGGATATGCATTACTGTAATAACGGGCTCCAGAATTATACATTCTTAGTATTTTTATATTCTCGTTAAAATATATTTTACACAAACACATGCATGCATGTGCAAGAGAGAGCTTATTTTGTGCCAGGTACTATTCTAAGATTTTATGTGAATTAACTCATTTGTAATGCTCTCCATTTGAGGGTATTTTGAGATTTTGTACTACAGTTATGTCCATTTTACAAATGATGTGCATGATACATTGAAAATAAGTGATAGAACCAAGATTCAAACCCAGGCATCTAAGCTTCAGAATCAAAACTCTAAACTATATGCTATATTGAGTCCAAGCCAGTATAACCTCTGACTCTAGCTGAACACCTTTGTTTTAGATTGGCTGACGATTTGAGAATATTTGCCTTTGTTCTATTTGGTAGGCATAATATGCATTAACAAACTATTTTAAGCTAAGCATTCTGCTACATGTTGTAGGAAAAACTCTGGTAAGAGACACTCATTTGGTTATTAATAATAACATACTCTGTTCTATACAAGGCCTTAAGCTTTGGGGGTGGGTCTATGGATCTAAATTAATTATTCATTTAGATGTTCTAGAAAATTTATAAGGTACTGGGTGAAGAGATAAATGATAAAATACAGTATTTAGTTTTGAGTTGCTTAGGGAGACTAAGTAATTATAGAACAGAATTATAGATGTATAATCCTGAGAACTAAGGGGCAATTAACTCACCTGGGAGAAGTCTGGAAAACTTTACAGAGAGAGTGACTTTATCCTTAACAAACAAAAGTTGGAGAAAATATTTTATATGGAGCACTTTATGCAAAGGTTTGGGGATATAAAAAGAGTGTGGTTTGCTTGAGGAGCCTGAAGTGGCTTGATGTGTCTAGAGCAGGAGTTAGTAGCTTTTTCTGTAAAGAGCCAAATAGTAAATATTTTAGGATTGCTGGCCATAGAGTCACTGTAACAATTATTCAATTCTGTCTTTGTTGCATGAAACAGCCTTAGAAAATATCAGTGAGTGAACCGGGCTATGTTCCAATAAAATTTTATTTACAAAAGCAAGTGTCAGGGCTGGGGTGTGGGTCAATGGTACAAAGTTTGCTTAGCATGTGAGGCATTGGGTTCTATTTGTAACACTGCATATAAATAAAGAAAACAAAGATCCATCAGTAACTTAAAAAAAAAATAAAGCAAGTGGCAAACTGAATTTGTCCCATAGCCATAGTTTTCTGACCACTGGTCTGGAGTGTAAGGTAATTTAGGAAAAGGGAATGGCCAAGACTGGGAAGTAAGTCTGTGGGCCACATTGTAAAAGACCTTGAATGCCAGATTGAAGCTAGGACTTTGTCCTGGAAATAATGGAGAGTCATGAGATTTTAAGTAGGTGAATTGATCTAGTTAGGTTTGTACTTCATAAAGATTATTCTAGTGTTTGATATGGTAGAAGTGAGACAAGACATAAAAAACACGAGTGAGAAATTACTCTTCTCTCCCTACCTTCTAGCAGGGGCTTCTGATGTCGTTGTAGACAGGTATTTCATCCCTGAAACATCTATGTCCCAACACTGTGTGTTAAAGACATGCAGAGCTACATCCTTGCTGGATGTTCAGGAGGTCAACAGGAGTTGGGTAGTACAGAGAATGTAACTCATGGCTTCTTAATACTAAGCAGTGGACTTTCAGGGGAAGTGGGAGTGGAGGCCATGTGGTTTGGTTTGGAAGATATGGAAGGTAAGTAGTGAGGAGCAAGGTTGGATGGGGAAGGAGCATTAATTGGTTTTAAAAAGAACCCAGGAGAGCTGCCCACATCCCTGTATCCAAAGATGTGCTGCTCTTCTTCTGGCCTATGTTAGTGAACTCTGGGCCTGCATTGTAGGAATTCTAGAGAGATGTCTCTTCTCTGCTTCTACCCACACTACTTCACTACTGCTTAACACTTGGGATGGGGTTGTATGCTTTTGTGCCAGCTCCTAGGAGATCACTTTTCTGAGCTCATGAGCTAAATATATCTAGTGACAGCTGGTGCCTTGGCACTTCAGTGAGTTATTGAGCTGCAGTTCTAGTCAGTGCTCCATTCCTCATGGTAAGGCAAATTAGGGCAAATCTTTTAGAGAGCTTCCTTGGATCTTCTTGAGGGAGGAGTTGCTCGTTCTGAGTCTGAAAGAGTAAATCCTTTTTGTGGGAGCCCAAAAGTGGCCTGTTTTGTTTTGGCTTTTTGTTGCTTTTGAACTTTGCCTTCAATCAGACTTTAGCTATTATTTGGATATGGGACAGTGTTTAAGATGTGATAATGAGTACCTCAGATATATTGGACATCAGAGTAGTAGTTAAATATAATGTTCTAATAGGTAATGTTTATGACTGGGTAACTGGGAGCTTATATCAGGATATGGTTTGGCAGGGAAGATAGACATATAACCAGACTGACAAAGGTATGCACAGTAGTTGTGTGAACATAGAAAAGATCATCTTTATCAGGAATTTTTTTTCTTGCCAGGCATGATGACACATGCCTGTAATCCCAACAATATGGGAGGCTAAAGCATTAAAATCACAAGTGCTAGGCCAGCCTAAGCAACTTGGCCCTAAGCAACTTAGTGAGACCCAATTTCAAAATTAAAAATAAAAAGTGGTGGGGTTGTAGCTCAGTGGAAAAGCACCCCTGGTTTCAATCCCATTACCAAATTTTTTTTTAAAAATAAAAAAGTGAAAATAAATAAAAGAACCTTTTTCTTTTTTCTCTCCTTATTTCACCCTCCTTCCAATAATAATCATACCTAACTTTTGAGTTATGTGTTAAAATTTAAGAGTTATTTTGTGTACATCAGGAAACATAAACTCAATGTCTTTGCGGAACTGAGAGTATCTTAAATGACTACTGTGGGTCTTATACATGCATATGCATAAATCTGTGAGTGGTGGGAACAGTGGCAAACTAGAGAGCACGTGATTTTTCAGAAGAGGGCAGCTGCTGCTCAGCTCTCACATATTGATTGTTCCCATGTAGATTTGTGAACCTAGGACTGGTGCCAACAGTTTGGGGCTTGAGGCCTTCATTTGGTCCCTCAGCACCAAATCTCCCATCTCTAATCCCCGCCCCCCGCCTTTGATATGGACAGTTGATATTTTCCTCAATTTTAAGTAAAACAAAAAAAATACATAAAATGTTGCATTTGAAAATTAATTTCTAATGAACTGTCTACATAAAAATAGTGTATTTGCTGGGCATGGTGACAATCACCTTAATTCCAGTGGCTTGGGATGCCTGGGCAGGAGGATCTCAAGTTCAAGGCCAGCCTCAGCAACTTAACAAGGCCCTAAGGAACTTACTGTATTAAAAAAAAAAAAAAAATCAAAAACAGTTGGTATGTAAAACGGTAAAATGCCCCTGGGTTCAATCCCTGCCCCCCTCCACCACCACCACCCAAAAAAGTGGTCCATTTGCTTTGAAGACACAACCCTGTGATGAGTCTCTTAGCTGCTGCCTTCCCCTTCTAATCAAATTGTAACCCTTAAGCCTCTCCTATACAGAATTCTAAGTCACTGGAGTTTGGTATTGTTAGATCTTCTTTTTGTTGTTATTGTTTTAGAAGACAGTCTGAAAAGCAAAGCTTAGGTTCAACTTTACAATATACTCTGCAGCCAATAAAAAAGATCCTTGTAAAGGCAGTTTATGACTTCTGCAAACATGTCTCATCCTTCTTGAATGAGAGGGATAATTAGCTCTCAGTTTGAGAGGATAATAAGGTAATAGGCCGAGAAGCTTGCCCAAAAGCCATATAGGAAGTAAGTGGCCTGTTTTATAGGTTCTGAGTTCTTTATAGTATGTTACTTTTCTGAATCTTAGGACCTGATTATTGTAGCCTCACTTCTTTGTTCTCTAAAAGGGTTCAAAAAGAATCAGACCCTTCCTTCACACAGAGTGTCTATCGGCCATGTTCGTCATTTGGCACCATTTTCTTGCTGGTCTTGTTTTCTGATCCTGTTCCCTCTTTGCATGTGTTTATGGCTCCACTAAGACTTGTATGTGAGTTCCTGTGTAGATACTTTTTTTCCCCCAGTACTGGGGATTGAACCCAGGGATACTTTACCAATGAGCTACAATCCCAGCTATTTTTATTTTTCATTTTGATATATGGGCTCACTAAGTTGCCAAGGTTGGCCTTGAACTTCTGATCTCCCATCTCAGCCTCCTCAGTCATTGGAATTACAGGTGTGCACCACCACACCCAGCTTGTAGATCTACTTTTTAGACTGTCTGTGAGCTTCTCTGCTATCTACATACTTCATGATCAGGCTTGACTATTAAAAAAAAAAGTCTTAGCTGGGCATGGTGGCGCACGCCTGTAATCCAAGTGACTTGGGAGGATGAGTCAGGAAGATCACGAGTTCAAAGCCAGCCTCAGCAACTTAGCGAGGCCCTAAGCAACTCAGTGAGACACTGTCTCTAAATAAAATACAAAATAGGGCTGGGGATGTGGTTCAGTGGCTGAGTGCCCCTGAGTACAATCCCCAGTTACAAAAAAAAAAAAAAAAAAAAGTCTTATTTCTTATGGGCTCCCCATAAATAGCTGGTATCTCCTAGAGTTACCTGGTAATTGTAAAATCCCATTCTTTGGAGATTTTAACATTTCCCCTTCTAAGGTCTGTTGATAGCTCAGTGAGGATAAAGATTTTGTCTGTTTTGGTTACCATTTCATGCATTTCTAGTACCTGGAACTATACCTGTTATGGAAATTTTCATTAAACATATGTTGAAGTCTTAGTAACTTGGGAGACTGAAGCAAGAGAATTGCTTGAGCCCAGGAATTCAAGGCCAGCCTGGGCAACATAAGAAGACCCCATCTTAAAAAAAAAAAAAAAAAAAAATATATATATATATATATATACGTATTATATATATATTATATATTTATGTATAATGCATGTGATATATATACTTATATATACACATATATGTACAATATATTTTCATGGTTTAAATATGAGGTGTTCCCCAAAATCTCATGTGTGAAAGAATGGAAGAAAGTTTAGAAGTAAAATGATTGGGTTATTAGAGTCTTGATCTAATCAGTACATTAATCCTCTGATAGGAATGAATTAGGTAGTAACTGTAGGTAGGTAGAATATGGCTGGAGGAGGTTGGGTCACTGGGGGTGTGTCTTTGGTATTTATTTTGTTCCTGCTGAGTGGAGCAGTCTCTCTGCTTCACCATGAACCCAGAGCGGTGGAGCTGGTCATCTATGAACTGAGACCTCTGAAACTGAGCATCAAAATAAACTTTTCCTCCTATATATTTTTTTTTTCCAGATCTTTTGGCCACAGCAGTGAAAAAGCTGACTAAAATGTGTGTGTGTGTGTGTGTGTGTGTGTACTAACTTATAAAGAGAAAAGATGTATTTTGGCTCACAGTCCTGTAGATTCCAATCCAATGTGTCCTAATTTTTTTTGAGTCTCTGTCTGAGTAATGGAGCAAATGACTTATATCACTAAGTCAGGAAGCAAAGAGCAAAAGGAGACTGGAGGCCTACAATCCCCTTTGATGGCATGCCTCCAGTGACCCATTTGAAAGGACCTTTCAAATGTTGCATCACATCCCAATAGTGATATCCTAGAAACTAAGCCTTTAACATGTGGACCTTTGAAGGATGCTTATCCAAACCATAATAATGAATCACTAATGTTAGCCTTCAATGGAAGTGGAATCCACCTTTGATAGGAGGATTGTTAACGAATTTGGGTACAATTTCGGAATTTGTGGATGTTTTAAAATCATCACGGCAAGTAATTTAACTTTCTAAAACTAATGTGATTTGGGAAAAATTGCTTTATCTTTTAGAGTGTTACTATTCTCATTTCTAGAATAGGTGTGATAATTCATTGTGAAGATTAGATGAGAAAATATTGTGGAAGTTCTTAGAATATTTCTTAGTATATAAAGAAGTACTCAAAAATTGTTAATTATTCTTTCCATTCTTTCTTCCTTCTTCTAGCTTATTAAATTTCAATTAACTCTCATTGATCTTTCCATAATTCAGAAAACAGTATGAGGAAAGAATTTCTAATTCACATTTATTTTTTTCAAGTGAAACATGTGACAAGAAAATATAGCTTCAATGGCAACTAAGACATATGCACAAGGAAAGATACACGAGTGGTATCATACACATGCATTGGGTCAGTGGAATGTGCTATGAATAGCTAAAGGCAAATGACCTGTGTGGAGATCTTGGTGGACTGGCTCCGAGGAATTTCTTGTGACTTGTGTACTTTCCCCTTGCAGTTCCTGAGGGAAGACCTCAATTACCATGACCCAACAGTGAAGCACAGCACCTTCCATGGTGAGGACAAGCTCATCAGCGTGGAGGACCTGTGGAAGGCATGGAAATCCTCAGAAGGTAATAGGCAGCCTGGTTGTCATTCCTGGTTGTTAGAAGGTTCAGAGAAGAGAGAAGAAGATAACAAATTGAACTTAAAGAGACATGAACATAAAATACTTAGTAAAAACAAATTATTGAAATGATTCTATATATAGTCACTGAATAAGACTGACTATATGGTCACTATGCTAGGAAGTGAGGGAGATTCTCCAGAGTCAGAGCTGTCTTTCATCGGAATGCTTTTTGAATTCTAGCCTATCTCTCCTTCTTTCCTCATTCCCACCCAATGGGAATTTTCCAACTTCTTATGCATCATCTCTAGAGATGAGGAGTTTGCTGGTCTCTTGAGGCAACCTCTTTTTTCTGTAGCTCCCTCTTAGTCCCAAAGTGCAAGTGGACTCTCTTTTGAGTCTTCTCTTTTCCAGGTTGAGTAGCCCTAGTTGTTTGAAGAAAACATTTTCTCAGTTCTGTCGTCCTCCTCGATAGCTTGTTTTCTGCCTGTAAAAAATTTTGTAAATGTGTTTCTTAAATCCTGGAGTTGGACACAGACTCCCAAATCGTTACAGAATTGAGCTGGATTGTCACCTCAGTTCTGAACCCTGTTCATCTGTTAACATAGTTGGATTAGATACTGGTCCCTTCTGATGTCACATCACTCTACTGATTTGTATTGAATTTATTAATGAAAACTTTAGATCTTTTCCATATGTGAAACTGCTTAATCATGACTACCATTTTTTTCTCTGTAGTATTTTCAAAGTATTTTGTGAAGGAATAGGTCTAATTGTGTGAGATTTTGTAGGAAAAGTAAAAAGTGGGCTTTAGCTTTCTTTGACATTAAAAAGATTGGAAACTGTCTCTTAGCATAGGTCCTTGTGTTTGTCAGCCTTTTGTCTCTGTGACCAAAATACCTGGCAAAAACAACTTAGGGAGGATAGATTTATTTTGGCTCATGGTTTTGGAGGTTTCATTTGATGGTTGGGTGACTCTAAGGCAGAAACATGGTGGAAGGGCCTGGTGGAAGAAAGCTGTTCAATTCATGTTAGCTGGGAAGCAGGGGTTGGGTAGGGTGGGACCAAGGGAGAAGATAAACCTTTCCTGGACAGCCACAAGTGACTTGCTTCGTCCAATTAAGTCCCATCTCCCAGTAGTCCATTCAGCCAGTGGATTAGTGCACAGATGAGGTCAGAGCTTTCATGATCCAATCACTTCCCAAAAGCTCTACCTGGGAATGATTGAGACTTTGGGGAACATTCCAGATCCAAATGATAACAGTAGTCCTGATGCTAAGAAGGGTTAAATATAAGTGACCACCAGCATTCCTGGTTTTTAGATGAGGAACCTTACTCCTTGGCCTATAAAATTGCTAGTGATTATGCATGATTATGCATTTAGTAGAGCCAGGACTTAAATTTAGGCCTTCTGATCTCTAGGCCAATGCTTTTCCTTAAAATCTTGGTTGAAAGCACTAATCTGGTGGTAGAGAAGACTACTTTTGACAGAAATGAGGCAGTTTCTATTTTTTATTTAAATTCTTACCCAGAATTATAGAATTTTAGATCTGGAAGGAATCATCTGTAATGTAGGTAGACAGTGTTAGATTTGAAGCAGGAAGACCTGGAGTCTGATCCTAGTTCAGGGATAGACAAGCTGATGTTTCTTGTTAATTGTGTTTTATCAATTTAGAAGGAGCATAAGGAAACTGTGTGAGAGAGCTTTCTGGAAATCTTCAAACGCTGAGTTCCGGCCAGGTGTGGTGGCGCATGCCTGTAATCCCAGTGGCTTGGGAGGCTGAGGCAGGAGGATCACAGGTTCAAAGTCAGCCTCAGCACGGGCAAGGCACTAAGCGACTCAGTGAAACCCTGTCTCTAAATAAAATACAAAATAGGGCTGGGGATGTAGCTCAGTGGCCAAGTGCCCCTGAGTTCAATCCCCGGTTCCAAAAAAAAAAAAATAAAACAAAAAAAAATAATAATAATAAAAATAAATAAATAAATAAATAGAAGCTGAGTTCCTTGTGGGGGGTTATCTTTAATAGTTCCTGAGCAATTCAAACTGTCTACTGATAAAAGATGAAGCAGTGACATGAACTTTGGAATTCAACCAACATTGCCAGGAAAGATCTTCCATCAGTACCATTTAATTTTGGTTTTCTTCTTCTCTAGTAACATAAAGGTAGGGCACCTAATTTTTAAGAGCAGACTTTTTAAAGTAGGAACATAGAATGAAAGATGGTAGGGAGAGCATTTGTAGCTTTTTCGGAAAACTCACAGAGAAGTAGCTGGGAAGAGAAGGTGACCAAGAGGAAGCAAAAATAGAGGGATTGAATCATAATACTAGAAAACAGCTCCAGGCAATTTTCTGGCAAGAACATTATTTTTGGACTCAGCAACTATTTGGGACACTTCCAGTGTATTCTGAATTACAGGAAAATGGAAGACAATGGGGTGAGTTTTTGGAGGAGAGGAGCAGAGAAAAACATTTAAATGCATAGTAATGTAGTTAACCTAAATAGGAGAAGATATATATATATATATATATGTATATTTAACCTTTTTAGCATTGGTTTACTATGTGTTATACCTAGTGGTTTGATAAACTAGAGTAAGATTCATTTTGTATCCTATTCTTACCAATAACTTGTCTCATTGTTCAGAACAAAGGCCCCTAATCTCTCTAGAGTGACAATTTCTAGAGCTACAAAAAGCATATAATATTCTAGCACTGGCTCAAACTGGCTAGCCTGAGTTTAGCTAGATGATGTAGATATCAGCGGCAATCATTTATGTTCAGACCATTATCTGGCTAATGTCAGTCTCATCTATGTGATTAATGTTGTTAACATTTTCTGACTAATGTTGGAAGCCAGTCTTTTCTCTGTTATTTAGATCTGAACAGAAAAGCTGGCTAATCTCTATATTAACCACTTCTGGATTTTAATAATAAAAACAACAATTCAAGGCCAGGTGCAGTGAAGCATACCTGTAATCCCAGCTACTTGGGAGGCCAAGGCAGGAGGATTACAAATTCAAGGCCAATCTTAGCAATTTAGTTATACCCTGTCTCAAAATTAAAAAAAAAAAAAAAAAAAAAAGGAAGTGTTGAGGAAGTAGCTAAGTGGTAGAGTGCTTACCTAGCATGCATGCATCCCTTGGGTTAGTCCCCAGAACTGTAAAAACAAATAAAGCTGGGTGTGGTGTTGCATACCCGTAATTCCAGTAATTTTGGAGGCTGAGGCAGGAGTATCACAAGTTCAAGGCCAATTTAAGCAATTTAGCCTGGCGCTAAGCAACTTGGCAAGACCCTGTCTCAAGATAAAACAGCAACTAAAATTTATATAATATTTAATATGTCCTAGGCACTATTCTAAGTGTTTAATGTATATTAATTCATTTATTTTTTAAAAAACTTTAGGGAGTATAGATACTGTGATTATCTCATTTACTTAACTATAAAGCAAAGAGAGATTAAGTGAAACAATTTTAATTCACAGATTAAAGAAGACTACCCTTACTTCAAACATCATCCATAAGCTTTGGGAATTCACAGAACTCCTGCAGTTTTTACCAACTGGCCACAAATTTGGGAGTTCCCAGAGGCCCCCTAGGTTCCATAATTTGATGGAGCTATTCAAAACTCAAAAAAGCCCTGTATTTAAGATTATAGTTTTATTACAAAGACTACAAAATAGGACTGGATCTCTTAGGTTGAGATCTGGCACTTCTGTGTATTCTCCTGGTAGATAGGACACATCACCTTCCCAGCACATCTATGTGTTTGCCAATCAGAAAGTTCAGTTGGTGAACTTTGGTGTCCACCATATTTGTTAAATTTTTTTTTCTTTTTACATAGTCATGATTGAATTGTTGACTTTGTAATTGAACCCAGTCTTTAGCCCCTTTCTTTAGAAGGGTGGACTGGTATCAGCCAAAGCCCCAACTCTCTAATCACCTGGTTGGTCTTTCTGGTGACAACCCTGCCATTCTTAGCCATATTATTAGCATAAATTTGAGTGTGATCCAAGGTACCCACCAGGAATAAGAAAGATAGCCCTGTCACTGGGAAAATTCTAAAAGGTTAGGAGTTACCTCCCAGGAATAGAGGGCCAAGACTAGTCAATTTCCTTACTCTACAACCTTAAGTAATTAAATAAGGAAGAACTGAACAGACTGAACTGAGGAAGGACCTAGAATAAGACTTTAGGGATTCCAGAAGCAGAGACTAGGGCATTGGCCTTTTGTAATTGGCTCTCTCAGATGACTCTTCATTCATTTTTCATCTCTAAGTATTTTTGTTCAAGAGTCTGATATGGCTGGGGTATGGTTGGAAATGGGTGGGGTTAGAGATGGAGAACTAGATTGGCACAGACTGGATTATAGATTTGTATAGCGTAGTTGAAAGTATATGCTGCAATTTCTAGTCCCTACAAGACCATGTGAGGTAGGGGGAGTGGCATTTCTTGAAGGAATACTGAGTAGATTCTGTAAAAATCTGAGAAATAGAATTGTTGGAATAGTTGAGCCACTGGAAATGGTAACTTACAGTAGCATTGATTTAAAGGGATCCTCCTTTAAAGCATGGCTTTTATTTCTTCTAAACAAAGTGCATTGTTACTGTTTCTCCTACCCTTCCTGGACACTAGATTTTAAATTATGCTATCTGACAAACAAAGTATATTTATTTCTTTTTCTTTTCTGGTACTAGGGATTAACACAGGGCCTTGTATACATCCCAGGGTCTCATATATGTTAGGCAAGTACTACTGCCACTGAGCTACATCCTCAATCCCAAAGTTTATTTCTTAAGTAATAATTTCTTTCCTGGTACTGGGGTTGTAGTTCAGTGGTGGGGTGCTTGCTTAGCACTTGTGGGACACTGGGTTTGATCCTCAGCACCACATTAAAAACAAAAAAATCAATAAAGGTATTGTGTCCATCTACAAAAAAATAAAGAAAAAAATAATTTTGCCATTTTTCTGAATAAAACACATCATAACTCAATCTTTGATTCCAACTAAACAATATGATTCCAGCTAAAAGTAAAAGAATCTGATAGTCTAATGTGCATATGGACTTTGTCATGAGAAAATGTTTATTTTCTACTAGGCTTTTGGAAACAGTGAGATAAGTTCATAGATCTCCATGTCTGTCCATGCTACTCTTTGGAGGAGAGGATTTTTCTGCAGAAGGCAGTGAATCAGTACTGGAGAATCAGGAGGTTTTTCAAGAGGAAGCCCAGCAGAACTGGTAACTCTTGATACAGCAGAGAGAGGCCAGGTGGCACCAGACTTCTGTCTAAACCCTTTCAAAAGTCAGGTCAATGTGTAAGAGTTAGCATCTCTTTTTGCTTTTTCATAAACCTAGTGAGAAATATGTTTATTCTTTTTCTTTTAGCCATTAAAAAGTTAATTTGTTAAGTGAATGAATCCTCAAGACATTTAGTTAAAAACATCAGTCATTAGTTGTTGCTACATTTTTGGGGAGAAAGATATAATTGTACTACTGAGCTACATCCCTAGTTCAGTTCTTTCCTTCCTTTTCCTAAAATTTTTAAATTTTATTTGTTCTAATTAGTTGTACATGACAGCAGAATGCATTTGTACATTGTGATAGATCATACATAATTTCTCATATTTCTGATTAAACATATTGCAGTTGTTACACTTTTGATCTGCTTCCAGTTTTTCCTCTTACATATAAAGCTTCTATGAACACTCACATAAGTCTTTGTACAGACATGTATTTTTTTTTCTCTTAGGTAAATACCTAGGAGTGGAATGACTAGATCATATGGTAGGTATATTTTTAAGAAACTATCAAACTGTTTTCCAAAGTAGTTGCACCATTTTATGTTACCACCAATAAAGTATGAGATTTTCATTTCTTCCATATCCTTGCCAACATTCAGTATGGCTGTCTTTTAAATTTTAGCTGTAGTATAGTGGTATTTCTTAATGGTTTTCATGTTTGCCTTATGATGAATGATATTGGGCATGTTTTCATGTATATGAGTTGCCATTTATTTTCTTTGGTGGAATATCTGTTAATCTTTCATCTTTTTTATTTGTTTGTTTTTAAATTGAGTTTTGAGAGTTGTTTATATATTCTGGACATTAGTTCTTTATCAAGTATAGGTAGCCTTCTGTACCTGCAGGTTCCACATCCACAGATTCAACTAACCTTGAATTGAAATTGTTTGAAAAGTATTTCCAGAAAATTTCAACACACAAATCTTCTGTGTTGCAAATTGAGCACTACATGAAACCCATACGAATTAGGTGATGTATTGGCATACCCTGCTACTATAGCCTTCCACCATTTCACAGATCCTCAGTCTCTCTCCAGTACTCATTGGGCATTGCTTCTTATTCATCTACTATGTAGTTAGGCCTAGATTGATGTTTCTGTATTGAACATGTACACATTTTTTTCTTGTTATTTTTCCTTAAGTAATATAGTATAACAGTTATTTACATAGCATTCACATCATGTTTGGTACTATGTGTAATCTAGAGATGATTTAAAGTATACTGAAAGGTGTGTGTAGGTATGCAATCCCTCTCTGATACTGAAGATAACCATATATGTTTTGCAGAGATTTTCTTCTGCTAGGTGGGGTGGTGCTCAGGAGGCTTTTTAGGTTTTCTCTACCCTGGGGGTAGCATTGTATTTGATGACCTCATTCTTGCTTAAATACCCTTTCTTGCTGCACCAGAGAAAGAAGTAGTGATTCCTCAGTAAAACATATCTCTATCACCTTGAGGTGATGGAAGAAATTTGAAGAATACAGTGGCAGCCTTTAAGCATGGAATTGGAAGTGACATTCTAGAATTGGACTTCCACTTAAAAAGGATGAACAACTTGTGTCACGTCATGAGAATCTAAAAGATCAGCTGGAGTCAATGTAAACATCTCTGATCTTAACTATTGTGAGCACTTACTTCACCTTGGCACACTAGATGTCCCATTTCAAAGAACATGCCAACATGAAGGAAAAAAATCATCAAATTCTTTTATTGAAGGAAGTTGTTGAGGCCTTTCCTAATACTACCATTAATATTGATATCAAAGTTGATAATAAAATGCTAATTAAAAGGTTTAAAAGTTAGTGAAGCAGTATAAACAAAAACACATAACAGTGTGGGGGTAATGCCAGTTATTAAATTATAAAAAAGTGCTACAAAGAGAATTCAGATGTTCTTATGTTCATGTGTTCTGCCCATTCTTGACCTTTTGTTCACTGGCCTCTTACTCTTTGTGCCCATTTGAAAATCGTTTTTTGTTTTTTTTTTTGAAATTCTGATGTCTTTTGTCATATTGAAGTTAAAAGAAACTCACATCATGTCTAAAAGTCAAGTTTCTCATCTGACTTTCTAATATCTTGCTAATGAGGAAAACTTTGTTTGACTACCTCACTGCCTGAGGCATTCAATTATATATTTGGGTATTAAGAGTGTATATTTGGGTATTAAAAATCTGGGGGGAAAACAGATTATTCAATAAACCTTAAAAGATCTTTAATATTTCTGTTTAGAAAAAGAAATGCTCAGAATCACTGAAAGAATACATGAAAAACACCTAAGAAAAAAATATTTCACTATAATTTCCCTAAGACATTTCCAGAATGGTAAAAGGTTTAATCAGTTGTTATTATGTCATTTTAAAATATGTGTGAATATGTGGAAACTATATACTGTTTATCTTTAAAATAATATTGCATAAATTACTATTCTTTCCATGTTGTTTTTTTGGGGGGGGCCTTTTTATTTTTTATTTATTTATTTTTTAACTTTTATTTTTGCGGACTGCATTTTGATTCATTGTACACAAATGGGGTACAACTTTTCATTTCTATGGTTGTACACAATGTAGAGTCACACCATTCATGTAATCATACATGTACATAGGGGTCAGTCTACTATCTTTTCTTCACCCGCCCCTCCTGTCCCATTTTCTACTACACCATCCAAAGTTCCTCCATTCTTCTCTTCCCCTGGCTCGCCCCCCCCCCCCCCCCCCCCCCCCCCGGCCACCCCTGTTATGTATCATTATCCACTGATCAGAGAAAACATTCTGCCTTTGGTTTTTTGGCCTTGGCTTATTTCGCATAGCATGATATTCTCCAACTCCATCCATTTACCTGCAAATGCCATAATTTTATTCTTCTTTATGACTAACATTCCATTGTGTGTCTATACCACAGTTTCTTTATCCATTCATCAATTGAAGGGCATCTAGGCTGGTTCCACAATCTAGCTATTGTGAATTGAGCAGCTATGAACATTGATTGATATGGCTGCTGCATTGTAGTATGCTGATTTTAAGTCCTTTGGGTATAAACTGAGGAGTGGGATAGCTGGGTCAAATGGTGGGTCCATTCCAAGTTTTTTGAGGAATTTCCATACCGCTTTTTGCAACTCCAATTTGCAATTCCAATTTGCAACTCCAGCAGCAATGTATGAGTGTGCCTTTTTCCCCACATCCACACCAACACTTATTATTGCTTGTGTTCTTGACAACAGCCATTCTAATTGGAGTGAGCTGAAATCTTAGGTTGGTTTTAATTTTATCTTCTCTAATTACTAGAGATGATGAGCACTTTTTCATATATTTGTTGATCACCTATATATCTTCCTCTCTGAAGTGTCTGCCCAGATCCTTAGCCCATTTATTGATTGGGTTCTTTGTATTTTTGGTGTAAAGTTTTTTAAGTTTTTTATAAATTTTGGAGATAAGTGCTCTATCTGAAGTGTTTGTGGAATAGATTTTTTTTTCCAACTCTGTAGGCTCTCTCTCTTCACATTATTGATTGTTTCCTTTGCTGAGAGAAAGCCTTTGAGTTTGAATCCATCCCATTTATTGATACTTGCTTTTATTTCTTGTGCTCTGGGGGTCTTGTTAAGGAAGTCTAAGCCAACATGAAGCCAACATGAAGATTTGGGCCTGCTTTTTTTCCTACTTGGTGAAGGGTCTCAGGTCTAATTTCTAATCCTTGATCCATTTTGAGTTGAGTTTTGTACAGGGTGAGAGATAGGGGTTTAATTTCATTTTACTGCATATAGATTTCCAGTTTTGCCAGCACCATTTGTTAAAGAGGCTATCTTTTCTCCATTGTATGTTTTTGCACCTTTGTCTAGTATGATATAACTGTCCTTATGCGGGTTTGTCCCTGTGTCTTGTATTCTGTACAATTGGTCTTCCTGTCTATTTTGGTGCCAAGACCATGCTGTTTTTTTTTAACTATTGCTCTATAGTAGAGTTTAAGGTCTGGTATTGTGATACCTCTTGCATCACTCTTCCTGCCCAGGATTGCTTTGGCTATCCTGGGTCTTTTATTCTTCCAGATGAATTTCATGATTGCTTTCTCTATTTCTATGAGAAATGTCATTGGGATTTTAATTGGAATTGTGTTAAATCTGTGTAGTGCCTTTGGAAGTATGGCCATTTTGATACTAATAAATCTGCCTATCCAAGAACATGGAAGATCTTTCCATCTTCTAAGGTCTTCTTTAATTTCTCTCTTTAGTGTTCTGTAGTTTTCATTGTAGAGGTCTTTCACCTCTTTTATTAGATTGATTTCCAAGTATTTTTTTTTTTGAGGCTAGTGTGAACTGAATTGTTTTCCTAATTTCTCTTTCAGAGGATTCATCACTTATGAATAGAAATATATTAGTTTTATGTGTGTTGATTTTATATCTTGCTATTTTACTGAATTCATTTATTAGGTCTAGAAGTTTTCTGGTAGAGTTTTTTGGACCCTCTAAATATAGCATCATGTCATCTGCAAGTAGTGACAGCTTGAGTTCTTCTTTTCCTATTCATATTCCTTTAATTTCTGTGGTCTGTCTAATTGCTCTGGCTAGTATTTCAAGCATGATGTTGTACAGAAGTGGTGAAAGAGGGCATCCCCATCTTGTTCCAGTTTTTAAAGGGAATGTTTTCAGTTTTTGTCCATTAAGAATGATGTTGGCCATGGGATTAGCATAAATAACCTTTACAATGTTGAGGTATGTTTCTACTATCTCTATTTTTTCTAGTGTTTTGAGTATGATGGGGTGTTTTATTTTGTCAAATGCTTTTTTCTGCAACTACTGAAATGATCATGTGATTCTTAACCTTAAGTCTGTTGATGTGATGAATTACATTTATTGATTTCTGGATGTTGAACCAACCTTGCATCCCCGGGATGAACCCCACTTGATTGTGGTGCACTATCTTCTTAATATGTTTTTGTATATGATTTGTCAGAATTTTGTAAGGATTTTTGTGTCTATGTTCATCAGAGATACTAGTCTGAAGTTTTCTTTCCTTGATGTGTCTTTGTCTGGTTTTGGTATTAGAGTGATACTAACTTCATAGAATGAATTTGGAAGGGTTCCCTTCTTTTCTATATCATGGAATACTTTGAGGAGTATTGGTATAAGTTCTTCTTTGAACATCTTGTAGAACTCAGCTGAGAATCAATCTGGTCCCAGGCTTTTCTTGGTTGTTAGGCTTTTGATGGCTTTTTCTATTTCATTGCTTGAAATTGGTCTGTTTAAATTGTGTATGTCCTCCTGGTGCAGTTTGGGAGGATCATATGTCTCTAGAAATTTGTCCATGTCTTTGAAATTTTCTGTTTTGTTGGAGTATAGATTTTCAAAGTAGCTTCTAATTATGTTATGTATTTCAATGGTGTCTGTCATGGTATTTCCTTTTTCATCATGAATTTTAGTAATTTGAGTTTACTCTCTCCTCTTTGTTAGTGTGGCTAAGGGTTTATCTATTTTGTTTACTTTTTCAAAGAACCAACTTTTTGTTTTGCCAGTTTTTTGAATTTTTTTGTTTAATTTCATTGATTTCAGCTCTGATTTTAATTTTCCTGTCTATTACTTTTGGTGTTATTCTGTTCTTTTTCTCGGGCTTTGGGATATAATGTTAGGTCATTTAGTTGTTGACTTTTTATTCTTCTCTTGAATGCACTCCATGCAATGAATTTTCCTCTTAGTACTGCTTTCATAGTGTCCCAGAGATTTCGATATGGTGTATCATCATTCTTATTTACATCTAAGAATTTTTTTATCTCCTCCCTGATGTTTTCTGTTATCCATGCTTCATTCAATAGCATATTATTTAGTCTCCAGGTGTTGGAATAGTTTCTATTTTTTATTTTATTATCAATTTCTAATTTTATTCCATTATGATCTGATAGAATACAAGGTAATATCTCTGTTTTTTTGTATTTACTAAGGGCTACTTTGTGGCATAACATATGGTCTGTTTTAGAGAAGGATCCATGTGCTACTGAGAAGAAAGTGTATTCATTCGTTAATGGATGGAATATTCTATATATATATGTCTGTTAAGACTAAGTTATTAATTGTGTTATTGAGTTCTGTGATTTCTTTGTTTAGTTTTTGTTTGGAAGATCTAGCCAATGGTGACAGTGGTGTGTTAGTCACCCAGAATTATTGTGTTATGGTCTATTTGATTACTGGAATTGAGAAGAATTTGTTTGATGTACATGAATGGGCTGTTGTTTGGGGCATAAATATTTATGATCGTTATGTCTTCCCGATTTATGGTCCTCTTAAGCAGTATGAAATGCTTCTTTATCCCTTCTGACTACTTTGGCTTGAAGTTCACTTTATCTGATGGAAACCCCCACTTTTTTTCCACGTCCGTGTGCATGGTAGGTTTTTTTTCCCATCCTTTCTCCTTTCATCTGTGGATGTCTTTTTCTATGAGATGAGTCTCTCGAAGGAAGCATATTGTTGGGTCTTTCTTTTTAATCCAATTTGCCAGTCTGTGTCTTTTTATTGATGAGTTTAGGCCATTAGCATTCAGGGTTAGTATTGAGATATGATTTGTATTCCCAGTCATTTTGGCTTATTTTTGGTTTTTAACTTGTCTTGGTTTCTCCTTTGATTGACTTTTCCTTTAGGGTAGTTCCTCCCTTTGCTGACCTACATTGTTGTTTTTCATTTCCTCCTCATGGAATATCTTGCTGAGAATGTTCTCTAGCACAGGCTTCTATGTGTAAATTCTTTTAACTTTTGTTTATCTTGGAAGGATTTTATTTTGTCTTCAAATCTGAAGATTAGTTTTGCTGGGTTCAAGATTCTTGGTTGGCAACCATGTTCTTTTAGAGCTTGAAATATATTGTTCCAGGTCCTTCTAGCTTTTAGGGTCTGGGCTGAGAAATCTGATATCCGTATTGGTTTCCCCCTGTATGTAATCTGATGCTTTTCTCTCGCAACCTTTAAAATTCTATCTTTAGTTTGGGTATTAGGCATTTTCATTATAATGTGCCTTGGTGTGGATCTGTTGTAATTTTGTGCATTTGATGTTCTATAAGCCTCTTGTAGTTGATTTTCCATTTCATTCTTCAGGTTTGGGAAATTTTCTGATATTATTTCATTGAATAGGTTGTTCATTCCTTTGGTTTGTATCTCTGTACCTTCCTCAATCCTGATAATTCTTTAATTTGGTCTTTTCATGATATCCCATAGTTCTCGGAGGTTCCATTCATGATTTCTTACCATCTTCTCTGTTTGGGCAACTTTATTTTCATGATTCAATATTTTGTCTTCATTGTCTGAGGTTCTGTGTCCAAGTGATCTAGTCTGTTGGTGATGCTTTCCATTGAGTTTTTTATTTGGTTTAGTGTTTCCTTAATTTCAAGAATTTCTGTTGTTGTTTTTTTTTTTTTTTTCAGAATCTCTCTCTCTTTGTTGCAATGATATTTTGCTTCCTGCAGTTGTTCTTTCAACTGTTCATTGGAGAGATTGTTCATTGTCTGCATTTGCTTTCTTATCTCATCCTTTGCTTTGCAAATCATTTTAATTATGTATATTCTGAACTCTGTTTCTGACATTCTTCTACCATGCTGTCATTGGATTCTATTAGTATAGAATCTTGGTTTGTGTGGAACACTTTCTTCCCTTGTTTTTTCATGTCATTCATGTATCTTCCCCTCTAGCAGTGCTGATCTGGGGTATTTCATTTTCTCCCTTATAGGACTATAGTGACCCTGCAGGTTTCCGAACCTCTTTTTTTTTTGTACTGAGGATTGAACTTAGGGACGCTCTACCACTGAGCCACATCCCCAGCCCTATTTTGTATTTTATTTAGAGACAGGGTCTCAATGAGTTGCTTAGGGCCTCGCTAAGTTGCTGAGGCTGGCTTTGAACTCGGGATCCTTCTGCCTCAACCTCCCAAGTGCTGGGATTACAGGTGTGCACCACCATGCCCGGCTTCCAAACCTCTTTTTTAAGGGGGAGATCAATATTGGCAGCACCCAGTACAGACAATACATAGCCCTAAACCAAATAGCCCCTATAAAGACATTAACAATATAGTCATAATAAACAGAGAGGATGAGTTCAATTATTATCTACAGTGTAACAAATAGATTTGCAATGAAGTCTGCAGTTTCTGATCCTGGACAAAGAGGATGGGAAGGGATGTGGGAAGTAACTGTTAATGGGATAAGAAAAGAGTATATAGAATAACTAGATCATAGGAAGAGTGAAAGTGGAATCAAGAAATTGGTTGTAGTATGAGAAAAGGGAGAAAGAGCCTCTGAGGAAACAGGTAAACAAAAGGAAAATATAGAGAGCAAGAAAAATAGAGAAATAAGAACTTAAAAATGTTCAAAAAGGAAAAAAAAAAATCTACACTATAACAGTCATATACTATTCAAACCCCACAGTCTTCAGTAGCCTGATGCATGAGAGAGGTACCTGGCAATGAGTTTCCAGTCTCCACCAGGCATCTCAGGATGGAATTTGCCCCACCTAAAGATGGTGGCTTCCACTTCCAGGATAATCCAAAATGGCTGCACTGACGTCCAAACATGTTGACAAATGGGGAGCTGCAGCATGGGGCATGGGCGCTGAGTCTGTGCGGGGAGCTGTCGGTTGGGCCGGGGGTCCTGCAGGTCCTGGCTGTTGTCCAAAAATGGCAGCAGACACGTGTGACCAAATCTGCAGGTCCTGTGACAGTGGACTTCCAGGCAACAACATGCAGCTGGCTATTCACTGTTGGTCTGTGGGTTGTCTGCAGGTTATTGGTAGAGGATCAGCAGGTGGACCTCAGGTGGTGGGTGATGGGTAGGTGAAAGCAGGTGATGAGCAGGCAAGAGGCAGGCAGATGGGCAAATGGTTTATGATAGGTGGCAGTCAGTGAGTAATCTGTACTAAAAAAGTAGTTGATATGCTGGCAGACTGCAGGTGATCGAAGTGGACAAATGGGTAAACAGCAGGGAATCGATGAGCAGCAAAGACTGGCTCACAGAGAAATAGATTTTCCTCTGCTTGAAACCTGAGTTATGGAACAACAAGGAAGGCAGCCTCCTTCTAGTCCACCATCTTGGATCCTTCATTTAGTTTTATTTTTTATCTGTGAATTAGTACCTCAGAAATGTGTTATGAGTATTAAATGAGCTAGGATTAATGCATTGCTTGGCATATAATTAGTGCCCAATTAATGTTTTGCTACTATTAAAATAATTGTCTCCTAAAAAATAATATTGCATATTATAATTTGTTATGAGATATAAGTAGATTATTGATCAAAATTTTATATATGAGGTCAGTGCAGTGACTCAGCCCTGTCATCTTTGCCACCGGAGGCTGAAGCAGGAGGATCCTAATTTCAAGGCCAGCTTCAACAACTTAGTTAGGCCCTAACAAATTTAGTGAGACCGTGTCTCCAAAAATTAAAAGCTACATCACTGACTGGGGATGTAACTTACTGATGAAATGTCCTTAGGTTCAATCCCCAGTACCTGGAGGCGGGGAAAAAAAGTCTACATATGAAAAATGAAAAGCCAGCCATGGTGGCACACATGTGTGATCCTAGCTACTCAGGAGGCTGAGGTGGGAGGATCATTTGAACTTATGAGCTCAAGATCAGTCTGGTCAACATAATGAAACTCTCTTAAAATAAAGACCAGATAAGATGGTCGACTAGGGAGGCTGTATTCCTTGTCGCTCCGTAACTTGGGATTCAAGCAGAGGAAATACTATTTCTCTGTGAGGCAGTCCTCATTGCCCACTGATCCCCTGCTGTTTACCCCATTAGTCCACCTTGATCACCCACCATCTGTCAGCATATTGCCTGCTTTTTGAGTGTGGATCACTCACTGACTGCTGCCTATCATCTGCCATTTGCCCTTTTGCCTGCCTCTTGCCTGCCCATTGCCTGCCTTTCACCAACCCATCACCCACTGTCCATTGTCTACCTGCCAGTCATCCGACATTAGCTTGCAGACCACCTGTTGCCTGCAGTAACCACAGGTTTGGTTACATGTGGCTGCCACCATTTTGGGACAATAGCCAGGACCTGCAGGTTTGCTGCCCCAACTGCCACCATCTTGGGGTGTGGCCACCTTCATCTGGGGACTCAGGCCAAGGCCTAGAGATAGATTGTGGTACCTGCAGGTCTGGTTGCACCTGAGGTCTTTCTGCTCAGTATGGTAGTGGCTGCCATCTCGCTGCCTCTTTGCAGAGTCGTTTCTTTGTGTGAGAGCATCCCTGGTGGTCTCTCTGCAAGTTGAAAGGGCACTGAGATCTTGGGACTGCAGCAAGACAGGGTCTGGGGAAACTGAAGCTCAGGTCCATCAGTATGGGCTAGTCTGGGTCTGGAAAGCCTGTGGAAAGCCAGAGATTAGGGGCGGTTCCCCAGGGGTTGTGGGGACAGGAAAAAACTGGACTTTCTCCAGCTCTGTTAGTCCTGAAGTGTGCAGGGATGGAAGGGGCCAGCTACAACAGGTGGGAAGACTGGAAGAGGGTGTGAGGGCATCTTACTATCAGCTCACCCACCCAACTGGTCTGGCAATTAGTTCCATTGGATTGGAACTAACATCAAGCTTCAGACAACCCCACCTATTGGTGGAGAAGGGAAGCTGAGAAAATTTTTGAAAGCCAACAGACGAAATCATTCAATTTTCCATTGAGACTTTCCTTCATTTTTTCTTTTTACTCTCTGTCTCACACTTCTACTATTTTTGAATCCATATATTTTTTCATACATCAATTTCTTGAGGAATGGGATGTCTAAGTAGTATATGAGAGTTTTGTTGTACATTCCTATATTTTTACTTAAAAAAAAACAAAACCCTGTACTTATTTTTTTCTCTCACCTACCTGTCTCCCTGGATTCTCTTTCTCACTTCTCTCATACTAGCCGCCAACCTCTATTAATTCCTCCCTTGCTCTTACTATAAATTTTTACCTCTATCTTCTCTCCTCTCCCTCATAAACATCACATCTTACCCTTCTGTTCCTTCATTGTCCATCATTTGAAATGGTAAACCCTTTTAGCAAACTTACTGTTTATACTGTAGACAGTAATTGAACACTTCGTTTCTGTCTATTGTGACAAAATTGTAAACACCTTAATAGGAGCCATTTGGTTTAAGGTGGAATATGCATTGGGTGCTGTAAATATTGTCTCTCTCTTAAAGGCAAGGTATTGGAAGCCTTCAGGGATACTGTAAGACTACTAGGTAGAATCTGTACTGCTTCAACTCCATACCGCTAGATGAGAAGGCACACAAATAACATGAAAAAACAAGGGAACAAAGTGCCTCAACAAACCAAGATGTTCCAACAATAGAATCTATAGACAACCCAGAAGAAGAAATGTCAGAGATGGAGTTTAGAAAACACATAGATTGATCTTCAAAATAAAGGATGGTATTAGAGAGAAAATAGAGGAAGTGAAAGATCATTTCAATAAAGAGGCTGAGATTATAAAAAGGAATCAGGCAAAAATCCTTGATATGAAGGAAACAATAAACCAAATTAAAAATTCAATGGAAAGTATCAGCAACAGACTAGACCACTTGGAATACAGAACCTGAGACAATGAAGACAAAATATATACTCTTGAAAATAAAGTTGACCACACAGAGAAGATGGTAGGAAACCATGAACAGAATTTCCAAGAAATATGGGATAACATGAAAAGACCAAATTTAAGATTTATCAGAATAGATGAAGGCATGGAGATACAAACCAAAGGAATGCACAATCTTTTCAATGATGTAATATCAGAAAACTTCCCAAATCTAAACAATGAAATAGAAAATCAATGACAAGAGGCTTACAGGACCCCAAATGTACAAAATTACAGCAGACCCACACCAATGCATATTATAATGAGAATGACTAAAATACAGAATAAGGATAGATTTATAAAGGCAGCAAGAGAAAAAAAAATCAAATTACATATAGGGGGAAACCAATTCAGATCTCAGGTGATTTCTCAACCCAGACCCTCAATGCCAGGAGGTCCTGGAATAACATATATCAAGCTCTGAAAGAAAATGAATGCCAACTGAGAATTTAATGTCCAGCAAAATCAGATTTGAAGATGAAATAAAAACCTTCCATGATAAAAAAAAGTTAAAAGAATTCACATCTAGAAAGCCTGCACTACAGAACATTCTCAGAAAAATATTCCATGAGGAGGAAATGAAAAAAGAAAAAAAAAATGAAAACCAGCAAAGGGAGGAACTACACTTGATGGAAGGTTAAGTCAAGTTAAAAACCTAAAATAAACCAAAATGACCAGGAATACAAATCATATCTCAATAATAACCCTGAATGTTAATGGCTTAAACCCGTCAATCAAAAGACATAGACTGGCAGATTGGATTAAAAAATGCCCAATAGTATGTTGTCTTTAAGAGACTCACCTCCTAGGAAAAGACATCCACAGATTAAAGGTGAAAGTTGGGAAAAAACATATCACTCACATGGACTGCATAAACAAGCAGGGGTTTCCATCCTCACATCAGACTATGTGAACTTCAAACCAAAGTTAGTCAGAAGGGATAGAGAAGGGCATTTCATACTGCTAAAGGGAGTCATACACCAACAAGACATAATAATCATAAATATATATGCTCCAAACAATGGAGCTTCTATGTACATCAAACATACCCTTCTCAATTTCAAGAATTGAATAGAGCATAACACAATAGTACTGTGACTTTAACACTCCTCTCTTAACACCAAACAGATCCTCCAAGCAAAAACTAAACAAAGAAACTATAGAATTAAATAATACAATCCGATTTAGACTTAACAGGCATATGTAGAGTATTTCATCCATCATTGAGCAAATATACTTTCTTCTCAGCAGCACATGGATCCTTCTCTAAAATAGACCATATGTTATGCCACGAAGCAGTTCTCAGCAAATTAAAAAAAAATAGAAATCCTACCCTGCATTCTATCAGATCATATGGAATGAAACTAGAATCAATGATAAAATTAAAAATAGAAGCTTCTCCAACCCCTGGAGACTAAATAGAATGATATTGAATGATGAATGGATTAAAGAAGAAATCAAAGAGAAAGTAAAAATATACTTAGAAGTAAATGAGAACACCGATAAAACATCAAGATCTCTGGAATGCTCTGAAGGCAGTGGTAAGAGGAAAGTTCATTGCACTGAGGTCAATAAATAAATGACCTAACATTACATCTCAAAGTCCTAGAAAAAGAAGAACAAATCAACACCAAAAACAGCAGAAGACAGGAAATAACTAAAATCAGAGCTGAAATCAATGAAATTGAAACAAAAGAAACAATTCAAAAAGTTGAGAAACAAAAAGTTGGTTCTTTGAAAAAATAAATAAAATTGATGAACCCTTAGCTACACTAACAAAGAGAGAGAGAAAAATCAAATAAGTAAAATTGTGATAAAAAAGGAGCTATCACAATGGATACTATTGAAATACAGAAGATAATCAGAAACTATTTTGAAAATTTACTCAAATAAAATAGACAAACTTGAAGATATTGAGAAATTTCTAGAGACATATGATTTACCCAAACTGATGCAGGAGGACGTATACATTTTAAACAGATCAATTTTAAGCAATGAAACAGAAGATGCCATCAAAAATGTACTAACCAAGAAAAGCCCAGGACCAGACAGATTCTTAGCTGAGTTTAACACCAATACTCCTCAAATTATTCCATGAAATAGAAAAGAGGGAACCCTTCCAAACCCATTCTATGAGGCTGGTTTCACCCTTATACCAACACCAGACAAAGCCACATCAAGGAAAGAAAACTTCAGACCAATATCCCTCATAAGCATAGATGCAAAAATTCTCAATAAAATTCTGGCAGCTTGCATTCAAAACATATTAAAAAGACAGCCCAGCGTGGTGGCGCACGCCTGTAATTCCAGCACTTGGGAGGTTGAGACAGGAGGATCGTGAGTTCAAAGCCAGCCTCAGCAACTTAGTGAGGCCCTAAGCAACTCAGTGAGACCCTGTCTTTAAATAAAATACAAAACAGGGCTGGGGATGTGGCTCAGTGGTGGAGTGCCCCTGGGTTCAATCCCCAGTACCAAGAAAAAAAAAAAAAAGATAGTGCACCCAATCAAGTGGGGTTCATCCCTGGAATGCAAGGTTGGTTCAACATATGGAAATCAATAAACATAATACATCACATCAATAGACTTAAAGACTAAGAATCATATGATTGTGATTATGAATCAATAGATGCAGAGATAGCATTTGACAAAATACACCATCTCTTCACATTCAAAGCACTAGAAAAACTAGGGATAGTTGGAACATGCCTAAACATTGTAAATGCTATGTAATCTAAGACCATGGCTAGCATCATTCTAAATGGAGAAAAATTGAAAGCGTTCCTTCTAAAAACTGGAACAAGACAGAGATGCCCCCTTTTACTACTTCTATTCAACATGGTTCTTGAAACCCTAGCCAGAGCAATCAGATGAAAGAAATTAAAGGGATATAAATAGGAAAAGAAGAACTCAAACTATCACTATTTGCTGACAACATGATTCTATATTTAGAAGATCCAAAAAATTCTACCAGAAAACTTCTAGAACTCATAAATGAATTCAGCAAAGTAGCAGTATATAATGAAATCAATACCCATAAATCAAATGCATTTCTATACATGTGACAAATCCACTGCAAGAGAAATTAGGAATACTACCCCATTCACAATAGCCTCAATAACAATAAAATACTTGGGAATCAATCTAACAAAAGAGGTGAAAGACCTCTACAATAAAACTACAGAACACTAAAGAAAGAAATTGAAGAAGACTTTAGAAGATGGAAAAATCTCCCATGTTCTTGGATAGGCAGAATTAATATTATCAAAATGGCCATACTACTAAAAGTGTTATACAGATTCAATGCAATTCCAATTAAAAACTCATTGGCATTCTTCATAGAAATAGAAAAATCAATCATGAAATTCATTTGGAAAAATAAGAGACCCAGAATAGCCAAGCAATCCTTAGCAAGAAGAGTGAAACTGGAGACATCACACTACCAAACATTAAACTCTACTACAGAGCAATAGTAACAAAAAACGGCATTGATATTGGCACCAAAATAGACATGTAGACCAATGGTACAAAATAGAAGACACAGAGACAAACCCACATAAATACAGTTATCTCATACTAGTCAACGGTGCCAAAAATATACATGGGAGAAAAGATAGCCTGTTCAACAAATGGTGCTGGGAAAACTGGAAATCCATATGTAACAAAATGAAATTAAACCCCTATCTCTCACCCTGCACAAAGTGGATCAAAGACTTATGCACTGGAATAGAGACCCTGTGCCTAAAAGAAGAAAAAGTAGGCCAAATCTTCATCATGTCGGCTTGGGACCTGACTCCCTCAACAAGACTCCTAATGCGCAAGAAGTAAAATTAAGAATCAATAAATGGGATGGATTCAAACTAAAAAGCTTCTTCTCAGCAAAGGAAACAATCAATAATGTGAAGAGAGAGCCTACGGAATGGAAAAAATCTTTACCATATGCATCTCATAAGTCATTAATTTCTATGATATACAAAGAACTCAAAAAACTTAACATCAGAAAATAAATAACCCAATCAATAAGTGGGCAAAAGAGCCGGACTCAGTGGAGCATGCCTGTAATCTCAGCACTTGGGAGGCTGAGGCAGGAGGATTGTGAGTTCAAAGCCAGCCTCAGCAACTTAGCAAAGCCCTAAGCAACTCAGTGAGACTTTGTCTCTAAATAAAATACAAAATAGGACTGGGGAGGTGGTTCAGTGGTGGAGTGCCCCTGGGTTCAATCCCCAATACCAAAAAAAAAAAAAAAAAAAAAAAGAAAAAAAATGGGCTAAAGAACTGAACAGACACTTCACAGAAAAAACAAAAAACAAAACAAAAAATAACTTATGAGAAAATGTTCATCATCTCTTGCAATTTCTCTAAATTAGAAATCAAAATTGCTCTAAGATTTCATCTCCATTCGTAATGGCAATTATCAAAAATATAAGCAATAATAACTGTTGGTGAGGATGTTGGGAAAAGGTACACTTATACATTGTTGGTGGGACTGCAGATTGGTGCAACTACTTTGGAAAGCAGTATGGAGATTCCTAAGAAACCTTGGAATGGAACCACCATTTGACCCAGCTATCCCACTCCTTGGTTTATACTCAGAGGACTTAAAATCAGCATACTACAGTGATGCAGCCACATCAGTGTTTGTAACCAACTCAGTTCATGACAGCAAAACTATGGAACCAACCTAGATGCCCTTCAACAGATGAATGGATAAAGAAAATGTGGTACACATACACAACAGAATATTACTCAGTCTTGAAGAATGAAATAATGGCATTTGCAGGTAAATGGATGGAACTGGAGAATATCATGCTAATTGAAAATCCCAAAAAACCAAAGGCTGAATGTTTTCTCTGGTAAGTGGAGGCTGATCCATAGTGGGGGTTGGGTAGGGAAGAATGAAGGAACTTTGGATTGTGCAGAGGGTATTGAGGGGAGGAGTGAGATGGGTGAGGATGGGAAGGACGGTAGATTGAGATAGACATTATTACCCTATATACATGTATGAAAAAATTTTTTAAATAAAAATAAACATATATAATCTGCATATGATGCAATATTCTAAGAAGTAATTCTAAAAGAAAAGATTATTGCATAAATTGGCATTTCACTTGAATAAAATTAATTTAGTAAAAGAACATTATAAAGGCCATTGCAACTGTTTTGTATTATCTCATTATTTCTACTTTTTGGCGGGCAGGAGCTGGGAATTGAACCCAGGGCACTTTACCACTGAGCTACTTCCCCAGTCCTTTTTATTTTGTATTTGAGACAGGATCTTGTTAGGTTGCTTAGGGCCTCATTAAGTTGCTGAGGCTGGCTTCGACTTGAGATCCTCATGCCTCAGCCTTCTGATTCACAGAGATTACAGGCATGCACCACCACATCCAGCTGTATTTTCTTATTATTTCTAGGTGCATCTTAGTTAAAGGGGAAAAATTAAATGGAAGAGTTTGAAAATCAGTAATGTGATTATCTAGCAAGTTGTATATTGTTAACAGAAGGTAGGCTCAAAGAAATAAGTGGAAGTTCTATTACTTGATTAGAAGTAAAGTCTATAGACTGAACTAGAAAAAGAATTGCTGTTATACATTTATTCATAAAATTCCCTTTTAATATTTGTAATGATGTCTCATTTCTGATCTTGATTCTTTGTCTTTCTTTTTTGCTACTGGGTATTGGATTGTGAAGCACTTTACCACTGAGCTAGAGCCCCAGCTCTTTTTTTATTTTATTTTGAGATAGGTTCTTCCTAAACTCCTGAGGTCGGCTTTTTGGAACTGGGGATTGAACTCAGGGGCACTTGACCATTGAGCCACATCCCCAGCCCTATTTTGTATTTTATTTAGAGACAGGGTCTCACTGAGTTGCTTAGGGCCTCCCTATGTTGCTGAGGCTGGCTTTGAACTCAAAATCCTCCTGCCTCGGCCTCCCGAGTCCCTGGGATTACAGGCATGCGCCACCGCCCTGGCTTCAAATTTGTGATCTTTCTGTCTCAGCCCCTTGAGTTGTTGAGATTACAAGTGTATGTGACCATTCTGGCTCTGACCTTGATAATTTGTGCCTTCTCTCATTTTCCTCATTAGCTTCTGCTTTGATCTTTTATCTTCTACTTTGGGTTTAATTTGTTCTTTGCTAATTTTTAAAGATGAAAACTGACATAGCTGATTTCAGACTATTCTTTTCTTTTTTGGTACTGGGGATTGAATCCAAGAGCACTTTACCACTGAATTACATTGTAGCTCTTTTTGGTTTTTGTTTTGAGACAGGGTCTCACTAAGTTGCTGAGGGTCTCACTAAATTGCTGGGGCTGGTCTTACACTTGTGGTCCTCCTGCCTCAGCCTCTGGTCAATGAGGCTGCAGGTGTGCACCACCATGCCCAGCTTAGACCATTCTTTTCTAATGTAGGCATTTAGTACTATAAATTTCTCCTAAGTACTGCTTTAGGGTTTTTTTTTTTTTTTTTTTTTTTTTTTTTTTTTTTTTTGACTCTTTGTCTTATTCCTTGGTAGAATAGACAGAATGAAAATACCAAATATGAAAACTCAACTGATGACAAATGCTTATTCTCTTATAATTTTTTTCTAATACTGTCTTCCAATAATCCACACCCCTTTTTTTCGAACCTGGAAACACATACATTTGAAATCTGTTTTATACTTTACTTTTATCTAATATTGGTTCTTCACTATATTGGAAGAGATGTGCTCAGCCAGGCAGGCCTGTAGTCTACTCAGGAGACTGAGGTGGGAGGATCCCTTGAGCCCAGGTGTTCAAGACCAGCCTGGGGAATATTGAAAGACCCTGTCTCAGGAAACCAACAATAGCTGGGTGTGGTAGTACATACTCATAATCCAAATAATAGGATCATCTCTGCCTTTTGATTGAATGTTTAGACTATTTAAGTTTAATGTGATTATTAATATGGTGAAGTTTGAGTACGTTATCTTGCTATTTGGTTTTTTTTTTGCTTATCCCATCTTCCCTTTTTTCCCTTTCCCCACCCTTTCTATTTCCTTTTGGACTGAATATATTTTTCCTTTTTTGTCTTTTTAAAAATGTTTTTATTACACATAATAGTGGGGTTCATTGCAACATATTTATACATGCATATAGCATAATTTGCTCTATTTCATTCTCCAATACTTCCCCTTTCCCTCCTCACCTTCCTCTACTAAGTATTTGTTATGATTCAATCTTATCTTCTTTGTTGGGCTTTTTAGCTATAACTTTATTTCCTTATCTTAGTGGTTGTTTTAGGAATTAAAATATGTATCTTTAAACTATCAGTCTACTTTAAAGAGATAGTATCCATACTTTTCACATTTGGTATAGGTACCTTACAATAGTATATTTCTTTTTCCCTCCTCTTAGCCTTAGTTTCCACTCCTTGTACCATGTCTGGAAATTCTCTAAAGCTATAAACTGGGGCAATTGCTTCATTTGTTTCCTATTTCTAAAAGATCACTGTCCTTTGTGTCCTTTGGTGTCCAGTGTCTTGAAGACCATTTTTACATATATATTGTTTGTTTACATATGTATGGTTTGTTTTGGTGGTGGAAGGATAGTATGAGAATGTGTTGTTTCAAGAGAGAGGATACATTTCATACCTGCTATTTCATCTTGGCTTGAAGCAGAAGTTTCAAATTAATCATCTTTTGCTTGAACTATTGTACTTTGTACTCTTCTTCTTCTTCTTCTTCTTTTTTTTTTTGCAAGGCTGGGAATTGAATCCAGGGCTTTGTGCTTGCAAGGCAGGCCACCAACTGAGCGATAACCCCAGCCCTTTGTATTCTTTCTGACTTAACCTAACTCTACTCTAGTGTGGCCTTTGATTGGTTCCAGAGTGATCTTTCTAAAATAAATGTCTGATCAGATCCTGCCTTTTTTTTTTTTTTTTTTTTTTTTTGCTGTTCTGGAGATTGAATTCAGGGCCTTGATCATGCTAAGTACCTTATCTAGCATTGAAATACAACTCCCAACCCTTTTTCTTCTGTTGATGATGAAAAAAACATGCTCTAACACCAAATTTCTGGGTTGAAATAATATTCTTAAATGGAACCCTAATGAATAGAGATAGTGCTAAAAATGTTAGAAGCAAATTCCTGTATAATTACATGTAGCAATCATGTTATTTGGAGAGAATAAATATTGGCTTTTGTATTGATGAAGTAACACTTGAGTTTGTATAGAAGTAGTGATAAGCTTAAATCACAAATGGTATCTCATTTGAGACTCAACAAAATAAGGTACTGAAAGCACAATAAATGTTGATAAATTATGTTTTTTTATGTTTATGAGATAGTAACCAATGCATTAAAGCCTAATGTCCATCCATAAACTCAAAGTAATTACCTCATTAGGAAAAAGTATCAATATGTACATATGAGTAAAAATTTTATTTCTTTTTATGTGCTAAGGGTTTCTTTATATTTTAATGCTGTAGTCCCCTGCCATTCCTTACCCAACTCTAGTGTAGGCCCTAAAATATATTGTTTCTCTCCAACAATTTCTGTAAACATTTCTATGTTAAAACAAAATAAAACAAAACAAAAAACAAATATGGTGGTGCACACCTGTGGTTCTAGCGACGTGGGAGGCTGAGGCAAGAGGATTGCAAGTTTGAAGTTAGCCTCAATAACTTACCCTAAGCAACTTAGCAAAAGTCTGCCTCAAAATAAAAAATAAAAAGGGTTAGGGATATAACTCAGTGGTAAAACATCTCAGGGTTTAATCTCCGGTACCAAAATAAGTAAAAAGGTTAAAAAAAATAGAGTGCCTTCTGTATATCAGGCTTTGTGCTACATGAGTTTAGCATACTAGACTCATGCTTACTTCTTATACACTTATTATTTTCTACCATTCCTTACCACATCTCTTTTGTTTTTGCACTGATTTATCATCCATTCCTAGGATATATTATTCTCTTTCATCCCTTGGTTCTTTAATATATATGCTGTTCCCTCTGTTCTTCTTCCTTTTTTTTTTTTTTTCTTTGTGATGCTGGGGATTGAACCTAGGGTCTTGTGCTTGCACGGCAAGCACTCTACCAACTGAGCTATATCCCCAGCCTGTTCCTTCTTTATTTGACAATTAAGATTCACTTGAAGTATCTCTTTCTTTGGGAAATCTTTCCTGAAAATCACGAGCTAAATTAGGCATCTTCTATGTTCTCACAATTTCTTATGCTTATCTCATCATAACACTTAGTGACTGTTCCCTCATCACTCTGTTTGAGGCCAGTGTCTTATATGATTTCATTTTCTAACACTTAGCACAGGGCCTAGCCCAGGATAAGGTCAGGAGACAATAGTTTGTCCTTGGCTCTACCATTATGTGGTGGTCTTATAGTTGTTTTGGCCATTCAACATTCCAAGGCTCCTTGTAGATTTTTTATTGCTCTGTAGCAATGTGGCCAATCTCTCTCTGATCTTTCTCCTAGCCTAGTTGCTACTCTAAAGATGGTCTTTAATAGCATAGCCTGGTGGGCCCTGGGAGACCTGGTTATTGCCCAGTAGCTTAGTGGGTCTGTCATGTGAGGTCTAGGCCCAAGGCCCAGATTATTTTTGCGGTGAGAGTTCAGGGCCTAATACTGATGTCATATCAGAAAACTAAGATGACAAGCTGCCAGTGAGAGCCTGAAGGAAACTACTCAGAAAGACAAACCACTGTTCCAGGCTACACACTATCTTTAGGAAGAGCCTCTTTGGGAGGATTGTGTAGCAGCCTTGGAGTGCTCTTATCCAGAGTAGCCAAATGAGAAGCCAGGCTTTGTGATGCCTTTTCTGACTCACTCTGTCAGCTAGTCACCCCTTTCTTTGTGCCTCTACATCACTTAATCTCTCTCTCTCTCTCTCTCTCTCTCATCTAGTACTTATCACATTATTATATACATTTCTTCATATAACTCTCTCTCTAGAAGAGAGCCCTTAAAGTTGGAAATATTCAGATTACTCTCTGCGGTAGATCATCCAGGACCTTCTAGAACAAAAATCAATAAAAACTTGGTGAATGAATGAATGAATGGTGATAATAATAATAGCTAACATATTCATATTTTTGGTTTCAGGGATTGAACCTAGGGGTGCTTAACTACTGAGACATATCCCTGTCTCTTTTTTTTAATTTTGAGGCAGGGTCTCACCAGGTTGCTTAGGGTCTTGCTAAGTTACTGAAGCTGGCTTCAAACTTGTGATCCTCCTGCCACAGCCTCCAGTTGCTGGGTTATAGGCCTGTGCTACCACTCCTACAAATGATAGCTTTAGCACTTGATTTATGCTAGGAGCTTCTCATATCTTCTCTATACCCTTATAAGAACTCTGATTATGACCATTTTATAGGTAACAAAAATGAGGCAGAGTAGTGACTTGCTCGTGGTTTCATATTTAGTAAGTGGAAGATCCCAAAGCACTGGGTTCCAAAGCCTGAATTCTTTGTTTTTATATGTGAATTTTTATTTGACAAAAATTAAAAAGGAAAGCAGAAGACCAAGTAAAACTTAAAACAAAAAAACAAAAAAACTATACTGGGGAATGACAGTGGACAAATTATATTGTTATATTGCATGCATGTATGAGTATTAAACAACTAATTCTACCATTATTATTATTGATGCAGCTATAGGGCATCAATAAAAATATGGAAAAAAATCAAAACTTAAAAAATAAAATTATAGCCAGGCGTGGTGGCGCACGCCTGTAATCCAAGTGACTTGGTAGGCTGAGTCAGGAGGATTGCAAGTTCAAAGCCAGCCTCAGCAACTTAGCGAGGCCTAAGCAACTCAGTGAGACCCTGTCTCTAAATAAAATACACAATAGGGCTGTGGATGTGGCTTAGTGGCCCAGTGTCCCTGAGTTCAATCCCTGGTTCCACAAAAAAAAAAAAAAAAAAAAAAAAATTATAAAAAAACTAAACATACAACTAAATGAGTTAGAAAATTAAGTTTTATAAAGTCACAAATATGTGTATATTGTATATAACTAAAGATACATATGATATGTTTGTATACTTAAAGGTAATGAATATAGCATATTCTACATATATCCAAAGCCCATATTCTTAACTGCTATGCCATATTTGAGTAGGTGACCAAATGGCTGACCAACTTATTAACTGCTAGTTATATGAAGGCGACCCAAAAATAGTACTGGCAACCTTCCTGACAGACGTAGTTGTCTTGGAATGTGGTTTTGAAATCACAGAATTAGATGAGGGCTTCATCTGGAGGCACCAGAAGTCCATTACTGGAAAGAGAGAATGATTCAGGAGCCCATTTCTCATTGGTTATTCTTTCCCTGGAAGTGAAAGGATTGGCTAACGCCTGGTGTCTGCCTTGGTACATACCTGAAGGTATCACTGTAGCTCAGGTGCTATAGAGTAATACTTACTTTTCATTCTGCTGGTGTGTCCTTAACCAAGGTATCCACATGGCTCATGCCTTCATTTCGTTTTCTGCTTAAATTCCTTTTCTACTTAAATTCATTTTTTAAATTCAACTTTTACCTTGCTGCTTAATTTTTCTTCATTGTACTTACCACCACCTGACATTATATTCACAGTGTTTTACCTTCTTTCCCCCAGAATATAAGCACCATGGGATCCGTGACTCTGTTTTGTATAGTGTTCTGTCTTTAGCTCCTAGAGTGGTACCAAGCAAGTAGTAGGTGCTTAAAAAATACTCTTCCTCTCAATGGATAGAAATGCTTTTCTTCCCAATGGATAAATTATTTTGGAGTTTGAGACCACCTGCTTTCAAGGACCCTTATCATCCAGCTTTAGCAATACCTAATTCTCCTCGTTCCCATACTTGTCCCAAACTGGAGTCGGTATTCTCTGAATATGATCCACACTTTATAGTTCTGTGTCTTTGCTCATGTTTCTTCCTTTGGTAGACCTGCATCTCTTATTTACAAAGATTCTGACCAATCCTTAACAAATGAATGCATTATGAAAAAATAATTAACTACTGAGTTTGCATTAAATTCTAGGCATCTTCAAACTCATTTTCATGAACTCATTTATTCAACAACTCTGGGAGATAGGTATTGCTAGATTGTAAGCTACATGGGGGTAGTGGTCTCTCCCTGATCACTGCTTCATTCCCCATGCCCACTATGGAATTAGTACAAAATAAATGTTTGTTGAATGACAGGATGACTATCAAGATCTTCCAACTTCAAATTCAGTGCTTTTCTAATATATTATATAATAAAAACCTAGTGTTCTGAAGTGCCTAGGGATTTGGTAATCTGTAATAACTTTATTTTTTGTGGTTACCTCAGAATAAAACAAGAGATTTTTATTCATTTTACATAAAAATCTTTCTCAAATGGAAAAGACTCCTTCCTACTTATGAAACATAACATGAAGGCTAGGATATAGCTTTACTATTGGAGAAGTTAATTGATCAATTTATGGGTTTTTCTGCTGATGTGCATAAGATAAATGCTTTTTAATTTTTTTATACCCCTTCCATTACCTCCGTAGAAGATCTGTGGGAGTGAGCAGTACTGTTAGTGAAAAAATATAAATATCAACAGAATGTATAGTAGGTGACCCAGAACCCACATATTGCCATCATAAGTTCATTTGAAGAATATACTAGAGCTTGTGTTTACATTTTTTTTTTTATTTTTTTATTCTTTTTGAACCAGGGATTGAACTCAGGGACACTCGGCCGCTGAGCCACATCCCCAGCCCTATTTTGTATTTTATTTAGAGACAGGGTCTCACTGAGTTGCTTAGGGCCTCGCTAAGTTGCTGAGCCTGGCTTTGAACTCGCGATCCTCCTGACTCAGCCTCCCAAGTCACTTGGATTACAGGCGTGCGCCACCACGCCTGGCTTACATTTATTTTTATCTCATTCTTTAATTTTATATGTTTTACAGTGTATTTGTTAGTCCATGAATCTAATTTATAAATGGCAGCTTATGCTCAAAGTTCTTTTTACAGATAGATCATTAATAAGATTGGATACCACATGGTTAACCTTGTGTATCTCTCTCTCTCTCTCTCTCTCTCTCTCTCTCTCTCTCTCTCTTTTTTTTTTTTTTTTTGCCACTAGGAATTAAACCCAGGACTGCTCTACCAGAGGGTTATATTCCCAACCTTTTAAATTTTTTATTTTGAGACAGGGTCTCACTAAGTTGCTCAGGCTGGCCTTGAGTTTGTAATCCTCCTGTCTCAGCCTCCTGAGTAGCTGGGGTTACAGGTATGTGCCAGTGGGTCTGAATCTGGCATTGTGCATTTCTCTCTTGCTCTCTCTCTCTCTTTCTTTTAGTACTGGCAATTAATTTAGAGCCTCATGCATGCTAGGCAAGTGTCTAGTCTACCACTGAGTTATGTGCCCAGTCTGCACCTCTCTTTTGAAGGACTTTGTGTCATGAAACTTTCAGAGGTTGGCCTTCTTTGGTTCTATGTAGCATTGTTCTTCATCTTGCCTGAAATGTAGTCTGGGGCCACATGGCGGGCTCCACGAGACTTATAACTTTAGGATACTGTCTCTTGTTTGAAAGTCCTCCTGGGATTTGGACATGTGAGTCATCTGGAGCCTGTATCTGCACATTGCTATAAACCCTCCTTGCCAAAGTCTGTAGCCTCTTACTGATAATGAGTTTTCTGTACTTGTTGTTATCTTTTTCTTCACTTTGGCCTATGGATTTTTTTCCATTTTTTTTTTCTTTTTAAATGAGAAAGCAGAACAAGACTTATACCTTTTAGGTACTTGAGTCTTGAGACAAGAGGTCCTGATGTCTTAACTGGACTATTGAGTGAGCTCATGTTGGGACTCATAGTTGGTATCTGAGATACAGGTGTTATACAGGATACAACTCATCATGGCTCATTTTGTTCAGACTACAGTGCCTTTGGGTGGATGACACCATGCCGCCAAGCCCTACTTAGATAGGGCTTCTAGATAGGTAACAGAATGATGTATAGAACTAAGAACAAACAAACAAAAACTGCCTTGAGGTTTGGCCTGACATCTGAAGGCATTATCATTTTCTCCAACAGGTTAACTATATAGAGACTGATTAGTTACAATTCATCCTCACTGGAGTACAGTGACCTCCTTAGAGACCTTTTCCCTCAATGCAATGTTTAGAGCAGTGGTTCTCAGCTGGGGGTATTTTGCCTCCCAGAGAACATTCAGCAATATTTGGAGCAATATTTGTGATTGTCTCAACTGGCAGTACATTACTGGCATCCAGTGGGTATTTACCAGGAATGTGTTAAATACCCTGCAATAATGCATAGACAACCCCCACAACAAAGATTATCTCATCCAATGTGCCATTGGTGCAGAGGCTGAGAAACCGTGGTCTAAAATGACTCCTGCTGTGTAGGGTGCTGATAGAGTAGTTTCTACATGCTGAGAGTCTATGCCTAGGCTTGTATTAAGGCATCCTCCCAGGAGACAAAAGGCCCTTGAAGCACCGCTGGCCTCAGGCCTTTCTAACAACAAAAAAGTAGCTTTTTTTCCACTCTGCATGCCAAGCAGAGAGGCCTCTTTGTGCTGGATGAAGCCGAACTCCATTGGCATCATTGGTGGGAGTGTGCTGTTCTCTGTACTTACAAGCTAGCACTTGTCTGCCTTGTATATGTGTGTCACTCTTGTACACCTTCTTACCTGATGTCCAGACTATAGTAAATGATCATATTTGTAATTTGTGAGGATATATTTTCCTTTTCAGGAATAATAGTGCATTCTTCTTTCCTCAAAGCAATCCCAACCCTGGGATTTGACCATATCTCTTAGAAATTAGTTTATCCTTTTCTTCCAATGTAAATCTAATCTGGGAACTAGAAATTTAGCCAAGTATTGACTGAACACCCTTTGCCTAAACCTGCAGCCTACTGTCTTCTAGGATGCAATCATTGAGCATACTATAGCTGCCTCATTTCCTCCCCCTACCACCTTTCCTGTCTCACCTCCTGTCCTCTGCATGTAATCTAATCTATCTCCAAAGTCACTCAGTATCAGAACTTTCTTCCTGAGCTCCAGCATCTTCTTGAGGACATTGAGATGGCAGCATTTTTGCTTTCAACTTTGTTTAATTCAAGGTATCTTCCTGGCTGGCGGTTTTGTATCATATACTGAACTTCTCTGTGCCAAAAGTAGGATAATGAAGACACTGGTCCAAATTTTCCAACTTTTGTAGCTTATGTGATCTTAGGTTGACAGAAACAACCTAAGATATGAGGCATGCCCATGTGAGGAATAACTGGTTTTTTTGACAAGCATTTCAGAAGTTACCCATCCACATGAACTGAATATTTTTAGAGATGTTGTTGGGAGGCCCACAGAACGTTTCTGAATCTCCTCATTTAGGGTAGTTATTTTTTGAGTAAATTCTTATTGATGCCACTGTATATGAAGCATTTATATTAGAAATACTGGATGAGCAAAAATGGAAAGGACATAGTTCATAAGCCTTCAGTGTTTCCTGACCATTAAAAGGAAACATGATGGCATCTCACAAAACATAGTTTTAGGTAAAGATATGGATCCTAAAAGAGGAGAGTTGATGAATCTTACCATAGTATTCTCCCTCAAAAATTTTTTGGCTTTTTAGTGCTCACAGCAGTGGTTTTCAAATTTGAGGAATATACAAATTCCTTTTACAGAAAACAATTTATTCTGTATCTACAGCGCTGACCTAAATTATTTTTGTTTGGTTATTTAAATACATACAAACATATAATGAAGTTCAAGTTGCTATATTAAACTTGTATACAAATATAAATGAAAACAAATTTGTACTTTAAGTAAAAATAAGCTCTAAATTTAATAAAATAACTTTTTGCAGCAACTCAGTTGCTCCCAGACTCCTTAGTTCATCATGTCTCTATTATTGGGTGGCACCTAATGACTCATTCCTCCCACCATATTTCACCATTTAAGCTACTGTGATTTGTATAAACTATCATGGTCTCATTTGACCTTCATGTGGTATGAATGTATTCCTTGTGTATTAACTCCACTTCAATTCCTTTATATAGTAATTGGACTTTGACAAAGTAGAGAGTTAAATTTGTTTTATGTCTAAATACCACGTGAATATCAAAATTATTTTAAAAGAATAATTTTTGTGATTATCCATTTAAAAAATTGCAATGTTATAATATTAAGGGGTGATTTACTATTATCTCCAGGTATGATGAAGATGTGATTTGCCTTGTTGCAAATGATCAATATTTCTTTCAGTTAGAATTGACTTCTATTATGACAGAAGATCCTCTCAATCTGATATAAGCAAAAGGGGGAAAATTTACTTATTGCTCCAAATTGAAATAGTGTGAGTAGGGCTGTTTATAGGCATGTTCTGTCTCAGGGTCTGAATGATGTCATCTGGATTCATCTCTTGGGTCAGCTTTGCTTCTCTATGAAGGCTTTCAGCAGCATCAGGGAGGAGAGATAGATGGATAGAGAGAGAGAGAGAGAGAGAGATTGTAATGGCTTAGAACACCAGCTATGGAACCAGTCTTCCTGAGGTCAAATCTTGGCTTTACCAGTTCCTAGTTGGATAACCTCAGGAAAGTCATATAATCTATAATCTTTCTGTGTGTCAGTTTCATCATCTTTAAAATGAGGATAAAATGAGAATGGTGATGGTGAAGATTAGTGAGTTAATGTATTTGAGGTGTTTCAGAATAGTACCACCATAAGTGATGGTGTATTTAATATTATTATCAAGATTATAGTTTGGGATCTTTTCATACCAGATGTCAGTAGAGTGGAAAAGCAAGTCTATCCCCTACTGGCCAGGTAAAAATCCTGGCTTTTAGTTTCTTCAACTTCAAATCAGTTTAAGTGCTCATTTCTGAATTGAGTATTCTGGATAGGAGGATGAACTGTATTAATTGACTTAATATGGTTTACATTCTCTACTCCTACAAGTTGATTTAATTTTACCTGAATCATATTAGCTGAGAGCAAGGGAGTGCTGGTTCTCCTGATTCAAATTCAGAGTACTATTACCACCAACAGGGGAAGTGGATGCTTGGTTGCAAAAATGACCCATGTCTATTATGAACTATCAAATAGATCAATCATATTAGGTGATCATGTGAAGTTATGACAGTCTCTCTGGGGACAGTTCTTGACAGTTTATATCATTTATTGGCAACATTTATCTCGAAAATTTGAATGATAGTTAAGAAAATATATTTTGTGTAAAAACACCAGGTTTGGTCTCTAGGTTCTTTTGTTTTACAAACCTAAATTTGAGGCATATCGATAATTGATTTAAAGCACATATGTCCTAAAATTCCAGGCAAATATCTTCTATTATAACTGTTTTTCATTAACACAATTATGAACACAAATGCTATGTGGTCAAGTTGAGAGCCTGTACTCTTATATATCTAGATGATCCAAATGGTATTTTTGATTGTCTTTAAGATTGGTGGTATAAAATACCATTGATCCAAATGGTATTTTTGATTGTCTTTTGATTGGTACTTTAAGATTGTCTTCAAAATAAAAATATGAAATTGAAACATTCTAATAGTAAAATATCTTGACCTGTGCTATTGAATAGAACTTTTTATAATAATGGAAATGGTGTGTACTCTGTTGTTCAACATTGTAGCCACTAGTCACTTCTAGCTATTAGGCATTTGAAGGGTGGCTGGTGCTGTTGAGGAACTGAATTTTTAATTTTATCCAAGTTTAAAAAATTTACATTTAAATCAGCACTTGTGGCTACTGGTTATTACTTGGACAGTACAGTTCTGAATAGCATCATTGAATAAGAGATACAAAGTGCTTAACATATTCTATAACAAGTACATAAAAGTAGGAGAAGTAGACAGGTTTGTACTTTTCTCCCTATAAAGGGTTAGACCTCTCTTAACAGTTCAGAGCAACCTGAAGCAGGCTTATCTCAGGACAATACTAATAGCTTTCTTAACATGGCAGTCAGGACACTTCATGACATGGTTTCAACTTTCTTCTGCCACTGCATTCCATAATTTCGTGTTCTAGACACATTGAATTTCACACTTTTCTTTACCTGCCTTTGTTCAGGTGTATTCTTTCCTGATATTCATGAAATATTTCAGATGAGCTCTTAACTCTTTTTGCTGGGGGCCACTGGGGATTGAATCCAAGGGCGCTTAACCACTGAGGAACCACCCCCAGCCCTTTTAAGTTTTTATTTTGAGACAGATTCTCACTAAGTTGCTTGGGGCCTTATTAAGTTGCTGAGGCTGGTTTTGAACTTGTGATCCTCATGCCTCAGCCTCCTGAGTCACTGGGATTATAGGCATGTGCCACTGCACCAGGCTTCTTACTATCTTACTGTCTTATAAGTTGTAATTCATCATCTTCTCTGAGCCTAAACCCCTAGGCAGTTGTTTCCTTTCTCCTCTGTGTTCAATGCCTGTTTCTTTATCAGAGTCTATGTTTCACTGATGCTGTTTAGTTTTTTATCTCTTCTGCTGAAATGGGAACTAACTTCTTTCAGGCTTGGTTCCAAGTGACCCCTTTATGAATGCTTATAATTAATTATTATTGAATGATGCATAATGGATGGGTGGTTCTAAACCTTGTCACATTTATAATTTAAAAATATTTTCAAATCAACTTCCTTAAGATATAACTTACATATAAGAAGATATACCTATTTTAAATAGTTTGATGAATTTTGATGGATTTTATCATTTGTGAAATCATCACCACTTCAATATACAGAATATTTCTATCATTCCAGAACATTGCTTTGTGTTCTTTCCTAGTTAGTCCTGGCTGTAACTAACCATTGATCTGCTTTCTATCACTATATATTTGTCTTTTTAGGGTTTCATATAAAGAGACTCATACAGTGTGTACTCCTTTCATACTTAGGATGTTATGGGTAAGAGAGATATTGAACTCAGAAACATGTGGTAAGTGTTAAGGTCAAATATGACCATAACAATAAGTATAAGCAGTGCTTGATGTTTTAGAGTCATAATTTGCTTTTCTCTTTCCACAGTGTACAACTGGACTGTGGATGAGGTGGTACAGTGGCTGATTACATATGTGGAATTGCCTCAGTATGAGGAGACCTTCCGGAAGCTACAGCTCAGTGGCCATGCCATGCCAAGGTCAGGAGGAGACTACTGTTTTTTTCTTACCTGAGAGCATAAGGAATGGGCTGGGAGTGGGTCTGCCTTCAGGTTGTTCTAGCTGGTTAAGTGAGGTTTTACCCTTTTTGGGGCAGAGTCTATAGATAACTCCTTTTCTCACATCTGCTGTGCACTTGTTATAAAGCATGATAGGCACTTTGCATACATTCTTTTATTTAATATTCCTATCAGTCTTGGGAATAGTACTAATAGCTGCCAGTTATTGAGTGCTTAGTACATGCCGGGCATTCTACTCAACATAGTACACACAGTATTTCATTTGATTGTTCCATAAATCCTGTAGAGGTGGATATTATAGTATATAGCTGATGAAACTTGGTTAAGTAACTTTTCCAAGGTCACAGATATGACTGGTTAGGGGCAAAACTGATTTGTCTGTTGTGTTTCTTTTTACTTTTCTTATTCTACCAGCATCTGCCCTTTGATCACCCAGGAACCTCAGGACTCTTTTAACCTCCCCTGGGTTATCCACATATGATTTATTTGCTTTGACAAAAATGGTACAGAGGTTGGGGCTGGCTGCCGTTAGCTCTCTCATCAGTGGAATGACCTTTCCAATAGCTGTTGTGTTATAAGTTTTTGCCTTTTTTATAGGCACAACTTGAGCTGGGATTGGGAAGGATGGAGTACTACTTGGACTTATTATGTAGGTGCCTCTGATTTTGAGCTTCAGTACAAGGGAAAGGGGCAGGTGAAGCTGTTGCAATGCTCACACATTGCATTCTTCAGCCACAGAGCTACCAGACACTGATGACTAGTCCTAGCTGAGCTGGCTTACCTCCTCTGCTTCCTGCAGTCTTCTCTTCACTGCTTCTCCTTACTCTCCAGAGTAATGTTCAGAGCTCCCTTTATAGCAGAGTGCTTTCCTACCTATTACTTCCGGTTCTTACAATTTTGGAAGGAGGGAATTACTATTCCATCTTTTGGGTGAGCAAATTGAATTCTAATATTTTATAATTTATCCAAGCTAGTAAGTTGACAGATCTAGGATTTGAGCCCAAGTCTGCCTTATTCTAAGTGCCCTGTTTTTTTCTCTTCATCTTTCTCTTGTGCTGTGTGGTTGAAAACAGGCTTCTTTGCAATATTCAGTTTTGTTCTATTTAACAAAACTTCATTAAGCACCCACCACATGCTATACTTTCTGCTAGGCCTTGAGGACAGAGTTCCTGCCTTGAGAAACTCCATGTACATTGAAAGAGGCAGACAAATGTAGGTTTCTATCTTGCTACTCATGGAAACAGCACTATTGCCATGTGGATTCTTGGATTATTTCATTAGAAGTAATGGCTATGGCTTGAATTAAAACATAGAATAAGAAGTCAATTCTCAGGTTATAAATGAATTTAGTCCTCTTGTGACTGGGATTAGAGCCAAGACCAGGTCCAGCCAGGTTGGGCACAGGAGTAGAAGATGGCAAACTGTGGCACCTTAGTGACATCAGGAAGCCTGGAGCCTTCAGTGCATGAAGTGGAGCAGGAGTGGTTTTAGGGCCATCATTAGCTAGCATGGTATAATGGGAGGAATCTAGTAGATTTGAGTTCATTTCCTTACTTTGCCAGTTACTTATGTGTGATTTTGAGCAAGTTACTCAACTCTCTTATTTTTCTTATCTACAAAATGGAGCTAATAATAGAACTAATTTTTCTTTTTTCTTTTTCTTTTTTTTTTTTGGCACTGGGGGTTGAACCTGGGGCATTCAACCTCTGAGCCGCATCCCCAGCCCTTTTTTTGTATTTTATTTAGGGATAGGATCTCACTAAGTTGCTTAGGGCCTCATTAAGTTGATGAGGCTGGCTTTGAACTCATGATCCTCCTGCCTCAGCCTCCAAAGTCACTGGGATACAGGTGTGTACTTCTGTGTCTGGCTACAACTGATTTCTTAAGGTTGTTGGAGGACTAAATGAAGAATTGTATGTAAAATGTCAGAATAGTATAAGATACACAATAGTTGCTTGGTAACTGCAAGCTCCTTTTTCTTTTCTGTTGTTTAGAAGTAGAGAACATGCCAGTTCATAGGTGCCCTTGGGAAATAGACTGTAAAAAATATGGTAATGTTTATTTTGCTTAGTCAGATAAAGTCCATTACACTTCAGAAATTATCTGAAGAGGCACCTCAAGAACTTCCAGGCACATTGTAAGAAGTATCTGATTTGCATAAGTTTACAAAGAAGGACACTGAGGCCCTAGGGTAGGGACCTACCAGCTTGTAATCAGACAAGTGAATCACTGGTAGAACTGGGACTAGAAGCTGGTGCTTCATTGTCTTTTTTTGTAGGTGGGCATGATTGCTTTCCAAAATCGGAGGAGGAAGTAGCTTGCTCCTGCATGCCAAGACAGGAGTATAAACCACTCACTGTGAAGCCAGAAGTTTTTCTTCTGGCTGGGGAAATAAAGCTGTGTATCAGAAAAAGGCACCACTTACAGAGTAGTATAGTATTAAATATTCCTCTTACAACCTAGATGACTTAGACTCCTTCCTCCTATACTGTGTTCCAACCAAAGGGAAACAAAATCCAGTTTTTTTTTTTCTAGGTTATTTTATTTTTTGTAGACTCTGTCTTATTAAAGTATTCATTGACAAAGGTCATAAAAATTAGAAATTTGATTGGAAGTAAATTGTATTGCATTGACTCAAATACATGCCAACAAAACTAACTCAATTTCTGTCATCATCAGGTTTACATATGATGATAATGGATTAGGATTAGTATAATTCAGAAGTTCCTATGATCCCTGGGTCATGCAGTATGGTATTTTGACCTGGGCTAGTCAGGAGAATGCATTTACAAGTGGTAGGGAGTGGGGACAAATTATATAGAGGTTAATTCCTGGAAGGTGAAACAACAGAAAATTTATAGTTGGGTGTGAAAATTGTAACCCTTAGAGAGTAGGTTACTTAGGAGATGGTGGATATGGGGAGAGGGTGAACAAATTCTTAATGAATGGTTTGTATCCCTCCAGACTTCTTGCTGAGACCCTGCTAATACAGACTCTATGTTTTAGAATGCAGAGGGGAGCAATCACCAAGAGCTAAGTGTTTCTGGAGGAGGTGTGTAATACCGCTGGATCCTTCTTGCCTTTGCTGTCAGGGAACTGATCCACTACTTTTTACCTCAACAGGCTAGCTGTAACCAATACCACCATGACAGGAACTGTGCTGAAGATGACAGACCGGAGCCATCGGCAGAAGCTGCAGCTGAAGGCTCTGGATACAGTGCTCTTTGGGCCTCCTCTCTGTAAGTTCTGTGTAGAGAAGAGCTTCTGGTGTGCTGTGGAACCCAAAGCTAATAGAGTAGCTAGACTGAGGTCTGAGTCTCCTGGGCACACCAGTAATGAGGCATTCTCACTATTTCCACTGATATTGAGATATGAAACAGTTTTGTATTTTAGTCTAGCCAGATAGAGATATCAACTTCCATTCATTACATACTTCAGATTTCTACTTTGTGCTAATGCTGTGCTGGACCTTGAAGGAAAACCTGGTTGAATCATTTTCTGCCCTAAAGGGATAAAATGAGTCTTCTAGGACACAATGTAGTTCAGTGGTAGAGTACTTGCCTAGTGTGTATGAAGACCTGGTACTTTAAAAAAAAAGAGAGAGATTGGGAGGGAGGGAGGGAAGGAGAGAGGAAGGAAGAAAGGAAGAAAGAAAAAGAAAGAAAGGAGAAGAGAAGAATTTTCTAGATAGGCATACCATGCTTCTGAGGCCCTGAGGAGTGGTAGAGAAGGTATCCTATAGAAGAGGTAGCATGTGAGCTTTATTCCATGGATGTGACAGAATAGGACATTCTAGATGGTTAAAATAACCTGAGCAAGAGTATAAAAGATAAAATATAGAAGACATGATCAGGGATAGCAACACTTAAGGGGCTGAATGTCATTTAGCTGTTACCTGCTCTCACTGTACATGTATATTATGAAAGAGCTCATTACTGAACATTTTTGTGCCCTTGAATGACCAATGAAGATTAAATGAGCTTTCACTGAAGCAGTAGAGTCATGCTTTAGAGCCAATAAAGGGTTGTCTCTTTAGCCAGGGGCTAACTGAGAACATTAAGTAGTTCAGTCCCTGGAGATCTGCATGGTGGGAGTGGCCAACCCTGCCATTCCTTTTCTTATTAAGTGAACCAAATAAGAACAGAAGTAGTGAGTTTTTTTTAGGAAGTTAGCATTGGCCTCATAATTTCATAGGACCCACCCTCTGCCCTTTGAGAGCTGCCTGCATTAGTTGAGGGCACAGCAGCAGAATGCTGTAAAACCAGGACCTAGTCTAAAGAAGCAGCTGGCAGGAAGGATCAGTCAGTACAACATTTTCTTGTCCATGTACGTGGCTTGGCAAGTGCTTAAGCTGATCTGTCAATGCAGGTACATCTGTACTTTTTTGAAAATGTAAGACAGAGCAATCTGGAAGAAAACTGTTTCCACCCCCATTACTGTCTATTTTTTTAGGGGGGGTTCTAAAACCCCCCCTAAAAAATTTTGCTCACCATTTATTGATAAGTTTTGAATAAATGATAAATGAATGGTTCTCCTTTTGAGGCCTACCCTTTGTACTAAGCAATAGCTTTTCATTAATTCACTAACCTTTATTGAGCATTCACTGTGTATCAGTATAAATGACAGGGTCCCTGTTACCCTGCTGTTCCATCTAAATGGAGATAGACTTGTCAACAAATATAGTAAATGGTCGACAAATGTAGTAAATGTTAAAGCTGTTATGTTAGTCTTTCTAGAATTCAGCTGAGGGTACAAAGTAGGGTGGAGTTTCCTGTTGGAGTCCAGGAAGCTTTTTGGAGAATGTAATTCTTGAGCTGAGTCTTGAAAGGTGGGAAGTGTGGCCTTATTAAACTCTAACTATTAACAGTGTGCACCTGTTTTTGTATACACTAGCAAGAATACTTACACCAGAGGGAATAATTATTCTTTAATCTTCTAAGAAATATTAACAGGTTATTATGTGTTCTATATCAAAGTAGGATTTTATGCTTTAAAGTTATAAAGGGTACATTAGAAACTGCAGTTGCAGAAGGCAAGGATTCTATGTGGAAAGATGAGCTAGCATGGACACCAGAATCCTGGATCCATGGTGTCAGAGTCAGTAAGAAGAGCTCTAGTGGAGCAGGTTACACTGATAACTAGGTGTAGTATTTTTCATCTAGGCCCATTTCATATAGCTTATATGCTGTGTGTGAGCTAACCTAAGGAAGGTCAGAGGTCAGCAGGAAAACTATGCCTGAGATAAGCAGAACAGAGGTCCTAAGGCTAAGAGTATACTTCACACTAGCTGGGATAGCTATTATGACAATCATAATAATGTTTTTTTTTTTTAAATGGTAGATAACAAGTATTGGTGAGAATGTGATAAATTGAAACTTTTATATATTGCTCATAAGAATGTAAAATGGTTCAGTTACTGTGAAAAACAGTCTGGTGGTTCCTAAAAAAATTAAACATGGAGTTATCATATAACCCAGCAATTGCATGCCTAGGTGTATATCCAAATAACTGAAATAGGTACTCAAACAAGTACATGTATGCATGTGTTCATAGCTGCACTAGTCACAAGAGCCAGAAGATGGAAATAGCCCAAATGTCCATTAACATCATGAGTGGATAAATAAAATTGTTACATAAATACAATGGAGTATTATTCAGGCCTAAAATGGAGTGAAGTTCTGATATATGCTGCAGTATAGATAAAGCATTATGCTAAGTAGAAGAAAACAGACAAAAGATCATGTGTTTCCATTTATTTGAAGTACCCAGCGTAGTTAAATCCATAGACATAAACTCAGATTGGTGGTTGACAGGGATTGGAGAGAGAAGAGAATGGGGAGAAATTGCTTAATGGGTAAAAAATTTTACTTTGGAGGAATAGAGATGTTTTAGAATTAGACATCATGGATGTATTATATGTCACTGAATTGTTCACTTTAGAATGGTTAATTTTGTATTATATGAACATTGAATTAATAATAGTAATAATTTATAATTAATTACTACTACTACTACTACTACTATTGCTACTACTACTACTAATTATTATTATTTTGGTAGATGGATTGAACCCAGGGCTACTCAACCACTAAGCCACATCCCCAGCCCTTTTTTATTTTTTATTTTGAGACTGGGTCTAGCTAAGTTGCTTAGGGTCTTGCTAAGTTGCTGAGCCTGGCTTTGAACTTTTGATCCTCCTGCCTCAGCCTCCCAAGCTGCTGGGATTACAGGCATGTGTTACTGTGCCCAGCTAAGAAATTATTATTATTTTTTATTTTATTTGTTCTTTTTAGTTATATATGACAATAGAATCCATTTTGATAAAATTATACAAACAAGAATATATGCTATTCTTATTCTAATTAGGACCCAATTCTTGTGGGTATACATGATAGTGGGATTCACTGTGGTGTATTCATATATGTACATAGGAAAATTATGTCAGATTCATTCCACTGTCTTTCCTGTTCCTGTCCCTGCTCCCTTCCCTTCATTCCCCTTTGTCTAACCTACTAAACTTCTGCTCTTCCCCTTCCCTCTTTATTGTGGTTTAGCTTCCACATATCAGCAAAAGCATTCCACCTTTGGTTTTTTGGGATTGGCTTATTTCACTTAGCATGGTAGTCTCCAGATCCATCGTTTACTGGCAAATGTCATAAAGTCATTCTTCTTAATGGCTGAGTAATACTCCATCATGTATATATACCACTTTTTCTTTATCCATTTATCTGTGGAAGGACAGCTAGGTTGGTTCCATAGCTTAGCTATTGTGAATTGTGCTGCTATAAACATTGTTGTAGCTGTGTTACTGTAGTATGCTAATTTTAATTCTTTTGGATATATACTAAGGAGTGGGATAGATGGGTCAAATGGTGGTTCCATTTCTAGTTTTTTGAGGAATCTTCCAGAGTGGTTGCACCAATTTGTGGTCCTACCAGCAATGTATGAGGGTGCCCTTTTCCCCACATCCTCACCAACATTTATTGTTGGTGGAATGTTTTTGCTGATATGTGGAAGCTAAACCACAATAAAGAGGGAAGGGGAAGAGCAGAAGTTTAGTAGGTTAGACAAAGGGGAACAAAGGGAAGGGAGCAGGGACAGGAACAGGAAAGACAGTGAAATGAATCTGACATAATTTTCCTATATTCTTTCCTGTATTCTTGATAATTGTCATTCTGACTGGAGTGAGATGAAACCTCAGTGTAGTTTTAGTTTGCATTTCTGTAATTGCTAGAGAGGTTGAACATTTTTTCATATGTATTTCTTTTTCTGTGAAGTGTCTATTCAGTTCCTTTGCTCATTTACTGATTGGGTTATTTGTTTTTTTTGGTGTTAAGTTTTTTGAGTTCTTTGTATATTCTGGAAATTAATGCCCTATCTGAGATGCAGGTGGCAAATATTTTCTCCCAATAAATTATTTTTTAACAACCTAAGCACCAAAAGAAAGAATAGCTATATTGAGCTTCATCAAAATTTAAAAGTTTTACACTGCAAAGGACACATCAAGAAAGTGAAAAGATAATACATGTAATAGAGAAAATGTCTGCAAACATTTTTTCTGATAAAGCTCTACTGCTCTGAATATAGAATCTCTAAAACTTAACAATAAAAAGACAATCCAATTAAAAACAAGGTTAAGGATTTCATATGTATTTCTCCATGACCAATAGGCACATGAAATAATGGTCAACATCATTTACTATCAGGGAAATACAGGTAAAAACAGTGACATGTATTACCTCTCACCCACTAGGATGGCTATAATAAAAAAGATGGAAAATAACAAGTATTGCCTCGGCATTAGAATTATAGTCACAAAGTGAAAGCACCTCAAATTCCTATCAATTTATTAGTGGAAAAATAAATGTGGCATATGTATTCAATGTAATAATAGTCATTATCCATGATTATGGAATGAAATGTTGATAAATGATATGACATTGATGAACCTTGACAATTTTATCCTAAGTTAAAGAAGCCAGTAACAGTAGGTCACATGGTTTGTAGTTTTATGATTTCATTTATATGAAACATCCAGAGTAGTAAATTCCATTGAGGCAGACTAAATTAATGGTTTCCATTACTGGGGGGAGTGGGAAATGGGTAGTGACTGCTAATGGACATGGGAATTTCTTTGGGGGGTAATGATGATATTCTAACATTAATTATGCTGATGGTTGTACAACTTTGTGAATATGCTAAAACTTTTGGCTTTTACATTTTATTTTATTTTATTTTTTGGAACCGGGGATTGAACTCAGGGATACTCAGCCACTGAGCCATATCCCCAGCCCTATTTTTTGTATTTTTATTTAGAGACAGGGTCTCACTGAGTTGCTTAGGGCCTCACTAAGTTGCTGAGGCTGGCTTTGAACTCGCGATCCTCCTGACTCAGCCTCCAGAGTCGCTTGGATTACAGGCCTGCGCCACCACGCCCGGCTGGCTTTTACATTTTAAAAGAGAGGAATTTTAGAATTTTAGTGTCTAAATTATATTTCAATAATAATAACATATGTACAGCTTCAATGTTTATAAATTCTGGATTTCTATTCAGAGAACTTCTTTATAAATTTTAGGAAAGAACCTTGAACTTATAGGAGATCTTTTCAAAATTGTCATTTTGCTGTGTGACTTTGGGTCACTTTTTTCAAGGCTTATTTTCTTATATGTATCATGAAATGGATATTAGGCTAAAGAATCCTTAAGATTTCTTTCAACTATGACTTTGCATGATTTTTTGGACAAATTTGTTGGTTGGGTCCTATATAAAAGCAGGAGATCTGTTCCTTCCTTCTGTCTATATCCTGTACTTTGGGGAATTCTGTGTTTGGCCACTGCCTTGTCAGGTAATCTTTGGCAATTCAGTTCTGTGTAGACTCAGGTTACCTCATTTGTATAATGGGCCTGGTAACTTAAAGACTCTTACTAGCTATTAATCTAGAGTTCAGAAAGCTGGGGATATTCCTGCTAGCTAAGATTTTGGAATCCAACAGCTATCCTAATGGCAAATATTGCCTTTATATTTTCCTAATTATACTTGTAAAGGGAAAGTTTTCAAAATTGCCAGCTGGAATCTGAGGAAAATACTAGGAAATTCTTTGCCAGGAGACTTCTGCAAGGGTGGGGCTGTACCTGCTGGTTCACTGTAAAGAGTCCTTTGATCTGTGCGCCTTAGATTCTGTTTTCCTTTCTGAGCATAGAGTAAAATTCCTAATTTAGTGCTGTTCTCTGTTCAACATTCATGTAGGACTTAGAGTGAAGCCCTGTGCTGGTGCTGACTTGTGTTCCCAACCTACGCTGAATGGGCACAGATATGCAGGCCTCACCTGCATAATAAGTCATGTAGCAAACATGCCAGAGAAGTAAGGCCAATTACAGTGCCGGCCATGGCCACCTTGCGTAGCCTTAATAAAAATCCTGCCACTGTCCTGAGGCTTGAGAAATCTCAAATCAAAGGTTTGTCATGCAGAAGCTGAGAGGGCCTGCTGAGGGAACAGGCACCACTCAGCAGCTTCAGGGCTTGAAGAAGGAAGAGGGATTAGATTGGCTTCATCTCAAGGTCTGTTTTCTGACAGTAGAAAGCATGCTTAGTCCTCCCCCTGTGGCCTAAGAGTAGCACATGGCCTTTATAGTCTTTTCCACTCTGTGGAGTTGGCTCCAGGCCTGTACACCCATCTGGAGCTCTCTGAACAGTGCCAGTTATCAGGTGTTAGATGTGTTTAGAGAAACAAAGGCCTGATGAAAGTCATTGTCAAGTTTGAGGTCTAAGCTGATGTCTCACTATGATAGCAAATTATTCATTGGGGGGCTTTATGTCTTGTACAGATAATTTCTCAGAAAAATTGAGGCTCACAGAGATGAGGTGGGTTTTTAGAGGCCATTCAGCTTTTAAGTGGTAGAGCCATGATTCAAACACACATTTTTTACTTATATTTCAGTACTTCTTTCTACTGTATTATCCATCTTGTATTTCTATCGGAGGAAATAAGATATAGAGTACTAACTTTGAAACTTCATCACTCAGTAGCTTTGTGACCTTGGGCACATTCCTAACATTTTCTGTGCCTCAGTTTCTCCTGAATAAATGGTTGCTACTGTTCCTAGAGTGGCCTACTGTGTGATTAGAGAATTGATTGGGAGAGGGAATTCCAGAAAGTGGTAATGATCGGATACTCCCTTTTTCAGTACTAACTTGTACCCTGCAAATTCTCATCACCCCTTGCTTTATTAATATGTCATCATTTCTTTTGTTTACATCCACCTTTCCCACTTGATGATGTTAACAGTTGATCTCATTTTGCTAAAATTTATTTGCAGCATTCAGACTGGGAATTCTACCATTCTTAGTTTCTCCAAGTCCCAGGCTAGGGACTTTGTGCTTTTAGCAGGAGTATTGAGAAGGGTGCAGAGAGAGAGGCCTGCAGAGTAATTGTTGGGTTGGGGACAGTTATGGAAAAGAAAAGACTATTTCTTATCTTCCTTCTTCAGTGGCTCAGATAATAGAAAAAGTTCATAGTGAGCAGGAGTGGCTACCTCTTTTAGCAGAGCTTACTCTGGTGTCTATAGCTGTCCTTACCCTGTCTCTCTCCTTTCTGGTACGCTTCTACATGCTCTTCAAGCTTTCTTCAGGATGCTTTTTCACAAACCTCAGGTGTGCTCAACCCCTTTCTCTCATTCTTCTCTGTAAACCCATGGCCCTTTGTACCTGTTTTCTTTAAAACAATCTCTCTCATCATCTTTTTTTGAACTGGGGATTGAACTCAGGGACACTCAGCCACTGAGTCACATCCCCAGCCCTATTTTGTATTTTATTTAGAGACAGGGTCTCACTGAGTTGTTTAGGGCCTCACTAAATTGCTGAGGTTGGCTTTGAACTCGCGATCCTCCTGACTCAGCCTCCCAAGTCGCTTGGATTACAGGCATGTGCCACCACGCCCAGCTCTCATCATCTTTTATCTTATAAACTGGGCTCCTTGAGGACAGAGACAGTACTATTCAGTTTAAGACCCAGCAAGAAGTTTGCTAGAAGTTTTACAGAAAGAGGCTGTACCTCTCCAGACTACAGGATTAGGCAGACTTCGGAGAGGAATCTGGCCCAGCTTGGTTTTGGGGGAGAACTGCTACCTGTAGTTACAATAGTGTGACTATTTGAAATAGCTAAAACATTTGTTGGGTTATAACTAGAAGGAAAGAAGGCTTGAGGGTAGCTCTTACTAGTTAAAAAAACACTCCAGCACAGGAGGTTATGTAAATGACAAAAGACATTTCTAGCACAGATTTTGGCAGTGAGGGATGAATATCTATATCTATCAGTACACTGTGGAAAGCAGAGAGAATGGAGAGAATTGATTGGGAGAGGGAATTCCAGAAAGTGGTAATGATCAGATACTCCCTTTTTCAGTACTAACTTGTACCCTGCTTTATTAATATGTCGTCATTTCTTTTGTTTACATCTACCTTCCCCACTTGATGATGTTAACAGTTGATCTCATTTTGCTAAAATTTATTTGCAGCATTCAGACTGGGAATTCTACCATTCTTAGTTTCTCTAGGCCCCAGTCATTTTTACTAGGTTGATTCTGTTTACCTAGCCAGCCATATCTGCTCTGTCAGAACCAACTTGGTTACTCTGCCCTGCCTAGGTTGACTGAGTGTGAGGTGGATTCTAAGAACTGAGTTTGTATAGAGGCTGTGCAGTACCACTGGCCATACTCTTCTGTCATCAGAAACTATTTGCCCTCTACATGTACTGTGTATTGTACTTTCCTTTCCTGCTTAGGGATCCCTCCATTCTTTTCTTTTGCTTTCCTATTCACCTTTGCCAAGTACCCATTCTGATAAGACCCTTTGGGGTTACAGAGATAAATAAGTCTGTGTCCTGGCCCTGAGGAACTCACTAACTATCAGAAAGTAACTGACATAAAAGTTGAAAAGCACTAAAGGCATTCCCTGAGATAGCAAAGAAATAGTTCATGTTCACCTGTACAAAGTATGGATTGATCTGGGGATCCTAACCAGAGGAGAAGGAATGGTGGATCTCTGTGAAATGTGGTAGACTGGAAAGATGGTAGGAAATGAAGGATTGTAATGGGATTATGATGGGAAGAAGTACATAATTTGTAAGATGTAACTAGAATCTTGATTTGCCCATTTTCTATTTCTAAACAAATATTTATAGATTCCCTTAGGGGTGTAGTGTTCAGCTCAGGGCTTCACTGAAGGGACTTGACAGTTTCTATATCTGCTTCTCCAGGTCCTTCATCTTCATCACATTCCACATCCACATTCTTAATTACTTCCTGGATATGTCCATCTGAATGTTTCCCCCATGCCTCAAAACATTTTGATTTATACCTAAGCATTCTATCTCATGTAATTCTGTATGAACACTGTATCTGGAAGTTGAAGTCCAGACAGAAGAAGTGAAGTTCATAACAAATTCAGGCAATTTAGCATAGAACCCAGACTTCCTAACAGTGCAGGATACTTGGTATGATGGTGTAATAATTTATCTTATTGAGGCCTTATGTTCAACTTTAAAGGCTTGGCCAATAGGCCTTTGGATCTTTACTGATCTGATGGCAGTATGACAATCGTCTCCTGGGATGTTGCTTATGTGAAAACACAGGCGTTGAGCTTATAGATTCAAGTTAGATCAGGGCAATATAAACATCTCCATGGTGAGAGATGTTTGCATGTAGCAAAGCAGAAACAAAATTTGTGGCATGAATGTGAAGGTTGTGGTGGAAAAGTGTGGGTCAGAGGAAAAATAGTGTAGCCATACAAATCTAGATTTGAATATAGCTCTGTCACTTTTTATGAGTTCTAGCAAGTCAGTGTTCCTTATAGAGCCTCAGTTTTCTGGTCTATAAAATGTGAATACTATTGCTGTCCCTTGTAGAGTAGTTGTGAGGATTAGAATTGATGAATATAAATGATTGGTATGTTTTATATTTTCTCTATTTCCTTTTTATGTGGATTAAGTGGAGGGAGATATTATCACACTTGAGGCTTATCCATAAAGATTCAATCTCAAAAGGGTTTGTTGAGTGCCTTCTTTATGCTCATTGATGTTGGGTCTAGGCATAGGGATATAGGCAAGTGATGAGCACTAGAAACCATGGAAAGTAAATCAGTCAGATTAGACTCATTTTCTTTCCACCAAGCTTGGCAGCTCATGGGCTGTGACAGACAGTGTATCTGGGCTTTCGCTGTGCATTTGACAAGGCAGAAGGGTGGATAGAGTGGATGTTTGTACATTTACATGGAGTCAAAACTGGGTGAAGGAATCCAGAGGGTACTAAAAGGTGTAACAGTGTTACCTTAGAAGTCCGGGCAGGGAGAAGGTAATTGTGAGATTCTGTAGTTAGTCCCAGTCATTCTTTGTTTTTCTTTATGATTTGAATGAGAATATGAATCTGATCAAAATAGAATCTGTTTCTAGATCAATCTGGACAAGGTGGAATAAGGATCTGAATGAAATAGCTAGGCCCAATCTGCATGCCCACCTTAAGAACTTAGAAGTTTGGAAGTAATAAGAGAACTGATAGAAATGTTCATTTCATAAAGTATTGTTTGAATGAAGGTACCTTGGTGTTTTGTTAAGAATGTAAAAGGGGATGTTGGCATTGAGAAACCACAGGAAACCAAGATTAGAAATCCTTAACAAGCAGGGGAGATGAAGAATACCCCAGTAGAGACTATAAGAGAGACAAATGTGTTCAGAAAGAAAAAGAAAGTGACTATGCTGCAGAAATTTCTCCTCTTGGGATTCAAAGAACAAGAGACTAAGGACATAAGTATGGCTAGAAGTGCAGGCCAACATGGAGCCTAGAGAAAGGCCACTAGAGGACCTTCAGTTTTCTCTCTGAGAGCCCAGCATAAACACGTATAGGATATGGCTGCCACTCTGAACCTCGTAACTCCCCTTCCTTTCATGGAAAAAGAATGTGCTAATTTCTTTTTGATCCCATACCATCTTTATGTTCTGCTGCTCAGCTTTTCAGTGAGAGCTAACTATAATTCTTCTTGTCAAACTGTGGGCCTCAGCTTCATGTCATTTCTAGCTACGTGTGTCTTTTCATGCTAGACCCTCCCTCAATTTGGTGAATCTCCCTGGGTCCTTACCAGGCATTGGGATCCTACCAGTTCTATCTTCTCCTCCCCTACCTCAGGGCAACCTATTATGCACATTAACCTTGCTTTAACTTCTTTTTTCTTCTTCTCTGATTCCCTCCTCTGTGGCTCTTCTGAACCCACAGCATAACCCACATAGGTCATTGCAGCAGCCCTCTTCTTATGATATCCCTTTCAAGTCTCCTGTGCTATGCTCCAGAGCCCAGATCTGGGATATTAGGAATAATGTCAGGCTCCAGGAGTGCCCCTGTCCTGTTCACTAAGTTCTTGGAAAAGTGTATTTTGTTTTTATGTTCTGATCTTTTTCCTTTTTAGCATTTAATTTTTTTCTCTGGAGACTGGGCATTGCTTTGAATCCCACCTAGTAGCTGAAGTTCTGGTACTTCACTAAATTATTACCAGGCATTCTCTGGAGGTAGATCTGCTTCTTAGTTCTGGGCATGTGAAATGTCTCATATACACCAGTCTCTTGATGCTACTCTTCTTCTGCCTGATCTTTGGATTGAGCTACAGCCTAGGAATGCTCTCTGTAAACTGAGACTTCAAAACCTTTACTTGATCTGTGCTTCGTACCTTGTGTTAGAATGGCTTACTAATCCAGAAACCTAACTCCTGCAATAACCTCAGTCCTATAGCTAGACCTCAGGTTCCAGTGACATTGCTTTATACTGTTTATCCTAGCCCTCTCCTTTTGCCTTTGCACTGCTTACCTTGTAGAATGGACACCATTGCATCTGGGCACATGGGCTCATCCCAGATCAGAGATGTTAGGATGCATTGGCATGATTCTCTCCTCTTCACTGCACCTTAGGAAAATATGAATTAATAAACTTCCTGTATCACTCTTAGGTTTCTCATCTTTTCCAAACTAGGCCCTGACGGCAGAGAAATAGGCACAGAGCTTACTATAATAATATGTGGCAAGTATGTGTCTGAGAAACTAATTCCTCCTGAGTGAAGGGTGTGACTGCCAGGGGAAGGCATCATGAAGGGGAGGGGATGCAGTGAGTCTGCAAGGCTAAGTGTGCAGTGGACACTCTGTCTCATCATGCCCTCTCCTCTCTGGCAGTGACCCGCCACAATCACCTCAAGGACTTCATGCTGGTGGTATCTATCGTTATTGGTGTGGGCGGCTGCTGGTTTGCCTATATCCAGAACCGTTACTCCAAGGAGCACATGAAGAAGATGATGAAGGATTTGGAAGGTTTACACAGAGCTGAGCAGAGTTTGCATGACCTTCAGGAAAGGTAAGGCCTTGCCCCTGCCCTCAAACCTGGTGTTTCTGGCTCTAGGAAGCCACTTGTTTCCACTTGGGTTGTACCCTTAAGACTGGGCTGACATTGCTGTCCAAGTTCTCCCATCATTCTAGAACTGCATTGGAAGCCTAGCTTCTACCATTTCGGTTGCCTTGGGCAGTTATTATTCCTGGGGAGAAGCTGGTTTCTTCTGTCTTTTTTCCCTCTGAGCTTCAGAGGGAGAACTCTTTAGCTCTCTTAAGTCTTGAACTTTCCTGGTTAGATGGCTTGTTAATTAAGGGTCATTCTGTCCTGTTCTGCCTCTAGACTGCTTTCCTTTCCATTTAAATAGTTATAATTCATCATTCCCCAAAGAAATGTCATGAACCTTTTTTCTTGCTGCCCTTCATTATTTCTTGAATGGAGTCTAAGTCTCATAAGTACTGACTTGTGTGACTTTGGGTAAATCCTTTCCCTTCCTGCACTTATTTCCTCATTAGTAGTGTGAAGGACTTGAACTAGAAGAGTATCATGCTCTTCTAGGAGAAGACTTCTAGCTCTGATAATCTGGGATGCTGTCAAAATGAAACATGATTTTAAAATGAGGGCAGAAGATTTTGTTGTGAAAAGAGAAAGCGTACCAATCAGTCAATTCTTGTACTTCCTGACATCTAAGAAGCAGGAATTCACTGCTTCTGGGGCAACAAAACTCACACATAGGAAAGGGTAATGAGGACATGATGTAGGACTCAGGAGGTGGCCTTGAAAGAAGGGTAGAGAGTTCCCTGGAGTTAAAGTTGAGAGTCAGACCAGATCCCTGGGACTTTGAGACACACATGGAGAGGTTTATGAAGGATGCAAAAGGCAGTAGGGAGTCAATGTAGGTTTTTGGTTGTTTTGTTTTTGAGAAGGGGAGTGACCTACTTCAGGACTGTCTTGTAGAAAAAATGACTCTGGCAACTAGGCACTTCAGAGGAAAATCTTTACAGAAATTCTTGTAAAAGAATATAAAGCCTGATTTTTTTTTTCCTGCTATTTTTAAATGACAGATACGATTTTCTTTGGAAGAGTGGGGAAAGGATTTCTTATGATCTAGGTATTTTTTAAGTACTTAAGTGCCTTATTACCATAATCCTTTGAAGTAGGTGCTGTTATCCCTACTTTAGAATTGAGAAAATGAAGGCTCAGAGAGGGTAAGTGCTTTGCTGATGTCAGTAAGTAGTAAGCTAGGAATTCTGACACACTTGAGGTGCTGCTCTTACTTGAGGCAGCAGGCTTACCAGACTCATTTCATGGTATGGGCTTTGAGAGGTAAGGGGTTCTGATCTCTTGTCAGATTCCTCACTATTCTGCTGGGTCCCTTGTTCCTCTGCCTTTTGCCACCTAGGGGCTAACTGCTGCTGTCTGAGGAATCCCGTACCTCATTTGTCTGAAAAACATGTACTGTTTTCATTCCAAAGACAAAAGAATCTAGGCAGGAGACATTCCAAGTTTGGGGATAAAACTAAGCTCTCAGCCTTCCCTGCTCCCTAAGGCCTCCTGAGCTTAATGACCACTGTAGCACTTAGAGACAGGCCCTACTCCCTGCCAGACTTACACAGGCATATTCGCATACTTGTACCATCCTCTAACAGTGTCAGCAGCCCACAGGTCACCTTGTACATTAATAGATCTGCATTGCCATCCATTACAGAATTCCTGATATTTTGTGTCAATAAATGTAATGTGACATGAACATTCCAGTTAGGATTTCGTTGGGTTTCAAAATAATTCTTTGAGACAGGCAGAGATTTTGATTCTTATTTTGCTGTGAAGAAAGGGGCAAAACCTATTCATAGTCACAGAACTAATTGCAGCTAGGACTTAGCAATCTGGCTGCCTAATTTTCTTCCTTGTAATGCTAATTGATTGTTGCCTTGGAGTTGGGCAGTGCTTGATGGTACATTTATTTGCTCATTTCTGCACCCAACAATATTTATCAATTTCCATCTGTGCTAGACCCTATTGGGAATTTAAAAGTGGACTAGGCTCTGTTCTACTTTAAAGGAGCTCCCTATTACAGGAGGGCAGACATATCATGGTGTTGGCTTTTCTGAAGGGGCAGCTTTCAGAGAGGACAGTATTTCAGTGAAGAATCAAATCCCTGTTGGTATAATTTCTTACAGTTGGGTTATAGGAGAGTACAGTAAAGGAAGAAGAGTACAATAAAGGAGAATAATTCAGCAAATGAAAGAGATGGGGGCAGGAAATGGCGCCTGAGTTTTTTTAGTTGTGCTTGTAGCGCCATCTGTTGTGCACCTTAAGGAGGTTCAACTCCTTTTCTCTTCTGGGACAAAGTAGGCAGAAGACTGCAATTGTCAGCAGGAAGCTTGTAGCTAACATTTCTTCCCTGCTTGTTCTACATCTTTGGAAGTCTTAGCCACTGAAAACTCTGGGCTAGGGTTATGTTTGTTTTTATTAAAGGTTGAGTTCTATTTCTGCTTCTTCTGTTTCTTCAGGGGTCAGTGCCTTTCTAGATGGGCCTTGTTCTTTCATCTATCCTTCCTATTCTATACCTCAGTTCTATATCTTTATTTTTTCCTTATTCATCATTTTACCCTCCTATCATAGTATACTGATAACTTTGTGTTCCTTTTAAAATAGGAAGACCTGACAGTTGCTATGTCCTTTCCTTTTCAGGAAACTCTTACCCTTTCTTCTGGGTCTAGTCTAGGACCTTTCCTGACTCCTTTCTGGCAGAGTTGATTATACCATACTTTGGGCTCTCTTCCTTGTAGAACTTACAACACTGTAGATAGTTAACTGTTTACTTGTATTTGTTGAACTAGGTCACTGAGCACCTCAGTGAGAAAGACAGTTTGTTGATTTATCTCCATAATATTTAGGACTTAGCACAGGACTTGACATTTAGTAGGCACCTTGATAGAACTTGGTAAATAGATGAATGAACAAATTAACATGGATAGATATGTGGCAGAAAGAAGGGAGGGAGGAAGGCTTTTCTAGATGGAAGGTTTTGTCAGTAAGCTGAGGGAATATGTGAGTAGACATAAAAGTAGATTATTATGACTGAAGCTCTTGAGATCTTACCCTCTGTGGAAAATACCTAGGAAGGGAACTTAGTACCTGGGGCAGCAGGGGCACTCCAAGCCCTTCCCAGCCCCTTTTTGGCATGAATTTTTTTTTTGTGTGTGTGTGTATATGTGCTTCTGGGATCAGGTACTTAGAAGTCTAAGAGGTCTAGCTCAGTAATTACTTTCTCATCTTCCTTAAGCCTTTTGTCGTTCATATCTCACCCACTAGGTTTTTCCTGGATTTTGTATAGCTTGTAAGGTATTCTACATTTATTGAACCTTCCAGATACCCCCAAATAAGGGGAATAATTATGGGATTTGAAGTCACAATGATTTGAATTCTAGTCTCAGTTCCTTCTGTAAGTTATTTTCCCTCTCCTAAGCCTTCATATTCACATCTGTCTTAGGCTGATATTGCTACCAGTATATCATTATCTGCCAGGAGAATAAATGTGGAATACCTTGTGAACTGATGGTTGTTATGATTTTAGTATATGAGATATATTAGAGGAGGAATTCAGATGCCTGGGAACCTGACTTCGCACCTTGATTACTGGCATCAAAATTATGGCCAGTGTAAGAATTAGGATAATGACTGTGGTATCCTAGCTGAGAGAGTGAACCAGTCAAGAGAGTAGGGAGAATATATACAGAGAGCGAGTGCTCTCATTTTCCTCCTTGCTGCCATAACTCATGGCATATTGGCTGGCACCCCCTTGCCTGGCCTCCTCCAGCTCCCTACATCGCCCCTCAGGCTGCACAAGGCCCAGGAGGAACACCGCACAGTGGAGGTGGAGAAGGTCCATCTGGAGAAGAAGCTGCGCGATGAAATCAACCTGGCCAAGCAGGAAGCCCAGCGGCTGAGGGAACTGCGGGAGGGTACTGAGAATGAGCGGAGCCGCCAAAAATATGCTGAGGAAGAGTTGGAGCAGGTAGGAGAGTCTCCAAATCCATGGACACCCCAAGGGGTGGGCAAAGGGTAAGGGCCTAGGGTCTGGCTGGAAACTTTCATGTGTGAGGACTTTAAATATGGCTCAAAGTCTATCTTCTACAGTCACTAGACTCTTACCAATAAGAGTAGTGGAAGCTAGGTGTGGTGGTTCATGCTGGTAATCCTGTGGCTCAGTAGGCTGAGTCAGGAACTTGCAAGTTCAAGGCAGGCCTCACCAACTTAGTAAAACTCTGTCTCAAAGTGAAAAATAAAAAGGGATGAGAGCGTAGCTCAGTGGTAAAGCACCCCTGGGTTCAATTCCCAGTACCAAGGGGATGCAGGGGGAAAGAGGAACAGAAAGTGGTTGCAATGTTTTTCAAAGAACAGTGAATAACAGGTGATGAATTATTTTGTTACTTTTTTATTGAAGTATTTGCATCAATAATACAAATCTTAAGAATATAGCTCATATAGCTGGTAAACTTTTATATATGCATGTACCCATGTAACTATCACCAAGATCAAGATATACCCCAGCTAACCCTTTCCTCTCTAGTGGATATTTCATTCAAAAGGTAACCTCTGTCACAACCTCAAACCTAGTTTTGCCTGATTTTGAACTTCATAAAAATGGCATTATACATATATGCATTTTTGTGTTTTTTTTTTTTTACTCAACATTATGTCCATAAGAGTTGAGAGTCATCTATGTTGCATGTAGTGTAGCTGATTTATTTTCATTGCTTAGTAATAATCCATTGTGCAAGTACACTATAATTTGTCCATTCTCCTGTCAATAAGCATTTGGATTTCCGGCAATTTTTTTTTAACTTTTATGACTAACACTGCTGTGAACCTTCTTGCATATATCTCTTGGTGGGCATAAGCATTCATTTCTGTTGGACATATAATAACAGAACACTTCTATATTGGCTTTATTAGAAAGTACCAAACCGACTAGGTGTGGTGGTACACACCTGTAATCCAAGTGATTTGGGAGACTAAAGCAGGAGGATTCCAAGTTTGAGACCAGGCTCAACAACTTCGCCAGACCATATCTCAAAATAAAAAAATAAAAATAAAGAGGGTTGGGGGGATATGACTCAGTAGTTAAGTTATCTCTGGGTTCAATCCCTGGTAGCCTCCCACCCTCCAAAAACAAAATACACACACACACACACACACACAAACTTACCAGTTTCCAAAATAGTTGTACCAATCTATAATGCCACCACCAGTGTATGAGAGTTCTAGCTGACCTGTTACCTTGGTATTTTTAGACATTTTAATTTTAGACAGGTAAGTAATGAATATCTCATTGGGGTTTTAATTTTCATTTCCCTGATGTTATTGGGTACTTTTTCATAAATTTATTGGCCATATGATTTGGGAATCTCTTCTTTGGGTTATATTTTCTTTTGATTTGTAAGAGTTCTTTATATACTCTGCTAGTGAGTCCTTGTTTGTGTGTGTGTATGTGTGTGTGTGTTTCTCTTAGCCTGTCACTTACTTTATAATTTGTTAATAACATTGTCTTCTGATGAACACAAGCTCTTGATTTCAATGAAGTTCAGTTTCATCAATTTTTAAAAAATGGTTGGTATTTTTTGTTTCTTGTTTGAAAAAAATCTTTCTCTATCCCCTGTATCTTGAACCTGTATTGTTTGACTTTTTGCACTTAGGGATATAGTTTATTTACAGTTAATTTTTGTGTCTGATATGAGAAAGAGGGTCAAGGATCTTTTTTTCCCAAGTATATATTTGTAAAATGATCATTCAGAAATCTTTATTCTGTTCTTTAGTCTGTTTGTCTGTCCTTGTCCTGCATTATGCTGTGATAAGTCTTTATAGTCTGGTAATGTTTTTTCCAGATGTTTTCTTTTATAATATGTTCTTGACTAGCCTAGGGTCTTTGCATTTCCTTATTAACTTGCCATTCAGTTATCCTACTCCCTCAAGGAAAGACAAACAAAGCAACCTGCTGGGATTTTGACTGTTTGTATTGAACTTTGCACATGCATGTGGGGGAAATTGACATTTTTTTTTTTAATTTTTATTTATTTATTTATTTTTTGTGGTGCTGGGAATTGAACTCAGGGCCTTGTGCATGCAAGGCAAGCACTCTACCAACTGAGCCACATCCCCAGCCCCAGAAATTGACATTTTAATCAAATAATCCTTACAATCTATAATTTATCCTGTCCTCTACTGAGATATTTTAAAATTTCTCTCAGCAATATTCTATAGGTTTTTTTTTTTTTTTTTAAATCCCCGTACTTGCAATTGAACCCAGCAGTGCTTTACTACCGAGCTACATCCCTAGTCCCTTTTCCTTTTTATTTTGAAACAGGTCTTGCTAAATTGCCCAGGCTGACCTTGAACTTGCAATCCTCCTGCCTCAACCTCCTGAGTAGCTGGGATTATGAACATGTGCCATTGTACCTGGCAACGTTTAATAAGTTTGGATATTTTATGCTTTATTATCATGCAGTTTATGGCTGGGGATATAGCTCATTTGGTAGTGCTTCCCTGTCAAGTACAAGGCTGGGTTCAATCCCCAGTACTGCAAAAAAAAAAAAAAAAAAAAAAAAAAAAA
>JAJEJO010005758.1:382183-494683 GCA_020662805.1 Glaucomys volans
GTTATTTTTTTTTTGACCTATGGTTGTTTACAAGTGTTTTACTTGGGGAAAAAAAAAATAAGTGTTTGATTTTCAAACATTTTAGGACTTTTCTAATTGACTTTTTCTTATTGATTTCTAATTTATTTTTATTGTGGTCACATTATATATGCTCTATGGTTTTAATCTTTTGAACTTGTTGAAGCTTGGTTTATGTAAAATCACTAAACCATACAGTTTAAAAACAAAGATTGTCATATTGGATAAAAACCAAAACCCAATAATATACTGAGAAACACTTTAAGGACACAAAAAGGTTAAAAGTAAAATGATGAAAAAAGATAGATGTTACATGCTAAGCAAAATAAAACAGAGGTAGGTATATTAATACCAGACAAAGTAGTCTCTAAGTCAAGAAGTATTATTAGAGACAAAATGGACATTTTATAGGTGAATTCAGTGTTAAATATAACTCTTAATTTGGATATACTTAATAATAAAGTTTAAAAATATATAAGGCAAAAGTTGAATGCACTAGCAGGGTAAAATTAGAGATTTAAACATACTTTTAGCATACTTTTGATAATGGACAGCTAAAACATCAGTAAGGGTATAGAAGATTAAAAAGCAAATTAACTGATCTAAGCTTCCTATGTATGCATGTGAATATGCTAGAGTGAATCTCACCATTATGTCTATCCATAAAACACTAATTAAAAATAAATAAATAAATAGCAGAAAGATCAGTAAAGGAAAGGGAATGGGATAGAGAGGAGGGGAGGGAAAAGGGGAAGTACTGGGAATTGAATTAGAGCAAATTATATTCCATGTTTTTATAATTATGTCAAAATGAATTGTAATGTTATATATAACTAAAAAGAACCAATAAGAAAAAGACCTCTCAAAAAGTACTTATAAAAAATGGCTAATGGGGCTGGGTCTGTGGCTCAGTGGTAGAGAACTTGCCTAGCATGTGTGAGACCTTGAGTTTGATTCTCAGCACCACATACAAATAAATAAGTAAAGGTTCATCAACAACTAATAAAAATATTTTTAAAAAATGGCTAATAACAGTGATCTTATTGAAACATAAAACATTTAACTTAACATTTTTTTGAGAATGTATCTCTTAAAATATTGCTTCTGCTCAATTCTTTACCTTTATTCATTTATCTTTATGTGGTGCTGAGGATTGAACCCAAGGCTTTTAAGTGTATTTTATATGTAACTTATGTTCAATTTTATTCTTTTTTTCTCTTGTGCTTTGATTTGGTTATTTTCTTTATATATATAAAGATATATAATATAAATATGTGGCATATTTATATTTAAGACTGGAGATTGAACATAGGGACACTTTACCACTAAACTATATTCCTAGTACTTTTTATTTTTATTTTAAGACAGGATTTCACTAAGTTGCTAAGGTTGGCCCGGAACTTGTGATCCTCCTGCCTTATCTTTCCGAGTCACTAAAATTATAGGTGTGCACCACTGTGCCTCACTTGATCTGAGTGTTTTTTATTTTGTTTGTTTTGTTTTGCCTGTTTTTGTGCTGCTGGGTATCTAAGTTTTTTATTTTTTACTTTTAAAATTTTTATTTTGTGTACTGGGTACTGAGCCTAGGGGTCCTTCACCACTGATCTCATTAGGTTGCTGAGGCTAGCCTTCACCTTGCCATCTTCCTGCCCTCCTGAGTATCTGGGATTATAGGCACACCACCATGACCAGCTCCTTTAAATGCTTCATTCCTTTTCCCTTTCCCTTTCCCTTTCCCTTTCCCTTTCCCTTTCCTTTTCCTTTTCCCCTTCCCTTCCCTTCCCTTCCCTTCCTTTCCCTTCCCTTTTTTGTTGTTGTTTTTTTCCCCCAGGGATTGAACCCAGGTGTGCTTAACCACTGAACAACATCTGCAGCCCTTTTTATGTTTTATTTTGAGACATGGTCTTGCTAAATTACTTAGGACCTCTATAATTGCTGAAGCTAGCTTTGAACTTGTATCCTCCTGTCTCTACCTCCTGAGCCACTGGGATTACAGGTGTGCACCACCATGACCAGTTCCTTTGAATTTTTTAATCAGACGCTCTTCTGTTTAATCCATATGGTAGGTTTCTTCTTTCAAAGATCTGTTTTTCAACTGATGTGATTCTTTACTCATATATATTACAGCTCCCTGTCCAAAATTTACATTCTTTCATCTGTTTTGTCCATCTTTTCCTATATTTTCTTTAACATATCAGTAGAGTTATTTTAAAGTCCTTGTCTAGTAACTCTTAATTTGGATCATATATGGGACTGCTTATTTTTTCTCTTGATGATTGGTTGTGTTTTCCATCTTCTTTTCAAGTGTAGTGACTTATCTTTATTAAATACTAGATGATATGTATAAAAAAAATAGAGGATCCAGATGATTTTACCTTCCATCATATATAGGGGTCAGCTTTTCTCCTTTTAACTGTAAGACTGAAATGGAGCTGCATTGGAACTGGGTTACAATTTTACAAGACTGGGTCTAGCTCTCATTTGTCCTAGTTTCACAAACATGTTCCTTCCTAAGAGCTAGTAGATTTCTTTCACCTCAACCTTGAAAGACTACAAGAGATTTAGTTTTCACATACGGTTATTTTCTCTGTGCCTCAGTGGTATCCTTCTGCATGGGCTAAGTCTGATTCTCAGCCCTCACCTAGAATCATCAGATACTTCCAGGGAAGATAACGATATACAGTTATCAGTTCACCTTAGAAAGGCTTTTCCTTCTCTGGATTTTTGTTAATCTTATCTGGTGGTTCTCAAACATTTTGGTCCCAGGACCCCTCTTAAAAAATCATTTGGAACTTCAAAGAACATTTTTATGGGGGCAGGATTGTTGATATTTACTTTGTTAGAAATTAAAAATGATAACATTTTATGAAAAGACTAAGTTAAAAATAATGAAAAAGTGACTCTATAAATTTACAAATCTTTTAAATGTCTGGCATAATAGTCTGTTAGATTCTTACATTAGTGTCTGTATTCAATCTGTGATTTTTTTTTTTTTTTTTTGCGGTGCTGGGAATTGAACCCAGGGCCTTGTGCTTGCGAGGCAGGCACTCTAGCCACTGAGCTGTATCCCCAGCCCCTCTCACTGAGTTTCTTAGGGCCTCGCTAAGTTGCTGAGGCTAGCTTTGAACTTGCGATCCTCCTGCCTCCGCCTCCCAAGTGCTGGGATTACAGGCGTGCACCACCGTGCCCGGCTTCAATCTGTGATTTCATACATCACATAGCCTCTGGGGAACTCTGCAGTTCAGTTGTGAGAGAAAACAAGTGAAAAAGGTAATGTCTTAGTATTATTCTGAAAACAGTTTTAACTTCATGCATTTTCTGAAAGGTGTTAGGGACAGTTGTGGGTCCCTGGATTATACTTAGAGAACTGAACACCTACTCCTAATTACTTCTACAGCTCTCTGATGTTTTCAAAAATCCAATTGTCGTAATTTATGCACCTTTTTTCCAGATGTTGGATCAGAATTATTCTTCCACCATGACCTGTTGCATTAATCTATTATTCTTCTACCATGAGAAATGGAGAAGTCCTATGAATGGTAGTAATAAAGCCCTGTGGCAGTGGAAGTCAGGTGATAACACTTTAAAATATACACATTAGTGGTTATGAACTTTGGCTGCATATTAAAATGACCCGGAGAGTTTTTAAACAGTTTTTAATGCCCAGGTCAATGCCCCGGATCAATTAAAATGAGAATTTCTAAGTTAGGGTCCAGGTATCAGTACTTTAAAAGTTTTCCCATGTGATTAAAGTGTATGACAATGCTGAAAATCGTAGGCACAGAATAAAAGAATAGGACCTGTGATTTCTGAGTTGCCCATCTATTGTCTTCTTTTCCTTCAGGCATTTGTTACTTATGTGTTGAACAGTGTGTCTGTCTCTGTCTCTCTGCCTCTGATCACCCGTATTTCCCTATTTTATAGTTACTTCTCTCATTAAACAAACAGGTTTTGAACCTAGTGGGCCAGCCCCTTTGTGTGCCTCCCCGGATGATCACATTTTCCTCTATTTATTCTCTTTTTTCTCTTCTCCATCCATTCTCCCCTACTTAGTTTATCCTGTTCCTTTAACTCTTTTAAAAGTAGAACTTGAGCATAAATTTTCAGATTTGATTTATTTGTCTCTAAGATATCTGTTCTTCATTTTAATTCCATAAAACCAGGAGAAGGGCATTTTATAGTTTCTTTTTCAAGGATCCTAAATCAAATGAAGATCGGTGCTTTCACTGGCTCTCAAAGGAAGAAAAGTATTCTGTCCTTAACTAAGGCCCTCCTGGTCTGACTGAGGCTGTGGGATACCTGGCCTCAGCGAATGAAGTTGGAGATAATGAGACTGTTCTTAATCCCTGCTCTCTGGGATTCTGCTAACAGCTGAAGGTTAGCATCCAGTTGGGAGATGGGGATCACTTATACTGGTAGCCAGAGTGAGACAGTAAGGAATCCAGTGTATGTAATACCTGTATATACTTTCAGATCTTTCACACTTGTGTGCTTTGTGTCAATCTGCCACATTGTGTCCCTGATAGAGAAATCAGTGAGGAGATTTCTGCTTATTCATTGGTCCCTTCATCTCTGGACCTCTGTTGGCAGTGCCTGTGCTAGGTATGGGCATACTCATTGTCTTTCCACCCGAGAGAGAGTACTTTTCAGAGACTACCTGCCCTTTTCACTGAGAGATCACAGACATAGGATCTAGGCCTGAAATGACTTTGGAGATCTTTCAGGCTTATGTACTGATGATTAGGAATTATCCGACATGATTTATTTATGTATCTTCTATAAAAATAGCCCACTCTTTTCTGAAATCACCCTTTACTGATAGTTTGGATTTGTATGGAAGAAAGTTCCTACTCCCATAAATTAAGATCTAAGGAAGAACAAGGTTGCACAACCATCAAGTGACAGACCAGGGATCAAAACTAGATTCTAGATTCCCAGTCAAGTACATTTTTTCCTTTTTTATTGGTACATATTATACAGTAGAGTAGGTTCCACTGTAGCATATTTGTACATGCATATAACATAAAATGATTGATTTCACTCCCCAATACCTCTCCTTACCTTCCCCTTTCCCCTTTTTCTACACTGATGGTCTCTTTTCGACACTCATGACATCCTCTTCCTGCCCTACCCCATAATTTCCACATACGAGAGAAAACAGACAGTTCTTATCTTTCTGAGTCTTGGTCTCTGGTTTCACCCATTTTTTGCAAATGACATTTATTTATTTTTTTTAATGACATAATTTCTGATTTAAGTACTTTTCTGCCACGTTGTGCTACTTTGAGACCCAAGCACAGACCTCCAACTTTTAGTAAGATGATGCACTAGGTGACCTGTTCCTGAAGAGATTGGGGAAGATTACATGATGAGGAGAGTCAGCTGATGTGATAGAATAGTACTCTAGAGTGGGAGCAAAAAATATCATTTTGATTCTGGTTTACCCTATTGACTGTGTGACCTTGAGTAGGTTACTTTCCTTCTTTGAGCTTATTTCCTTGTATATGAAATGTGAAGAATAATCCTTGCCCTTTCTCCTTCCTGAGCAAGTTGTAAAGCAGATAAAAACTCTGAATTCTGAAGCATCATACAAAGATGTTGGAAAGGGTCTTCGTATCAGTAAACAAACTCACAAACTCTTGTTTCTATAGGTTCGGGAGGCCTTGAGAAAAGCGGAGAAGGAGCTGGAATCACACAGCTCATGGTATGCTCCAGAGGCCCTTCAGAAGTGGCTACAGTTGACACATGAAGTGGAAGTGCAGTACTACAACATCAAGAAGCAAAATGCTGAGAAGCAGCTGCTGGTGGCCAAGGAGGGGGTGAGACCTGCCCTCCTGTGGTCCTCCTTCTGCTCTCTTCTCCCCTCCCTGCCCTTCTCTCTTTTCCCAGCCCTTCTCTCTCTTCTTTGCCTCACCTTGTACCTCCCTTTGGGCAAAGAGATATCCTGTGGTGGGTTCTATTTCTTTTCCTGATGTACAGCTCCTGATAATGTCCTTAAGCTTCTGGAGGAGGGAATGAAGGTGTAGGGGTACATTCTCCTGCCTTCTGGGAAAGATGAAGCAAGTGGAAGCAGGTAGAGGGAAAGGTCTCCCAGGCCCAGGCTGTCATGGGGACAGACGTCCTCCTTCCTGACAGGGAACCCTTTTGCTTCTTTTCTCTTTTTCTCTATTCCCTCCAACTGCCTTCCTCTTCCCTTCCTGTCTTTCTCTTCCTTTTCCTTGTGCAGCTCAAGATGTGTTAGGAGGAAAGGGACCCAGCCACAGAAAGGCCTTTTTCATTTCTTTCAACCTCTAATCCTCCTGTTTTTAAGCTGGGGGGCCTCATCTTTGCAGGCTGAGAAGATAAAAAAGAAGAGAAACACACTCTTTGGTACCTTCCATGTGGCCCACAGCTCTTCCCTGGATGATGTGGATCATAAAATCCTAACAGCTAAGTAAGTAGTACCAGTTTTCAACTCTGGCAGTGTCCGTACTACCCTTAGAATTTGAGGGCATATAGGACCTCTAATCCCTATTCTGTGTCCTTACTGGCAGAGTGACAGCTCTGCTGTCCTGCCATAGGCCTGATCCAGCTCACACCTTGCTCTTAAGTTTATGAGTTTATAAATAAACCCATATAAATTATATGGGTTTATAATTCACACACATTCCCCCCAACTTGTTCCTCTGAGAATAGGCCTCATGATTCTTGGGACTCCCATCTAGTCCATGACTATAGTTGTCTTTCATTTGTCTTCAGGCAAGCACTGAGTGAGGTGACAGCAGCACTGAGGGAACGCCTGCACCGCTGGCAACAGATTGAGATCCTCTGTGGCTTCCAGATTGTTAATAATCCTGGCATCCACTCACTGGTGGCTGCCCTCAACATAGATCCCAGCTGGATGGGCAGTACACGCCCAAACCCAGCCCACTTCATCATGACCGACGACGTGGATGACATGGATGAGGAAATTGTGTCACCCTTGTCCATGCAGTGTAGGTGACCTCTTTGGTAGAGTTTGAGGGAAGGAATCTTTGATATACAGGTTGTGAAGTCCATGGCCTCTGCTAGGCTTAAATAGCACATGGGGCAGATAATCGGGAAATACTTCACCTCATAACCTTGGTTAATAGAGCACAGTTCACATCAGGATTTTTTTTTTTTTTTAATAGTAGCTTTTCCTTGCTATATGCCCTGTCTGTCCTGGGCCAATTGTGTTAAATGTGTCTCCCTTCACTCTTTGTTTTCCTATTTATTCTCCCTTCTCTCCCCAACTATCAACTTTTATAAAAATAATCTCCTTTAGGGATTTTGATTCACTATGTAAAAATAGGATTCATTTTATTGCATTTGTTTATTTATTTTTTTATGTCCCTTATTTGTAATTGCTAAAGCAGATGACTGGAATGATGTCTCTCTTTATCTTTGCCTTTTTGTGTGAGGCCCCATTAAGCAACAGTCCCTTAAAGTGATATACCTTTAAAACCTCCAGCTGGAAAGGCATTCTTGCCCAGGAGGGACCTCCTGCACAAGCATCTGGCTTTCCACCTGAGCTCTTGAACCTCCCCATTCTCTATCCTGGGTCTTCCCTTTCCCTTGCAAGTGATGAGAGTGAGTAGAGCCAAAAAAAGGAACAACATTTTGGGTGAACTCCTTAGTAAATGAGGGGACTTATCCTTTATTGACCCACAATTAAATTTTTTTTTTTTGGATGAGAGTTTATTTTAGGTAAATAGAATAGGCCTTTTGGTAAAGCTATTGTCCCATATCCCACCAGATCAGAGGGAATGGCAGAAAGCCCTGGCTGGTTTAGGGACTCACTTTTAGAAGGCCAGATTCTTTCCTTGGGCTGGACCTTCATTCTAAATAATATTTATTTGTAAACTTCTCAGTAATACTTTTGCCCCTGGCCTCTTTGTCTCTCTGATCTGACATGTTATTAAGCCCCTGGCTTCTTTGTCTCTCTGATCTAATATCTGATTAGGACTTTAGTGAAAGGCCTGAGAAGGTTTGGATCACAGACAGGCAGAGCTGGATCCTGACTTGATAGTCTAAAGTTTCTATGTTCTTCACGTTGGGAGGGGCCTTCATTAGCTCTGAGCAATCCATCTCCTGCCCCCAGCCTTTCCCATATCCTATTGATGAGCAGGCTGAAGCCCTCCATAAATCAGATTCTCTTCTCCTTTTGGCCTGGGTGTTGACCCTAGATGCTGCCTGGCTGATGGGGCGTAGGTTCAGTGACCGCTCTCTCTGCTCTACATCCGCCGGCTCGGATGATCAGTCCCTCTGGAAATACCCGGGTTTGAGGAGCCCCTCTGGGGCTTTTGTTTTTCTGACTTTTGGGACTAAACCAACACTCCTACCCCCATAGACCCCTTTAATGCCTGCCTTACATCCCTGCTTGCTCCCTTTGTCCCCTCAGCACCATCCTTACTAACTGCAGGGGAGGGGTTCGGGGGTGAGAAGAATCAGCCTGCTCCACCAAGGACTGGAGAGAGAACATTCATAGTGATGGAAGTCTTAGGCTTCTCCCTTCTGCCCAGTGACACAGGTTTCTTAGTCACCTTTTTTCCAGCTGGGCTGGGAGGGAAAGAAGGAAGGAAAAACCAGGCGTCCCTTTTCCCTTTTTAATGTTTCTCCCCTTCCTTCCTGTTTCTTCTTTCTTCCTTTCTCTTTTCCTTCCTATTATGGGCTTCCTTTTCCTCTTCAGCCTCCCTTCACACATAGAAGTCCTGCCTTCCAATTCTCTATCATTATGTAACTGTGCTCTTTCCCGGACTCCCTTCCAAGGCTTCTGCCACCCTTCTAACCTGGGCCTTTCTGCCATCTTACGGAGAAATCAGGGCAGCCAGTCTCTCAGGATGAAGGAGAATACAGACAAAGATCTGCATTCTCTTTTCAGTTGGAGCTGGGATTGAGCCAAAGCAGGATACTCTGGCACATTCCTAAGTTACCTGGTGTCCAGCTACCCATTCACTGGGCATGGTGGTCTTCATCTTCCAAGAGCCTGATTAGCAGAATTGATCCAAGAGATGGACCGTTTTTGTTTACATGCATATTAGAGAAATATATAAAGTAAAAAAGGGTAAATAGTAGTATAAAAAAGTCATTCATAGTCTCACCATAGCTGAGACTGTTCTTTCAGTCTTTTTTCTGTGAAAAATTTAAAACATAGTGAAGATAATCATAACAACCGTTTATTGAGTGCTATGATCTATGACAAGTTATTTAAAGATATTATCTTGAAGTCTTGGTACACATTGGAGGATTTTACCAATTATGAATTAAAATGGGGATGTAAATTGTTCAAGGTCACAGCAAGAAGTGGAAGGGCCTGGTTTCAAACTCTAGTGTTTTGAATTCAGGGTTATTACATACCCCCCCCCCCCTTTTTTTTTTTTTTTTTTTTTTTTGTACCACAAATTGGATTGGAGGGAACTTAATCACTAAGCCACATCCCCAATCCTTTTAAAAATTTGTCTATTTTTAAGTCCAGGTCTCACACTAGGTTGCTTATAGCCTTGCTAAGTTGCTGAGGCTGGTTTTGAACCTGTGATCCTCCTGCCTCAGTCACCCGAATTGTTGATATTACAGGCATGTGCCACCACACCTGGCTACATATACTTTTTTATCCTTTTTCTTTGATTTCAATAGGTATTCTTCTATGTTTTAGTTATCTTTTTTGAGTCTCATTTTTAATATCCCTGTAGTAGATAGATTCTCATTTTCCCATTGTCCTTTCTTTTATTTACTTTCACATAATTATTAATAGTGATCTGATGAAAATGTTTGTGTGTAAGTCTTTGTCTAAGTTATAAGTTATTTCCTGAAGTTGAGTTTCTGAAAAGGCTGGTTCTTAGTGCTCTCCCGGACCTTGCCCCAAGTTCCTCTTGTACCCTGCCCTGCCTGTGTCTTCCCACTAACTGCCTTGCCACCTCCCTTTGTCATGACATTGGCCTTTGGTCTCCTTATATTGGAGTTGCCACTAAAACTGACCTGGGAACCTCATCTTCAATTTTCCATCCTTTCAGGACCCCTGGTGGGAGGTTTTTGGGAAGTAATACCCCATTCTTCAGATTGGGCATCAAAGAGCCAGAGTGATCTCCAGCAATCATTTCTCTATGGACACCTGCTTGCCTGCTTCCCAAAGGGAACTGGCCCTATCTCACACTTTTTCCACTTTCCTTGCAGCCCCCAGCCTGCAGAGCAGTGTCCGGCAGCGCCTGACGGAACCACAGCTTGGCCTGGGATCTCAGAGGTTGGTTGAGGGAGAGCCTGGCCACTTCTTGACGAGCCGGGTCTCTCTGCGGCGAATGCGCAGCCTTTCATCTGGACAGTCTTTCAGTTCTGAAGGCCACGGGACCAGCCCTCCATCTGCCTCTACTTCTTCTTCCTGCTCCTCTTCCTCCACCACCACCACCACCACTACCACCACTACCACCACCATCACCACCGTTCATGTCCACCCTGTTTATTACCACCACAGCACTTCCTATTTCCTCCAGATGGATCCCTACCCTGACCCACCCCCTTCTGACAGCACCGCTGTGATGCCTGGGCATTCAGAGAGCTTGGGGTATCAGCTGTCTCTCTTCTCTTTCTTCCCTCCCTTCCTGCTGCTTTTACTTTGGCCTCTGCCTGTTGGCTGCTGCTTGGTCAATTCTGGGAATGTATGCAGTGGGGAATCTTCTCCTTGTCCTGTCCTTTCCCAGCTCTGGGGCTCCTTTTTAAGGTCAGCCCAATTTTCTACACCTTTCTCCCCTTCTCTGTGTGGGGTTTGCTGACTCTTCCCCATGATCCTATAGCACTTTTGCCTAAACTATGCACTTCTACATCTATTATTTCAGTGGAGCTCCCACTTCCTTTACTCCTTCAACAACCATTTATTGATGTCTACTCTGTGCCAGGTTCTTCTGGACATGGGTATTCATAGATGATAAGATAAATTCCATTCATGGACAGTCTGGTCCGTTAATAATTACGGGACAATATAATAAGTGCTATGGGGGTGTTGAGGAAAGAGAAATGACTAACAGTGTGTACCTGGGTGGAATGCTTCACAAAAGAGATGACATTTGTGCTAATGCCCTGTTTACAGGGAAAAGAGAAAGTATTCTAGGCAGAGGAAACATTGTATGCAGAGTCATGGAGGTGTCAGAGAATATGATATATTCATGATTAAAATATTGGATACAGGTTGGTGGAAAGGAGAAGCAGAGGCTAGAATGTTGAAGTCTCAGAGAAGCTAAGGGTTTTGGCTTTTACCCTTTACAAGATGGAGAATAGCAAAAGGGGTTTTAAAAGAAAGAGAATTGATCAGATTCACATTTTAGAAACAACATTTTAGTGACTTGTATGCATGAAGGAAAAGAAGAATTCAGAAGTCATTGTAGTAGACCACTAGGGGAGGTAATCAGGTGTTGGTATGGAAAAGAGACAAATAATTTGGTAACTGACTACAAAGGTAAAGGAAAGGGAGGAATCTAGTATGACACCTAGGTCTCTAGCTTCAGTGACTGAATAAGTCTTGGACAGTTTTGGGAGTTTTGGACAAGAAAAGTTGGGTACATATTAAAATGCTCATTTTTCTGAGGAGGAAGTGAAAGTTCTGAAAGGTTAACTAATGTTCCCCAGGTCCCACAGCTGATTAGGAGCAGAGCATAGACTAGAACTTGGTTTTCCATTCCAGGACACTCTATTGGATATTTTTGTCCTTCTGTTAGGTCTCAATAATGAATAGGAAAGGAATTAGTGAAAGACTTCCCCCTGCAGCCTCATCTAGCATCTGCAGGAATTTTCCCTCTAATACCTCAAGATGATAGGCTAAGGTCAGAGGTAGTAGAGCCTTGACTTTTCCTGGAACAAGCTTAGGGGTATCGTAGAAAGTCTTGCTCTTTGGAAATATCTCTTATTTCTAAAGTTGTGATTATGGCCTATCCTGGATGCTGGGCTGCAATCTGCTTGTTGCTTTCTTTTGGTCCTACCTCACTCTGGATACTCATCTCTCTAGTTCTAACCCTTAAGACTCTGGGTAGTTATCCCTGAGGACTCTTCCTTTTTTGTTTTTGTCACAAAGGAACTGAACTTACTCAGCAGAGCTGCCCATCTTCACTCTCATCCTCATTTTCATCCAGAAGCCTAGGAAGGGAGAGAACTCCAGTACAGATGGAGAAGACTGAATTGGGTTGGGAAAGCTAGGGGATGCTGTGAATCTCGTGCACCAAGGCTTAAGCTGAGGGCATTGGGATTGGGGATGAAGGGGTTGGGGAGCTATCTGCATCCACCTGGCCTGTTCACTACTTAATTTTCTTTTGCACCATGCACCAGAGGATCATCTCTAAAGGCAAACAGGCTCTCTAGTAAGGTTAGTAATGTGGGATGGGAGTTCAAGGCAGTCTAGCCTTTGGGGAGGGACATCCTGGCCTGAAGGGTTTCAAAGATTCAGGAAGGGAAGCCTCCCTCAGTGGGCCTTCCTCCAGTCTTATGTTTCTTTGGCAGTCTTAGCTTTTAGTTGTTGAGAGACACATAGAAGGGTGGGTGGGAATCAAGGTAAAATGGGACTGTGGACCAGAAGTGGTGAAGCTGGGAGAGCCCTAAACTTTTGACCTTTTTTCTTTGGTGTTAGAAAACTAGGCTCTTAGGACTCTTACCTTCTCAGCTTAGAGGGCCCTTCTCAGTATGGCTGCTCCTTAGAATTTCTTTAGTACTTTCTCATTGCTTTATATGTGTATGGAGAAGGCAGGGTATGGAGAATATCATTTTGGGGCTTAAGAGAAATAAGGACACATTAGATAGAAACAAGGACCAATGGCAACTGTATGAAATCAAATATGAGACTGAATATTTGTGAATACTAGATTATGTGGCTAAAACAGTATTTGTAGCATGGAAGCTAGAGCTGGAATCATTCTCTGTTGTCCCTTGTGTCCAGGAAGATACTAGTCCATGGGGTTGCTACTTAATTCCTTGGTAACTAAACCTATGACAGCGATGAGCTAACCCCCTGTTTACCTGTTAAAGGGACCTGACACCCTCCCCCTTCCTAACTTGTAACTATTGGCCTTTTCCTTTCTGGGTCCTGTGATGCTCTCCTCTCCCACTCAGATAGATTCTTGATTCAGATGTTTATATATTTCCTTTAGCACTCTCCTCTGCCTCTACTGTAGAGGCCTCTGGGAAAGCAGAAAGAGGGTTCAGAATTGTCAGGAAATCCCCATAGATACTCTTTTGTCTATAGAGGCAGGAGCATCTGGAATAGGTTTTATGTTCTGCCTTGAAACAGCCAGCCCCTTAAAGGGTCTCAAGCTTCTGGACTAGACTGTGTGTGCATGTCAATTGTGCAGTGGCATGTTCCCATAACTCAGCCTTGCAAAGAAAGCCTCTTGTGACTGGCCCCAAGCTTGGCTGACCTCATCATCTTCATTCCCACAGTACTTTATGCATTTTCAAGTGGTTTCCCAATATTATTCGTCCTCCAAACAGTATTTTTAGATGACTAAACTGGTATTATCTTCATTGGGCCAAAAGTGAGGACTAGAAGGTTAGATGATTTGTCCAAGATCACACAGAGGAGTCCAGAACTCATCTGAACCCCTGCTCCCTAAAGGCCAACATCCTGTCTTTTCTATGCCTCTCTATATTCTCCGTGTCAGCAGAGCTCTGAAACAGACCCCACCCTTCCTGCTGCCACCATGCACTTTGAGTTGAACTCTATAATACTTCTCTGTGACCTCCTTTATATCCTGTGAGAAGGTAGGAAGAGGCAGCAACTTGGCCTTTTGGTGTGGGTGAAGGATTGTTTGCAAGGCTTTTCTAACTTCTTCTCCCCATCCTGGATCAGGATCACTGACTGCATGTGACATGTTCCTTTGGGCCTGGCCCAGACTGGATGTATCCCAGAGTGGGACAGGAGTAAGTGGGGGAGGATGGCATGAAAAATGGTGACTCAGAGCAACAAGTTGGTTCTTTTGTTAGCATAGGGCTGAGTCCTAAGAAACCTAGCCAAGGTGGGTGCAGTGGCACATGCCTATAATACCAATGACTTGGGAGGCTGAGCAGGAGGGTTACAAGTTTGAGGCCAACTTCAGTAACTTAGAGAGACCCTGTCTCAAAAATTAAAAAAGACTGGGGATGTAGTTCAGTGGTAGAGCACCCCTGGGTTCAAGCCCCAATTCTTGGGGTGGAGGGAAGAAAACTAGCTAGCTTACAGCATCCACAGGAGGATGCCTGTGGGGTTTAAGCCTATGAGTGCAGCAGTTTAGGGCCTTTGAATTCAGCAGGGGTGGGGCGTAGGTATTTAAAAGCCCTTTGCCTGACAGATGATGGTGTAATGACATTTTTTTGTTTGTTTGTTTCGTTTTGTCCATCTCTTCCCATCACTTTTTCCTTTCTTTCTCCCCCTGGTGGTTCTTATTTCTACCTGCTTCTCTTTTTGCTTTTCTTCCTCCACAATTCTTTCCTTTTCCTGTCTCTTTTTCAATCTATTCTCTATTCCCTCCTCTTTTTATATCCTATACTAATGGCTTATTCAACTTCCATTACTCATTCCTCTCTCCTTCCCATCTGCCTTTTCGTCCTATTTCTCGCTCCTGTCTCCATTTTCCTACCCTGTCCTTGTCTTTTTATGTTGTCCCTTTCTCCTCTTCACTTTTTCCCATCTTCCTTTCCTGTATATGTCCCTTTCTTCCTCTCATCCTATGTCTTGCAGGGATTTGACCCATTCCGATTCGGAGTCCTCCCTCCACATGAGTGATCGCCAGCGTATGGCCCCCAAGCCTCCTCAAATGGGCCGAGCTGCAGATGAGGCTGTCAATGTGATGACTTCCAATGGTAGCCACCGGCTGATTGAGGGGGTCCACCCAGGATGCCTGGTGGAGAAACTGCCTGACAGCCCTGCCCTGGCCAAGAAGACATTACTGGCGCTGAACCATGGGCTAGACAAGGCCCATAGCCTGATGGAGCTGAGCCCCTCAGCCCCACCTGGAGGCTCCCCACCTTTGGATTCTTCCAGTTCTCATGGCCCAAGTTCCCCAGACCCAGACACACCATCTCCAGCTGGGGACAGCCGAGCCCTGCAGGCCAGCCGAAACACACGCATTCCCCACTTGGCTGGCAAGAAGGCTGTGGCTGAGGAGGATAATGGTTCTATTGGTGAGGAGACAGACTCCAGTCCAGGCAGGAAGAAGTTTCCCCTAAAAATTTTTAAGAAGCCTCTTAAGAAGTAGGCAGGATGGGGGTGGCAGTTATGAGACAGCTTGTCCTTCCCTGGGTCTTCTGCCTTCCCTTCCTTCCAAATATCTTGCCCCTAGATTGGGGCATTGAGGGACTGGCCCAGGGGCCTGGGCACTGTACATACCTGCCACCTCCATCCTCGGGTCCTTCATCATTATTTATTAACTGACCACTGAAGCCTGCCTGCCCTGCTTCCCTCCCAACCATGGGCTGCTGCTGTCACTCCCTCTCCACTTCAGTGCATGTCTTAGTCGCTATTCCCTCAGCTCCCAGCTCCACCTCTGGGGTCCAGCTTTTGTCTGCTGTCCCATTTTTGAGGTGTGGTTTTTTGTTTTTCTGTCTCCTGCTTTCAGGCTCTTCCCTCCAATCACACCCCAACTTCCCCTAGCAGTTGTGGGGAAAACAGGAGGAGTAACTTCTGACACCTGTGCCTCACATCTCTTCACCCACCTACAGTGGTTCTTTTGGCCCCTGACTGGGGCCAAGGGCCTAATCTGTGACATTTGTTCTTTGGGAGTATGGTAGGCTGGAGAGAACCTCATGTTGGAGCTCCCCCAGGCCTCAGGGGTCCATGGGGGAGTGAAACCAATTCCCAGAGAACAAGTCATCAGAGTTTTGAAGAGAGGCCAGGCTAGGGATGGATTGGGAGAGACCTCTCTTAGTTGGAGGTAGAGTGAATGCCAGAGCCATGGGCTATAAGGCAGTCATCTTTTCTCTCTTGTCCCACCCACATTGGCCTCCCTTTACCCCTGCTCCCCCATACTGCAGGAATGTTCGTCTCTAAGAGGTGCTGCCTCAAAGCATCCCCAAGTATACTCCTTGGGCTCAGGACAATTGGCTTCCCTGGCTATGGGAGCCACAGTTGTAATACAGGGCTCTTGTGGAGCCCTGTAGCTGTTGGACAAGGATGTTGTATTTGAACCAAAAGACAAAACAGTTTAAAAGTGGAAAAAAAAAATCTCCTGAATTTCCCAAGTGCCTGCACAGCATATTCTCCTTGTTAGACCCCATTTTCATGTTACTGCATAGCCTGGGACAAAGGCTCAAAGTGGACACAATCAGTTTGGGGAAGGGGTGGCAAAGGAAGATGGTATATATGAAAGCTGCTGTGTGACCACTTCCCCCCACCCTTCCCATCTTCTAAACAACTCTCTCCTTTACCTGTTTTGCTATGGCTGTAAAGGTATTTTTCCCCTCTGCCCCATTTTGCCATGCCTTTACCCTGGGATCCTATTTTGGGCCTGGGGTGGGTGCACCTAGGGCTGGTCTTAGAAGGGTGCTAGGCTGCAGATTGCCTTGTATCCCCTGGACACCCTCATATGGGTTTTTGTGTTATTTCATAAGACTCTTTGAAGTCCAATAAAGCATGTAGGAGATTTTAACTTCTGCTGGTTTTGACTCTCATTGTGTTCTTTGTGGCTTAACAGACAAGAGATGAAGAAGAGATTATTCTTCCCTGGCGAGGGAAAATGAAACTCAAAAGCACATACCTGAAAGCAATCTGGGTAGTTACCTACCAAAATTCAGGATGCCTAGTTAACTTCAGATAAAAAGTGACTTTTTAGTTTAATTATGTCCCATGCAATATTTGGAACACAGTCTTATTTCTTAAACCTTGACAATTCTATTTCTGGGCTGTCATGATCCTATAGCTTCACCTATGACCTCTATGATCTGGAAGTACTTAATGGAGAGTCTTGGGCAGCATCTGGAGAGTACTGAGGAACAAATGAGAGGCTGTGAAAGGTTTTAGGGGAAGGATGCAAAGATTTCATGATCAGAGTAGCCCAAACCAGAAGCTTTTACATCAGCCTTATATAGTAAGATTCTCAGGTCTTATTACCATTCAGGTTCGATCACCAATTCCATCCATGTTTATAAGGCAACAATTGCTTTATGGCTGGTCTACTCTCTGCCACTGTCCACTTAAGACTTCCAGAAGCAAATGGGTCATGGTTTTGCTTAAAAATCTCGCAGGACTCCCATTTCCTAGCATGGCTTTCCTCCAACTCTTGAGTGTCCGACTTCTCGCCGACGTGAGAGCCTTGACGCTCCTGGCTGCTCTGGCCACGGACACGAGGCTACAGCCCACATGGGACGGCGGTTTCGGGATCATCCTAACAGTCGAAATAAGAAAAAGTGTTTCAGATGGTTGGGGTTTTGTTATGATTTCAAAAATACTTAAAACTGGGCTGGGGATATAGCTCATTTGGTAGAGTGCTTGCAAGCACAAGGCCCTGGGTTCAATCCCCAGCACCGCAAAAAAAAAAAAAAGAAAAAAAAAAAAAATACTTAAAACTGCAAGACTAGGCGGGGCTCGCGGGCGAGAGGGGTGGGGCCGAGTCTGGCGGGCTTTGCGTGCTACGTCGGGCCCCAGGGCCTTGGACTCGGCTTTGCCCATACCCAACATGGCGGCGGGAGAACTGCGTTCTCGCCAGGCCTGCCGCCCCTAATGTGGCCGTGGGAGAGGCACTGTCTCCTGTTGTCCATGCTCAATATGGCGGCTACAGGGCGAAGCTGACTTACTGGAGTCAGTGTCTGCCTATTCGACCCTGGGCATGGGCAGCGTCGATGACGTTATTCAAGCTCCGTCGCGCCGCTTTGTGCGTCACTGGTGGCGGGAGCGGGAAGGATTTCGGATTGTCGCGCCTTAGCACTGGTGTGGAAAGTGGTGTCCGAGCCCCAGTTCCACTCTCTGCGCCTGAGAAGCCTCTTGGTGCCAACCCTCACACTCTGCCACCGTCTCGATCCTGCCGGCGTCTCGGAGCTGCATCCCCCTCTCAGATCCCTCAGCACTTTAGCTACTAGCTGCGATGCATGTGATCAAGCGAGGTGAGGGGTCCTGGGAGGCGCGGGGGTGGTTGAGGAGGGAGAGAGGGGACATGGACTGCTGCCGTCCGAGGGCTTAACCCTCGCGGGCTGGCCGGCCGGCCGGCCTCCGCCACTTCCCGCCCTTCCCGTCGCGGCTTCCCGCCCTGTCAGCCTGCTCGGCCTCCGTCTTCGTTAGTGTCCTCCGTCCTCCTCCTGGCCTTCAGTCTGTGCCCCCTCAGTTTTGTCATTGTGCCTTCTTTCAAAAGAATCACCTTCCTTGCATCGAGTATAGTGTGTGCGCTAAGCATTTCCAAGCATTATGTTCTTCCTCACCGTAGCGTGTGAAATAGTGATCATTGGCTCCGCACAGGGGAAGAAACTGAAGTTCCGAGGGAGGTGTTCGTGACCGACCCAGTGTCCCCCAGTTAATGGGGAGGTCAGGGTTCGGACCCATAGCTGACAAGAGTTTTACTTGCAAATGAAAACCATGGGTTTGGTGATCTGCCCTAAGCACAGGGGAAAACAATGAAAGAAGGGACTTTGAACTCTACACGAACAACTGTCATTTTCCTTGTCACTTTTGTGGTATGAGGGTGGAGGTGTGGGATAAAAAAAGACTCCGGACATAGGCAGCACCCTAGAGTTTGTCCTTTGAGACTTAGTGTTGCCCTGTGTCCCAGAAGTAATCCCAGAGGAGAGTTTATGGCAGAGACTGGCTTCCCTAGCATGGGAAGAGATACTAGATCAAAGAAAAATGGCCAAGGCTGCTTCTGACAGAATGGAAGAGCCTGGCTTTTTCCAACAGTTATTTCCCGTTAGATTTGCTGTGTTCCTTCTTTGTACCCAGCTCTTAGCTAAGCAGATAGTAAGAGGAGTTAGGCTCTGCCTCGGAAATAGATTGAAAAAACAAAAGCAACATATACTTAAAACAGAGATCCATGTGAGACAAGTAGGATCAGATTTTTGATGTGAATCTACTTGCCTCAGTTAAAATAACAAAGTTATTTCGAAATTGTAGGAATTTAGTAAATACTAGTTGATTGGATGTTTCTGTTTTGTCTACTAGGTTGCGAGCATTTCAAAGATGGGGACTAACATTTAACACAGGACCTGCCATAAATAGGTGCTCAAAGAATGAGTGGAAATAATTACATTAAAATGTAGGATATAATGATTGCTGTGGGTAGGCAGTTGATTTTCCTGCCTACAGCCAAGAGATGGAGAGGTGGACAATGGTAGTCCATCTTCCTGTATTTAGTGTCTTGATACATCATTTTTGAATTTCTCCAGGCCTGCATTTTAGCTGATGAGACCAAGCACCAAAATACAATAATGTACATTATTATTATTATTATTATTATTATTATTATTATTTTGTTAGTGGTACTGGGAATTTAACCCAGGGATGCTCTACCTCTGAGCTACACACCCCAGAACTTATTAATTTTTAAATAGGGTATCACTAAATTGTAGAGGCTGGCCTCAAATTTGCTTCTGCTTCAACTTCCTGAGTCAATGGGATTACCAGGCCTGCATCCAGCATTAGGCTATTCCTGTGATTGGGAGATGTGTGTAGTTTTTAAACCTTTAGAAAGAGATATTTGAGGTTGGTCTTAAGTCAGTAACAAAGATAAATTGAAAATATATGGACTTAGATGATGAGAGTGGGTAATAAACTCTGATTTATTAAATCTCTAATAAAGGTGAATTTTTTAACCTTTTGAGTCTACTTTGAAATATAGTTTCCAAAGTACTCTACAATAAGCACTTGTAAAAAAATATTTAATATATATATTAGTTGTCAATGGATCTTTTATTTTGTTTATTTATATGTGGTGTCAAGTATTGAACCCAGGGCCTCATGCATGCCAGGCAAGTGCTTTACCACTGAGCCACAACTCCAGCCACCCCCCCTTTTTATTTAAACATATTTTTCTAGTTGTTGATGAACATTTATTTTATTTATTTATACGTAGTGCTGAGAATTGAACCCAATGCCTCTCACATGCTAGGCAAGTGCTCTACTGCTGAGCTACAACCCCAGCCCCTACAATAAGCACTTGAAAAGACAGGACTTATTTTGTTTCTCATTCCTTTAGAGAACAGTTTAATCTGGATGACTCATGCTCTATCTAGACTCAGTCATTTTAGAATTCAGTAAAACTTTTTAATGTTTGGAATGTACTTAGATTTGCTTATTTTATTTTATTTATCTATTTATTTTTTGTGGTGCTGTGAATTGAACCCAGGGCTTTGGACAGGTGAGGCAAGTGCTCTACTACTGAGATATACTCCTAGCCCTATTTTTTGTTTTTTAATGTGCATAAGTTTTTTTAGTTTGTTTTTTGTCCTCTCATTTTTGGCATGCCAGCGAAGTCACAGACTAACTCTAATAGTTTTTGTTAATTTTAATGTAATTATTCAGAGGGCAGCCAGTAGTTGTTGTCTGGCCAAACACTGTGAGGGAAATAATAGAGGAGGCGGCTCTATCTTCAAAAACTTAAAGTTGTTAGAGATTTAGGAATAGCCCATAGGAAAATTGTTAGAGAGCAGAAAGGAATATTAGGTGAGTTTTTCTCATATGTTATCTGGAGCTTTTTTTCCTAATGGGAAATTAAGATTAAAAAAATAAAAGTTGAGAGCCATTGCAATAAATGACAAGATAGTTGATTGAATTATAAATTATGGTTTGGAATTTAATGAAGTGTTTCAAAACTTTGGATTGTAACCACAGTAAAAAATGCCTTTTACAGATGGGCGTGGTGGCACATGCCTGTAATCCCAGTAATCCCAGCGAATTGGGAGGCTGAGGCAGGAGGATCACAAGTTCAAAGCCAGCCTCAGCAACTTATTGAGGACCTAAGCAATTTAGTGAGACCTTGTCTCAAAATAAAAAATAAAAAGGGGTGAGGATGTGGCTCAGCAGTAAAGTGCCCCCGGGCTAAATCCCTGGTATTTAAAAAAAAAAGTTTTCCATAAATGTACATATATATATATAGTGTGTGTGTGTGTGTGTGTGTATGTGTGTGTATATATATATGTGTGTGTATGCATATATAAATAACTGAAACCAAAGTTTATATACTAATAAAATAAACAAATAAAATATAAAGATCTGGGGATTTGGCTCGGTGGTAAAATACCCCTGAGTTCAATCCCCATTACCTGGCGTCGGGAGATAATTCTGGCTGCTGTGTAGGACAAGAGGGGAACATGATTCAGGAAGTTCATATGAGAATCCATCATTATAATGTAAGGAAAGGAAAGGCTTTCTGTATAGAATACTTGCTTTTTGAAGATGACCAAAAAAAAAAAAAGCAAAAGCAATCTCAATGAATATATAGGTGGTCTGAATCTTTTTGTGAAATAGCATTTCATGTTGGACAATTTTTAAAGTTCATGTATTAATTACATTTGATTCTTTGACATTGCCACTGTAATAAGTGCTAACATGAACTGTATGGTTTGATTCTTCAGATGGCCGCCAAGAGCGAGTCATGTTCGACAAAATTACATCTCGAATCCAGAAGCTTTGTTATGGACTCAATATGGACTTTGTTGATCCTGTAAGTAAATAAGAGTTTATGTCTTGGGATCCTTGATTTGTGTAATTCTTTCTACTTGTCTCTTATCTCTGGCCCTTCAATTACCTGATAATACTTTGGCTACCCTGGCTATTCCTTTGGCTGTGAAATGTGAATTTATTGCTTAAAACTTTTTTTTCTTAATTTTGGTCCTGTCCTGTGAGTTCTTACTTTTCAGAGAACTATGAGTATGAACAAAGGAGAAAGCTTGATGTTAACATTTATTATCATGGATTTTCTTGAGTACATTACTTTATTCATAGTGGTAAAATCTGTGGTAAAGCTTGTTTTTTTGTTTTTTTGCTTTTTTGTTTTTTTGTTTTGTGCTGGAGTTTGAACCAGAGCACTTAACCACTGAGCCACATCCCCACCACTCTTTAGTTTTTATTTTGACACAGAGTTTTGCTAGGTTGTTGAGGGCCTCACCAAGTTACTGAGGCTGGTTTTGAACCTGTGATCCTCCTGCCTCAGCCTCCTAAGTGCTGGGATTCCAGGCGTGCGCCACCACACCTGGCAATTCACTCTATTTATATATGATCTATCAAAATGTATAAATGCATTTTACTGTCATGTATAACTAAATAGAACAAATAAAATAAGAAAGTTTTAAAAATTTAAGTAATAAAAAGTAGATTTCATGGACAGTTTAAGGAGAACTGTCAGATTATTAAAATTGAAATGCCTTTGTAATTTGTGAAGTGCTAAAGAAAGAGTAATCATTTTATTTTATTTTATTATGTTTTGTTTTATTTTATTTTTCTGTTGTGCTGGGGATTGAATCCATCCAGGGCCTTGGGCATGCTAGGCAGCTTTACCACTGAACTACACTCTCAGATCAAGAGTAGTCATTATTATTAGATGATTTTTCCCCAAGCCTAATTCATACCTTTTATCTCCTTTAATTGGAATAATTAAAGTTTGATTCATTTGCTTTTTCCCATACTTGTTCTTAGGTGCAATTAGGAAAAGTGGGTTAAGTATTAGGAGCTGAAGTGCTAATCATACAGGGAGTTTTAGAATGAAGATGTGGAAATACTTAAAGAATCTTTGGTCCGTTTTAGCTATTTCCCTGTGAAACTGTTAATCTTTTAAGAGTTAAACTTATAATTTGGGGGTGAGGATAATTAGTTCAGGGGTGCTTTACCTCTGAGCTATATCCCCAGCCCTTTCTATTTTTTTATTTTGAGACAGGGTCTTGCTAAGTTGCTGAGGGTCTTGTTAAGTTGCTGAGGCTGGCCTGGAATTTGGAATCTTCCTGAGTCAGCTTCCTGGGTTACTGGAATTACAGGCACGTGCCATTGCTCCAGGCTAGATTTCTTTTTTTCAAATCAGACTTCTTTCTTGTAACTGTAGTATGTGTTTTCTGGCAGCGCTGTTGGCTTATGAATTCTCATTGCCAGGCTTCCCACATTCCATTCTAAAAGATAGTTTTTCAGAAAAGGAAGTTGTCTGTATTATTATGATATAAATTTAATTGTTTTCTTAATTGCTCTTTTAAGAATGTTATTGTTTCTGAGGAAAACTCAAGGAACTCTTGGTTTTGGTTTTATAGGCTCAGATCACCATGAAAGTAATCCAAGGCTTATACAGTGGGGTCACCACAGTGGAACTAGATACTTTGGCTGCTGAAACAGCTGCAACCTTGACTACTAAGCACCCTGATTATGCCATCTTGGCAGCAAGAATTGCTGTCTCTAACTTACACAAAGAAACAAAGAAAGTCTTCAGTGGTAAGTATGGATGAAAAAGAAAGAATTTAATATTCTCAGAAAAGTAATAAGGGTAATAATTACATGAATTTCAAAAATTGCATTTTGCCGGATGTGGTGACGCATGCTCATAATCCCAGCAGTTTGGTAGACTGAGATGGGAGGATTGTGAGTTCAAAGCCTGTCTCAGCAAAAGGGAAGTGCTAAGCATTGAGACCCTGTCTAAATAAAAAGTACAAAATAGGGCTGGGGATGTGCCGTAGTGGTCAAGTGCCCCTGAATTCAATCCCCAGTACATCCCCCCTTCCACAAAAAAATTGCATCTTATTTTTAAAGCAAAGCATTACAAATTAGTGACAGAAATGGAACCAGAACTTCCTTTTTCTCCATGCTTCTGACTTGCTGCATGAAAGGGGTAGATGAATCCTTGTTCTTTACACTTTTTATTCCCTTTTTTTAAAGCCCATCTTTAAGCAGTGGTGGTGATGTGATTGGAAAAATCAACAATGTATATTGACAAGTTCTGGGTTAAACAAAATGTCATAGTGATCTTTTCATCGATCCCTTTTCACAGCTCAGGGAATGTAGGCAAAGGAATTTAAATATTTTGTTCAGTATATAAAACACCAACTGGTAGACTCAGATTAGAAATCTTTGGCTCTCAATTCCATATCTGTTCTGTTGGGCCTCAAACACTATGTATCTGTTCAGTAGGTTTATTGTGAAATTTTAGTTCTCCTGAAATTGATCTGTAGATTCCATTCATCCCAATCAAAATACCAGCATTTCTTACCAGTATGTTCATTTCATATGTAAATGTAGAAGGCTAAATACTGCTGTGACATCTTGAAGAACAGTGAGAGACTTTACTAAATGTGTATGTAGAACTAAACTGCTTGAGATGATGACAGTCTGAGTTTTAGATTGGTTTTCTGTTCTGATAAAATTAAAAAATGGTGAGAAGAGATTATGATTTCTGCATTTCCTTATTTTCATCCAATAATTTCAATGGGGATAGGTATCAGAATCATCTGGGAATAGTTTTTAAGTTTCAAGAGCTTATATTCATTCTAAGTCTTGAAGGTTGTTTCCTTAAATGAGATATCAGTATTAAATTATTCAACATGGGTATGTTTATTGAGCACATTTTATGCCAGGCACTACAATGGATTAAGATAAAAAATGAGAATTGAGAATTGCTATTTCAGACAATTAGATGTTAAGTGGTTTTGACATTTGTATTTTTAATTTTATTTTTATTTAGATGTAATGGAGGACCTCTATAACTACATCAATCCACACAATGGCAAACATTCTCCTATGGTGGCCAAGTCAACACTGGATATTGTTTTGGCTAATAAAGATGTATGTATAATATTTCTGTTAGAAATATTTTGGTTTTTTGTTGTTGTTGTTGTTGTTGTTTTGTTTTTTTAAACAATACACATTTGAGAAAATTTAAACACCATGGAAGGTACAGGTAAAAATACATTCTTCTGCTCAGAGTCCTGCTTTTCCTCTCCAGAAACAACTTCATTTTATCATTTTAAAATATATTGCCTCAGAGTTATTCTATATATATGTGTGTTTATATATATATACGTATATATACATATATATATATATTTTTTTTTTTTTTAAATACTCATGCATGTGTGTTCGGTGTACCGTGCACACTATTCTCACTGATGCTTTTTTTTTTAACTTATAAGGATACCTTAGAGATTGGTCTGTATGAATTTCCCTTATTCTTTATTTCTTTTGTTTTCTTTTTTGGTGGTATGATACTGAGAATTGAATTCAGTACCAAACTTATTGTTTAGCTACATCCCCAACTCTTTATATAGTCTCGCTAACTTGCAGAGGCTGGCTTTACACTTGTGATCCTCCTGCCTCAGCTTCCAGAGTTTCTATACTGTGCCCACCTGCCCTATTCTTTCTAACATTGGAATCACATTTCATTTTAATAGATATACGATCATTTTACCCATAAGTAAGAAGTCCTTTAGTGATGAATAATTATTTTTCATGTTTTGCTGCAGTGAATATCCTTGTATAGTAATATTGATAGATAAATCCCTTAGGTAGAATTGCTGAGCTAGAGTGTGTGCAGTCAAAATTTTGATTGATATTACCTTACTGACTCCCAAAAAGTTTGCTCAGATAAAATTTTGAAAGCTCTTTCTTAGAAACTGTTTGGAACCCTTTGTTAACCTGATCTCAGAGGACAGAAGGGAAAAGATGTGTAGGTTTAGCCAGACCTTTTCCTCACACGATTGATTTGCCATGACTTTTGTACAGATTAGAAACCAGTTGTAGTATTAGGTGATAGAACAATTAGTTTAACTCTTTTTAAATGTTTTTTTAGTTGTAGAAGGACTCAATATCATTATTTATTTTTATGTGGTGCTGATGAATGAACCCAGTACCTCACACATGTGAGGCAAGCGCTCTACCACTGAGCTACAGCCCCAGCCCTAGTTTGACTCTTCTTTCTAAATATGTATCTGATGTTGAAGAGACTTGAGAGAAAACTGAATTATTTGTATATTGTTCATATGTATAATCTTGAAGACAGGTTGAAAGGAGAAATAAAACAACAACATTAAATGCTGTGTCTAAAAAAAATAAATGTTGAAAAAATATTGATAGTATTTTAATTCTCCATTTTTCTTGCTAGACTCATATTTACTTTGGTAACAAAGATACCTTTAAAAATTTAAGAGAAAGAGGAAGCAGGGTATCATATTTGTTTTTTTCTAGGCTTTGACATGGACCATTACGCAGAAACACAGTATTTTGAAAGACTGGTGCCATTTTTTTCATTTGGAATGATTATTTGTACCTAATTGCTGTTGTTTTCCTTTATATGGCTTTGTAGTCTACAAAAAAACTTAATAATAAAATCTTACTGTCAAATAGTAGTTTGTTGAAAACCTGTTAAAAGTCGTGGATTTTGAAAGCCTGTAATCCTTTCTGTCATTGCTTATCATAAATACTATGTGCAATTTAAGGTGGGCTCATTTTTTATAACAAAAATATGAGTTAGTAAATATGTAGGACCAGTACTTTGGATTAACAATTAATTGAAAAATGTGTTTAACAATGATAATATAGTTACTTTTATGCTCATGTTCTTTTCCTCTTTGATTAAAGGTAGACCATAAACATAATAGGGAAAGTTTGGAGAATCATTCTAATCATGAGTTCTCTTCTAGTTTTTTTTTTTTTTGGTTGTTATTTGTTAGTCTTTTGTAGTGCTGGGGATGGAACCCATTGACTTCACTCTACCACTTAGCTATGCTCCCAGCCCATAGATAATCTTTTAATGTGTATGATTTTAAACCTAATTAGGATACTCGAATTATATACCAATTTTTTAAAAGTGTTGGATGAATTTCTGTTCTATAGCCATAAGACTTAGCTTTATCTCTTTTGTATTCTATGCCAATTTTAGTTCTGGAAACAGTGCTGAAAGATTTTATGAAAATGAGTCTAATTACGGGTTCTTTTTTACCCCTATCAGCGCCTGAATTCTGCCATTATCTATGACCGAGATTTCTCTTACAATTACTTTGGTTTTAAGGTAAATAAATAATCGGTTTCAAGTAAGTGGAAATTCTTCCTTAAAATCAAGAAATACAGGATTTTGTTTATGTTTTGATATAAAATTATAATGGCATTCGGTTGTTTGGATGGTCTGGTGGATTAATGGAGCTAAGGTAGTGGTAGTAGTTTGAATTAACACCAAGATATCTTATCCACTTATAGTTTTTGAATTTTCCAAATATTCTGGATTATCCAAGGAATTATACAGATAATTTGTCAGAATTAGCCCATGTTGTGCTACTATTTTTGCAGTAACTATTTATTGAATCCCTTCTATGTGTATAGTGCTTTTCTAAGTATAGAAAAGTGTTATGACTGAGAACATGAATGTTGGTGTCAGACCAGCTGAATTCAAATCTCTACCCTATTTCTTATTAGCAAGTTAATCCCTCTTTTGCTTCAGTTTTCTCATCTTTAGAATGAGGATTAAATAATATTTCAACAAATTCCGTTGAGGATTAAATAAGTGCTGCTTAGATTAGTCCCTAGTCTGTTAAAAGCATTTTATAGGTGTTAGCAGTGTGATAATGATAGTAATGCTAATGATGATGAATATCAAAACTTATGCTATTACATACAAAGCTGGCTTTTTCCAGAAATTTTCATGTAAGCTTTGCCAAAACAAAACAGCCATTGACAGTGTTCTATATTGAAACTAGGAAGAGTAAATGTGCTATTCTTATTTAAAGTTATATAAAAATTGAGAATATTTAAACACATTATCTTGTGAATGTTATATCCATTATGTCTTTAAAATCTGTGCTCTGAAAATTTTTTTGCCACTTTGCCTGTTTTTTTAAGACACTGGAGCGGTCCTATTTGTTGAAGATCAATGGAAAAGGTGAGAAATTAAAGTTTTTGTGTTTTTTGTTTTCTGTTCATTATATTGAATATAGAGCTTTCATTGTTAGCCTTAACATTTCTATTTAGACTTTAAATAACAATTAGAACTTTAGGTTTATTTTATGAATAATTGTTCTGTTCATGGTAGAGTGTTTCTAAGTTTCTCTTGGTGTTCTGTTTTTTGATTAAAATACATTTCAGTCTTGTTTTTCTGGTGTATGTTATCATGTAAAAACTCCTGTTTTGTTTATAGTGGCTGAAAGACCACAACATATGTTGATGAGGGTATCTGTGGGGATTCATAAAGAAGACATTGATGCTACAATTGAAACGTATAACCTTCTTTCTGAGAGATGGTTTACACATGCTTCTCCCACTCTCTTCAATGCTGGTACCAACCGCCCACAACTTTCTAGGTTTGTATTGTCTATAGCTTCTTTTAATCTTCTGAAATGATTTTGACTTGGAAAATAAGAAAAAAAGGTTCATCACATAAGAAATTAAGACCAGAAACTATGCAACTCCTAGAAGAAAATGTAGGGTCAATAATCCAGCATATAGGCACAAGCAATGACTTTCTCAATGGGACCCATAAAACTCAAGAAATAAAGCTTCTGCATAGCAAAGAAAACAGGAATGTGAAGAGAGAACTTACAGAATGGGAGAAAATCTTTGCTAGCTAATCTTCTGACAGGATTAATGTCTAGAATAGATAAAGAACTCAAAAAACTTAACACCAAAAAATCAAATAACCCAATTAATAAATGGGCACATGAGTTAAACAGACACTTCTCAAAATAAGAAACACAAATGGCCAACAAATATATGAAAAAATGTTCAATATCATTCACAATTAAAGAAATGAAAATCAAAAAACTGCTGTGAGATTTCATCTTACTCCACTCAGAATGGTAGTCAGCAAGAGTACAAACAATAAATGCTGGAGAGGATGTAGAGAAAAAGGAATACTTTTAACACTTTTGGTGGGATTGTAAATTAGTACAACCATTATAGAAATCAGTATGGGTGTTCCTCAAAAGACTAGGCATGGAACCACCACTTGACCTAGCTATACCAGTCGTTGGGTATTTATACTTAAGAATTAAAGTCATTATGTCATAGTAATATATAATTATACCCATGTTTATGGTAGCATAATTCACAATAGCCAAACTATGGAACCAGCCTAGGTATCCATCAACAGATAAATGGATAAAAAAAAAATGTGGTATATATACAAAATGAAATTTTTTTCAGCCATAAAGAAAAACAAAATTATTCAGGAAAATGAATGAAACTTGAGACAATTATATTAAGAGAAATAAGCCAAACTGAGAAGGTCAAGGATCATGTTTTCTCATATGAAAGCTAGAGAGGAAAAAAGAAAAGTGGGGGAGCAGAGAGCTCATAAAAATAAAAGAGAGATCAACAGCAGAATGGGATGTGGTGGGGGAGAGAAGGGGAAGGGGGGGAAGTTTTGGGGAGTGATATTGGCCAAAGTGTATTATTATATTGTATGCCTATATGAATGGGCAATAAAAAATTCCATCATTATTTAGAATTATAATGTGCCAATAAAAGAATTAATTACTATCTTCTATGACAGTAATTAACTTCTATGAATACATGAGATTTGCATTCTGGAAAGATCTTTATAGTGTGGTAAATGAATTGAAGAGAGCAAATGCTAATAATGAGAATTTTCTAAAATTGTAGTAGTGGTTGCAAGACTGAATATTCTAAAGCCTACTGAATAGTATATTTTAAATAGGGAACTCTATGTGGGTTATATTTAGATAAATTTTTTTTTAAAGTAGGGCTGGTAGTATAACTCAGTGGTGTAGTGTATGCTTAGTATGTGAAAGACCCTGGGTTCAACAGCTGGCACCAGAAAAGAAATGAAAGAAAGAAAAAAAATTGATTCCAGGTTTGGGATGTAACTCACTAGTAGAGTACTTGTTCAGCATGTGCAAGGATCTGGGTTCAATCCTTAGCACCATAAAAAATCAAAGAAAGGGAAAAAAACAAGTAAATGCCAAGAATTAGTTTTGGGGACTTTTATAGTAATTTATATAAGAAATTATGATAGTTTAGATGAGGAGGTGAAAGTAGATATTGAGAGAAGTAGAGAGATTCAAGACATATTTAGGAGGTAAAGTTTTGAATATGAGTCAAGGATGATTCCTGGGTTTATGAGTGAAGTAACAGGGTTAATAATGATCCCTTTTGCTGAGAAAAGGAAGTTTAACACCGTTTGGTAATATGTGAAAAAATATCATTAGTTACTTGGTTTGTCCAAGGAGATTCAAGGGTATGCCAACATCAAAAATATGTATTAATATAAATCATTAACATTTATATAACTTAATGCTCTTTCCTAATGAAATACTTTAACATAATAAGTATAGAAAAGAACTTTCTTAATTTGGCAAAAGATATCCACTAAAATTTGAATCTGTTATCTTTTTTCAGCATAGTAGTGGAGACCCAAGCCAACATTGTAAGATAAGAAAAAGAAAAGATTGGAAACGAGGGAACAAAACTGAAATGATACAGATATTATTTTTACATAGGAAACTCAAGAACATCTACAGATAAATTATTAAAATTAAAAAGATTTCAGCAAAATACCTGGATATAAGTTCACTATTAATCAAATGAGTTTCTATAGCTGTTAGAAAATTAAGTTTTTAAATATACCATGTATGTTATTAGAAGGGACCTAGGAAAAAATACAGCAAGAGGCACATTAATTTTTTCTAATTTTTTGGTTCTGGGGATTGAATCCGGGGCTTCTACCTTGCTAGGCAAGTGCTCTATCACTGAGTCACACCTCCAACCCCTAAAGATGTTTAGATTTTAAACATGAATATTCTATAACCTGATTGAAGGACATTATGGAGAGTGAGTTTATATTCATAAATGGATTCAATATTTTGAAGATGTCAGTTCCCCAATTAATCTAAAGATTCAGTGTAATTTTAGTCCAGATTTCAGCATGCTGATTCTAAAATTTATGTGGAAGAGCAAAAGATTAAAAATTGTCTTGGGGGCTTCCCAAAGATAATCAGGTTCTAATCCACGGAACCTATAAACATTACCTTAATAAAGAAAATAGTCTTTGCAGGTATAACTAAGAAGGAGCTTGACAAAGGGAGAGTATCCTCAATTATCCAAGTGGGCCCTAAATCCAATCAGAATATTGTTTTAGGAGAGGCTGAGGGTGATATACGCACACAAAAGAGAAGGTGATGTGAAAGTGGAGGCAGAAGTTTGAGTGATACAGCCATAGCAAAGCAATGCTTAGCCTCCAAAAACTGGATGAGGCAAGGAACAGCTTCTACCCTAAAGCCTCTGAAGGGTGTACTCTTGATTTTGACTGAGTGAGACTAATGTTAACTTCTGACCTCCAGAACTGTGAAAGGATAAATTTCTGTTTTAAGTCACCAAATTACTGATTATTTATAAAGGGACCCATAGGAATCTAATACAGATAGCAGGATAGTTTTGAAGAAAAATTGTTAACCAGACTTCAAAGGTACTATAAAGTTATGGTAATCAAGATAGCGTATTTATTCTGGCTAGACAAAAAATACAAAAATCTGACAGTCCAGAAATAGACTCAAGTCTGTGTGTGAACTTGATGAATAACTGAGGTGTTATTGCGTTTTATTGGGAAAATGGTGCTAGGAAAATTGGTTATCTATAAGAGAAAATATCTTTCTTTCTTTCTTTTAAGGAATTAAATATAATTTAAAGTTATGATTAGGTTAATATGTTTGAATGTCATATTTGGTAAAGGTTTTTTGTTTGATTGTTTTTCCTCTTCTAAAAGTTCTTAGGAACTTTGTAAGCTTCAAACCTTTCGTTTACACAACTTATTGTCTTTGGATTGTATAATCATTTATGTAACTCTTCATTTCCTTTCTCTGAGTTGTCATTTTTTCCCCATAGCTGTTTTCTTCTGAGTATGAAGGATGACAGCATTGAAGGCATTTATGACACTCTAAAGCAGTGTGCATTGATTTCTAAATCTGCTGGAGGAATTGGTGTTGCTGTGAGTTGTATTCGGGCTACTGGCAGCTACATTGCTGGGGTAAGCTTCTGTTGTATGATTTTTGAAAGGGTTACTCAAATCCAAAAGCACTCACACTTATGGTCAAAGAGGGCATAATTTTATAATGCTAGTGTTTGGGAGACCTGGCATTAGTTTCTAGGTGGTTGTGTGACTTGGAATGAGTCATTTCATGTCTGGCTGTATTTTCATCTCTCTTTTTTTTTTTTGTTTGGTACTGGGGATTGAACCCAGGGGCACTCCACCACTGAGCCATATCCCCAGCCCTATTTTGTATTTGATTTAGAGATAGGGTCTCACTGAGTTTCTTAGGGCCTTGCAATGTTGCTGAGGCTGGCTTTGAACTCACCATCCTCCTGCCTCAGCCTCCCAGGTGCTGGGATTACAGGCGTGTGCCACCACGCCCGGCTTCATCTCTCTTCTTAAAGGTTTAGATTATACTAGATTATCTCTAGAGTCCTTTTTAGCTTAGATTTACAATTCTGATTTATTTTAGCAATAATTATAACGTCTTTCATTTTCTGATTGCTTACTGTGTGCTCTGTTATAAATGTTTTACATGAATTAATCATATAATCCTTATTACATCCCTATGAGATAGGTACGTTTTCTGACACATGCTAAGAACTTTATTCCTTATAATAATTTTGGGAGTCTAGGCATCATCATCTTCATTTTACAAATAAAGAAACTGAGCTTAGAAAGTTAAGTTTCTTATTCAGAGATCAGTCACCTAATTTGTAGTAGCTCCAGGATTCAAGCTTTAAACATTGGCACTTTGAGATACAAACTAACCCTTTGCTACTTTGCAGTTAGTTGGGAATCAAGATAATGATTTTGGGTAGGACTTGAATTTAAATTGTCTGTACTATCTACTAGTAATGTGGCCTTGGGACAGTTACTTGATATCTCTGAGCTTTTCTCCTCATCTGTAACGAAGAAATATTTAACCCTATGGAGTAAAGTTTCAGAAGGAAACTACTCCATTATGTAGTGTTTTGGAGGTGCTGTGATATATACAGAACCTGTACATAGTAGTAGAGCCAGCCATACCTCACTTATCAGTCTAAACTGTTTAAAGACTTACTTTGGGATTAGAAGGATTATTTTAAAGAATTGTCTGACATATCTTTGAATCATAAGAGTCTTTTCCTAGCTTCATTCTATAATCCATTTATTGCTGAGAATCTCTGCATTGCTTATAATTCTTGAACTCCTTTGGAAAGACATTGAAATAATATGCTTTTGTGTGTGTGCATGTGTTTGTGTATGTGTGTGTTTGGTGTATATATATATATATATATATACACCAAACACACACACACACACACACTCACATGCAGACATATATGTTGTGGATGGACACAATACCTCCATTTTATTTATTTATTTCTTTGTGGTGCCGAGGATGGAACCCAGTACCTCACATGTGCCAGGCAAGTGCTCTACCATTGAGCTACAAACCCAGCCCCTTTTGTATTCTACTCTGCCCAAAGTTTATCTTCACATAATGACCTTTAGAAGGTTGTAGAGTTTAAATTTACCTGCCTTAATTTTGGATTCTTTTGACTTATGGTTGTTATATCTTGTAAATTAAGGATGCCATGAAATAACTTAATATACAATTGCAATTTATTCAGCAGTATTTCATTGGGCATTATGTTTTTATAACAGAGGTAGAGGTGGAGAGCAGGTGAAATTTCATAGATTGCTACTTAGATTTAGGTACCCTTTTTGATGAAACTTAGGTACGCTTTTTGATTATTTGTTTATTTTTGGCACATTTCTTTGCTGAGCCCTCTGTCTCCCCCAGATGTTTTTACTTTTTACCTTTTTTTCAGACCAACGGTAATTCTAATGGCCTTGTACCAATGCTGAGAGTATATAACAATACAGCTCGATATGTGGATCAAGGTGGAAACAAGGTATGCTCTGTTACTTGAAAGTATTGGAAATCAGAACTAAAAGTCTTTAGCCATATATACTTAAAAGAACATGGTGCAATTATATATATAGTTTCTAATTACTATGATTTTCATAGAAGGACTAGTAGAGTTGAGAATATTCTGTTAATTTAGCCAAAGTTATTACCAGGATAGTTTGTAACTAGAATCTGTCTCTTATGAATATGTATGCACACCAGTCATCTATTAGTTAATGAATTTTTTTCTGATGAACTTTGGCCACCTTGATAAGACAGTTCACTTTTCTGACCATTAATAAGAGTATAGGTTATATTGCAATTTTCTTTGGACTTTATGTGCACAGTCAGATGGTGTAAAGTGATCTGGGCTACAGTTGAATAGGATGCTCCATTTGTAGTTCACTGTGTCATTTTGGAGAAGTTATTTAATCTTTCTTATTCCACATTTTCTTTATGTCAGTTGTTCCTTTTTTACTCCTAGAATTGTAAGAAAAATATTACAACTTTTTATAGTACTTTGATTTGTATCATTTCACTTAATTCATTAACTATAGCAAAGATCTAAGGAAATGTTATGAAAATGCTTTGGAAAACATGAAGTTTGTTTCATTCCAATTCTGAAAAAGAATGATGATTTATTTATCATTAGCGTCCTGGAGCATTTGCTATTTACCTAGAGCCTTGGCATTTAGACATCTTTGAGTTCCTTGATTTAAAGAAAAACACAGGAAAGGAGGAGCAGCGTGCCAGGGATCTCTTCTTTGCTCTTTGGATTCCAGATCTCTTCATGAAACGGGTGGAGACTAATCAGGTGAGAGAGATGGAGACACGCATGTCTTCTTGCTTATCTGTTTTCTAAAGTAAATGCTACCTGACCCAAATGCTTAAAAGGTCTGTGTAAACATGCAGAACTAGATTTTTGGGACTGAGCCTATAATGATTATTTCTATAGCAAATTCCCAAGAGAGCCTATGAAAGACACATTCTTAAAGTGTTTCTAATGGGATGTGGTTGGTTATTTGAAGCTTTTTGTGGGTGGTTCTTTCTTTTGTAGGACTGGTCTTTGATGTGTCCAAATGAATGTCCTGGTCTGGATGAGGTTTGGGGAGAGGAATTTGAGAAGTTATATGAAAGGTATGAGAAAAATATGAAAGTAATAAATATTCTAACCACAGTTTCTCTTATTAAAATTATTTAGTCATTAGCTTTTTTGTAGGAATTTATGAAAGCATCTAAGAGAGACTGTGATTAATAATTTTATATGTTGAGATTTGCTTCCTGAGTCTTAATCAAAATTGGGTTCTGTCTTACATAGTTTGGGACATTTTAAATTGATCTTTTAAAATTAAGACAAGCAGGGGTATTATTTTACTCTGTTATGCAGTACTTTTGACAATATAAGTTATGCTTTTTATTGTATAGAGGAATCATGAATGACTAGGACATGTGTTAATAGTTCATTAAAACTAGCACAGTATTAAGAGGTCTGTTATAGTTTTTGTTCCTTTTTATTAGGAAAGTTATTGATTTGGTGGGAATGGGGGACATTTGTGGCGTTACTGGAATAAAATGAGCATTATATTCCTTAGTTAAAAATTTAGGAATTTGCATAATTTTATATTTTAGTGTCTTCAATAGTGTCTACAATAAAGATTTTCCTAGGGAATATTAAAATAATCCTAGCTTTGCCTTTTAGTTATGAGAAACAGGGTCGTGTTCGCAAAGTTGTAAAAGCTCAGCAGCTTTGGTATGCCATCATTGAATCTCAGACAGAGACAGGTACCCCTTATATGCTCTACAAAGATTCTTGTAATCGGAAGAGCAACCAGCAGAACCTGGGAACCATCAAATGCAGCAACCTGTGCACAGAAATAGTGGAGTATACCAGCAAAGATGAGGTAGGTAAGAATGCTTAAGAGTACCAAGAGAAAAATTTTATTTATTTATTTATTCATGTATTTATTTATTTTTGGGGGGAATTCTCACTTGATGGGTGAAATGAACTTTTTGTTTGGTGTAAGTGAAATACTACAAAGGAAATAAACATATTACAAAGGAAGGAAGAGGTGTGGTCTGAGCCTGTAAATATTCAGTCTAACCCATATGGAAAAGACTGTTAGTGCTTTCTTAGCACATCATTGTAATAATACTTACTTGAGAAAAATAGAACTATATAGTTATATATAATGGTTTAGGAAAACCACAGAAACGTATTAGAATGTTCATTCAGTTTAAAGTGCATAAGCATGTAGACTGCTTCAGAGAATGGTGAGACCAAATTCTAATATCTATAGGGAGATTTCACAAAAGAGTCAAGACTAAAAATGCTTTGGGGCTGAGGATATAAGGTGGGTAAAGTGAATGATGTGAGGTCCTGGGTTCAATCCCCTACAAAACAAACATATCAAAAAAAAAAAAAAAGTTTAAGGGAAATCTTTCCATTTGGGAAGAATTCCTTATGTGATGGATGAGAAATAGGGCTAGTTTTTGTATAAAGAGTGTCAAGTAAGTGATTCGATGAAGCAGATAGATTAAGGCCTGGTATATTAAAGAGATGGCTGTTACTGGAGGAGGAGAAATACAAGGTAGAAGCTAATATGTTATAGAGGTAGGAAGCCCTTGTACATTTCTGACAGGTAAATATTATCAAAATGCTAACATGAGAAGGATGGTTTTAGGTTACGGGTATAGAGCATTTTGGTGTAAGACAGATTAGAGATTGGCCTAAGGAGGTTGTTGTAGTAGCTGGGTGTCAGGCTGATTGGATGTTGGTTCGAAACTAGAGGAGGAAGGAGATCCTTGATTCTAGGACTTTAGGACTTTAAAAAAGAAAATTCAAATGAAAAGTCAGAATAAATGGGAAATGAGTTAAACACACTGCTAAGGTTAGTTTAATTCAAAATGTAAGCACTGGGTACATACAAAACATTGTACTTAAGACCCCTGGGAATATAAAAGAATATAGCTGAGTCTCTGCCTTTTGAAAACTTTGTAATTTGGCTGAAAGAAATTGACATATACTCAAGTAACTTTTATTCAGGTCAGACTGTTTTATAGAGGCTAGAGTGATGCTTTAAAAAAAATCAGTTCATGTCATTTGCACAAATCTCTGACTTGTCAACCCATGTAGAGTTGTTTTAATTGGATATAGTTCATATATAAAAAAATTCATACTTTTAAAGTGTACAAGTTAGTGTTTTTATTATATCTACAAGGTTGTGCAGTTTTTACCACTATCTATTATAGAATATTTTCATTAGATAATGCAACCCTGTACTGATTAGCATTCCTTGCTAATTAGCATTTCCTGACCTCCTGACAACTTTCAATCTGTTTTCTATCTCTGAATTTGCCTTTTGTGGACATTTCATATAAATGGAATCATATAATATGTGCCTTTTGCATTAGACACCTTTCACTTAATATGTTCTCAAGGCTTACCCAATTGTAGCATGTATCTTTTCTTACAATGTCCTGTTAGGTCCCACACAACTGGATATTCCCACCTCATCTGCTATTCCTTTTCCCCTTTCTCACTCTGTTCAACTTTACTAATTGTATTCCTCACACATATCAAGCATGTTCCCGCATGTTCAGGATTTTTGCTCTTTACCTTAAATGTTAAAATATTCTTTCCCCCAGTAACCATATATCTTGCTTCCTAACCCCTTCATTTCTTTGTACATATGTCATTCTCATTGAAGCCTTTTTTGACAGTTCTACTTATAAATGATACCCCTTCATCCTTCTGTCTCTTTTTCTGTCTTCTTTTTTCCTCTAGCATTTATCAGACTTTTGAGAGCCAAACTCTATTTTAAAAATGGGTATTTGGCAGCATGTGTAGAACAGAGTAGATGGGAAGAGCATCAGGGAATCCATTTAGGAAATTATTTCAGTATTCCAGATGAGAGACTTTGAGATTCTGGATTGGGACAGTCATAATCAAAATGGAAAAGAAGGTATATTCATTCAATATTATAAGCACTTATTGTATACCAGATGTGCCAGTACTAAAAATATTGAGTAATAAGGCCGGGCCTGGAGGTACATGCCTGTAATCCTAGTGACTCAGGAGGCTGAGGCAGGAGGATTGCAAGTTTGAGCCCAGCCTTGGCAATTTAGTGAGACGTTCTGCAACTTAGTAAGACACTGTCTCAAAAAATAAAAATAAAAAAAATAATAATAATAATAATTGTGACTGGGGAAAATTAGTAGAGGCACTCTGGAAAGCAGTGTGGAGATTCCTCAATAAACTAAGATTGGAACTACTACATGACCCAGCTATCCATTGCTTGGTATATCCAAAAGAACTAAAATAGGCATACTGTGGTGATACCAATGTTTACAGCAGCACAGTTTACAATAGCCAAATTATGGAATCAGCCCAAATGCTGTTCAAGAGATGAATGAATCAAGAAAATGTGACATATATACACAATGGAGTTTTACTCAGCCATAAAGAAGAACAAAATAATGACATTTGCTGGTAAATGAATGGAAATGGAGAATATCATGCTAAATGAAATAAGCCAGACTCGTAAAATCAAGGATCATAATGTTTTCTATTGTATATGGAAGCTAGAGCAAAATAAAGGAAAGAGGGTGATGGTTGGGGGATTGGATACCATTAAAAATGTAGGAAGATCAGTGGAATAGAAGAAAGAGAATGAGAGGCAGGGAGGAAAGGGTGAGAAAGGGGATGAAATATGGAATGGATAACAAAATCATGTTATATGAATATATAAATGTACCAAAGGGAATTTTTGTTTATATGTAGAAAGTACCAATCAAAAATAAATAGAAGAGGGTCTGGGACTGTAGCTCAGTGGCAGAGTGCTTGCCTAGCACGTGGGAGGCACTGGGTTCTATCCTTAGCACTGCATAAAAATAAATAAATAAAATAAAGGCATTCTGTCCATCTACAACTATAAAAAATAAAAATAATAATAAAGAGCCGGGCATGGTGGCACATGCCTGTAATCCCAATGGCTCAGGAGGCTGAGGCAAGTGTTATTTACCATATCTGCCTGAGGAAGCAGCTCACTATCTGGTGTAATGTAGTACGGGATTCATCTGAAGAACTTTTTTAGAATCCACAAATTTGGATCCTGTGTTGTCAGAATATCAGTGAGGGTGAGATGGATGTATATTTTGGCAGAGCTTTCTTTTTTTTTTTTTGGTACTGGGGATTGAACCCAGGGGCACTCGACCACTGAGCCACATCCTCAGCCCTATTTTGTATTTTATTTAGAGACAGGATCTCACTGAGTTGCTTAGGACCTCGCTAAGTTGCTGAGGCTGGCTTTGAACTCGCGATCCTCCTGCCTCAGCCTCCCAAGTGCTGGGATTACAGGCGTGCGCCATTGCGCCCGGCTTGGCAGAGCTTTCTATAGTGATGGAAGTGTTCAATATGTTGTGGCTATTAGACACTTGAATTATGACTAGCACAATTGAGAACTCATTTTTTAATATTTTTTTAGGAACAGGGAATTTAACCCAGGGAATTTAACCCAGGGGCACGTAACCCCTGAACCACATCCCCAGAGCCCTTTTCATTTTTTATTTTGAGAGAGGGTCTCACTAAGTTGCTGAGGCAGGTCTTGAACTTGAAATCCTCCTGCCTCAGCCTCCCAAGTTGCTGAGATTACAGGCATGCACCACCTTTCCTTTCTTAATTTTTAGCAAATAGCTACCATATTGGATTGTACATATCTATTAAATACTAAGATAGATATACAGAAAAAATTATAGCACAGTGTGATATATGCCTGGCTCTACTATGAAACAGAATTCTCTTTCCATCTTATTGCACTGGTGTGTATTATAACTCACATAGATGACTACATATTCAAGAGATAGAATCAGTGGGATTTAGAAATATACTGATGAATGATGGAGAAGTCAAACACAAAAATTTAAAACTTTAATATTAGAGCTTATGATGGTATTGACACAGGGAGAAGAAATAAAAATTGTATAATTTTTGATTCCTTTTCTTTGCATTCCAGGTTGCAGTCTGTAACTTGGCTTCCCTGGCCCTGAATATGTATGTCACAGCAGAACACACATATGACTTTAAGAAATTGGCTGAAGTCACTAAAGTCATTGTGCGGAATTTGAATAAAATTATTGATATAAACTATTACCCTGTCCCAGAGGTATGAATAGATTATTTTTTTCTTATTATTGACAACCAAAATAGAGGGCGTTTATCATGGTCTGCAAATCATAATTTAAATGTTTGTTATTGGAGTGGTGTGAGAAAACTGAGATAAAAAGGAAACATATGTTTTGGAATAGAATGTTAGATTTTGTGTTTAATGATGTTTTCTCTTTTTCTTCTCTTAATCTGTTGGCACAAAGGCATACTTATCAAATAAACGCCATCGCCCCATTGGAATTGGGGTTCAGGGTCTGGCAGATGCTTTTATCCTGATGAGATACCCTTTTGAAAGTCCAGAGGCCCAGTTATTGAACAAGCAGATCTTTGAAACTATTTATTATGGAGCCCTGGAAGCCAGCTGTGACCTAGCAAAGGAGCATGGCCCATATGAAACTTATGAGGGTTCTCCAGTAAGCAAAGGAGTAAGTATATGGATAGAATTTCTTTTTCTTGTGAGTACATACAGTGACTGCATCATGACACCAAAGGATATGTCCAAATTTTAATCCCTAGAACCCATGAATATTATCTTTACTGGATCAAAAAAGGGTCTTTGTAGATGTGAATGAGCATATTGAGATAAGGGTCATCCTGGATTGTTAGGTGGTCCCTAAATCCAATAATGGTTGTCCTTCAAGAGACATAGGGAAAAGGGGGAAGCAACATGACCATAGAGGCAGTGATTGGAGTGATATAGACAGAAGCCCAGGAATGGCACATTACTAATGGATAGTAGAGATCACTTAAATTCAAATCTTATCCAAAATCATCTTGATTTCTTGTTAATAGCAAAGTAGCAAAGGGCTAATTTATATTTTAAAGTGCCAGTGTTCAAAGCTTGAATCCTGGCTGTACTACATATTTAGTGCTGACAGTCAGAAACTAGAATAAGGGAAGGGACACAATGTCTGGAGTGAGTATGACCCTCCCAACTTGCTGATTTTGAGCTTCTGGCTTCCAGAAGCATGAGAGAATAAATACTTGCTATTTTTTATTTGTTTTTAGGGATAAAATGATATATTTAATCATGAATAATTTACAAGAAAATGTATTTACAGAAATAACAGATCAAAGTCAACACTTTATTTCAATTCGTGGTTTTAATTCACCTCAGTGAAATATAAATTTTGATTAAGAAAAACAGGTTATGAAGCTGTAAAGATTATTATCATTGCCCTCCCCAACCTAATACCCATTGTCTTTACTAAAAAGTGTTAAACACTTTTTACTAAAAAGTGTTTTTAATGACATCATTTTTTTTATTGGTTCTCTTTAGTTACACCAAACATTAGGATTCATTGTGACATAATTATAAAAGCATGGAATATAATTTGTTCTAATTCAGTCCCCAGTACTTCCTCTTTCCCTCCATTCTTTCCTCCCTCTGTTCTACTCTACTGATATTTCTGTTATTTACTTATAGCTCTTTTTTTTTTAAATTAGCATCTTGTGGATGTACACAATGGTGAGATTTTCTGTGGTATATTCATATATGTCCATAGGAAAATTAGGTCAGATTCATTCCACTGTCTTATCCCATCCCTCATCCCTTATGGTTGGTTATTTATTATATCAACTATAGAGAACTTCAGTACCTTTGTCCTCCAGAGTAATAAGGTTGCTCTGTTTTAATCTCTTACATTTATAACTGGTTATTGCTAAAAAGACTTAAGAGGAATACTTCCTGTGTTAGTTTTCTGTTATTAAATTTAGTGGATTAAAACAATATATATTGAATATATGGCAGTTTACATGAGTCAGGAATTCAGGGTTAGCTTAGCCGGCCTTCTTCTCTTGGTCTCATAAGGCTGATGCTCAGGGTCCTTTTCCAAGCTCACCTGTGTTGGTAGAGTTCATTTCCTTGTAGCTCTGGAACCCATGACATCTTGCTTCTTCAAGACCAGTGGGGAAGACTGCCCCTCATTTCACAAAGAACCTAGTCAGTTCCTTTTTTGAGGGCTTTCATCTGATATGTCAAGTCTTTCCTTTTGTTTAAATCAAAGTCAACTTATTTGAAACCTTAATTACAACTGCAGAAGTCCTTCACCTTTGCCATAATCACAGCAGTGATATCCATTACCTTCCCAGATTGTGTTCATACTTACGTGGAGATCAAATGTGGCCTTTTTGAAAGGGACCGGGAATCTGGGGAACCATCTTAGAATTCTGCTTTTCACATTGCCTTTATTATCGATAGTGTGATTTTCTTCTATGTAAAATTTTAGTTCCAGCATTTCTGTAGATCATGACAATGAAGATAAGGTTAGAATAACACTGTTAAAGTAAAATACATCTCAGCAACATGCTTTTATGAATGTTGATTTCCTGGCTTGTGGATATGATTCAGGTTTTTTGAGAAGACTGAACAGGGATATGGAAAAGAGGAGACCTTAATCAGTTCTCTTAGCCTGCTTCTGATCAATATGACTACAAGGTGGTTTGTTCAGGGAAATCTCTGGATCTTGCATTTCTTAAACAGGCAGAGTAGAAAGCAGCATTTATGATGGAAATGGCAGTTAGTCATTTGTTTTTTGTTAGTTTTCAATTGCTTTAGAGTGACACCATAAATTTGGGTTGTTTATTCCTTAGATTCTTCAGTATGATATGTGGAATGTTACTCCCACAGACCTATGGGACTGGGAACTTCTCAAAGAGAAGATTGCAAAGTAAGTAAAGAGATATAAAGTATCATCGGAATCAGGAGGACTTGTGTTTTTCTTACTCTTCTGAAATTAGACTTATCATTTTAACTTTTAAAATGAATACTTCTCTTTTAAATGGGTCTAAAGCAACCTATCTCACAGCTTATTTTTGGAAAAAAAAGCTTTGCAAGAAAATGAATAGTAACCTGCAAGTTGTTTGGCACAGTGAAAGCATTTTAATACATGGTAAGTGTTGTTAGTTGACCTTGTTTTAGGGGCTTAACACTTATTTAGGTAATTCTTTTTCTCATTAAAGCTTCACTGTTTTCACATATGCCTGATTTTTAAAAAAAGTTTTATTGCTTCTATTTATTGCCTAAACACATTTATAAATGGCTTTTCTTTGAATTGATTACTATAGTAATAAATTATGAATTTTAGAAAAGCTTTTATAGGGTGATGTGTTAATCTGTATGAGAGAAAAATTTCTAAATTGAGTCTTTGGGAGCCAGGTACAGTGGCGCATGCGTGAATCCCAGCACTTGGGAGGCTGAGGCAGGAGGATTGCGAGTTCAAAGCCAGCCTTAGCAACTTAGCGAGGCCTTAAGCAACTCAGTGAGACCCTGTCTCCAAAAAAAATACCAAATAGGGCTGGGGATGTGGCTCAGTGGTGGAGTACCCCTGAGTTTAATCCTCAGTACCAAAAATAAATAAATAAATAAATTGAGTCCTTGGGGCTGGGGATAATTACTCAGTGAAAGAATGCTTGCCTACCATGTGCACGGCCCTGATTTTGGTCCCTAGAACCCACCCCTCCCCACCCCACCAAATTTTGAGTCTTTGTAGGCCTTTCACTCTAATGAACATAAGCACTTTGGAGCATGCAAAATGTTTTGCTGAGTGAATAGTGAAACAAATTGTTTTCATTTTTTGTAATGATGAGTTTATCAATTGTGTTAATGCAGATGCAAAGGGTTTGATGTTTAATGCTCTTTTAAAAATTAATACTTGCCTTAAAATTGTTTTATTTAAAAACTAAATGTTAGATAATTTAGAAAAACACACATGTGGAAAGGGAGAAAAGTGAAAATTATCCCAGTACGACTTCCCCCAGGATACTTTTTGCCACTGCATAATTGTCATCCTTTATACTTTCCTCTAAGTGTGTGTGCATGTGTGTAGTACAGACAAATTCAGCTTTTTCAAAAATGGACCTATACTTCATTTTGTATTTGTTGCTTTTTAATTTTTTTAAAACGCTATTGGTTATTTTTTATATACATTATTTTTAAAATGTCAAAATTAATGTGAGTACACATTCATTATTAATCAAGTACAGAAATAAGAAAGTCAAAGCCTTTCTTTATAATTTTGTGAACCACTTGTCCAACAAAACAAACAAACAAAAACCTTGTTTCTTTTCCTAGAGGTAGCCTTTGTTACTGGTGTGCATTTTTCTAGACCTTTTTCAGTACACTAACAGATAGGCACATGTTCATGGACATGTTTTGCCATATAAATGTGATCAACTTGACATAGTCTGAGCCTTTATGTGATGTTTTATTTTGGAGATCTTTATCTTTCAGTATGTGTAGGTCTACCTCATGTTTTTAATGATTCTGTAGTTTGGATATATCATCTATGAATTTTGTCTATAGACAGATAGTTATAGATGAGAATGTAAAGACATGGAGATAATTAGTGGTTTGCTTTACGATCACAACTGGAAAGTAACAGGATGGGAGGGAAGTACAGTCTCCTTCAGAATCTGAGGCTGTATGCTAAGCATGTATATGTAGGTGTAGAATGTAGGAAAGACATGTTCTTTGTGTTAGAGAAATGTAAGACTAAGTAAGGTAAGACATGTAATACAATAAATCTGTACAAGTGTGGGTCATAGAAAAGGTTTGCAGAGCAAATTTTTTTATTCGACACTGAAAAGTGTTATAGTTCTCTTAGATGAAGCTTTGGAGGATGAGGCAGGGGCTGTTTGAAGATTTCATAATGTGTTATGTAGTATATTCTTCCTTAGTACTTTTTCTGGCATTGAGTTTAAAAATTTTAACTCTCTAGGAGTTTGTATTAGTAATAAGGAAAGTCAGACACATACGTTGAGCATAATTTTTCCCTTTTCATAGGATATTGGAGAGTTGTGGTGATAGTGTCTTATTCTGCCCACTTTCATATCATTATGTTTCCTGAAGGGTTCTAATATAGTAATCATACATACACTAAAAAAAAATAAAGGGGAGGATTGAATGAATAAATGAATAAATAAATTGAATGAATAAAGGGGAGGATTGAGAATAAATAAATAGGTATGTATGATTTCCACCTGGAGACAGGTGGAAAACTCTTCAATAGTGATTTGAGTATTTCTTTGGGCAAGATAGTATATCAAGTGCTGTGATTCCTGAGTGCCACAGTGCAGATAGCTTAAGTCATGACATGATAAGGATTGCCAACAATAAGAATTGTGTGAGTTCTGTTCAGGGGTCAGGCTTTAAGAAATGGATGAATGCTGGGCACAGTGCTGCATGCCTGTAATCCCAGTAACTCAGGAGACTGAGGCAGGAGAATCACAAGTTCAGAGCGAGCCTCAACAACTTAGCGAAGCTCTAAGCAACTTAGTGAGACCCTGTCTCAAAATAAAAAGTAAAAGGGGTTGGGGATATGGCTCAGTGGTTAAGTGCTCCTGGGTTCAATCCCCAGTACAAAAAGAAAAAGAGAAAAAGAAAAAAAGAAATGGATGATTTAACAGCAATGTCCATACTATGAAACTGCATCCCTGTCGACCTTTAATTCAAAAGTCAGCATGTAAGTTAAAGGTGTGTATGATAATACTCCCAGGATCTGTGTATACTACAGTAATTTAAACAGCTGCTTTTCTGGCAGATTGTAGCTTTAGCACCAGCAGCTAATAATCTCCTTTTCTTTAGGTATGGTATAAGAAACAGTTTACTTCTTGCCCCGATGCCTACTGCTTCAACTGCTCAGATCCTGGGGAATAATGAGTCCATTGAGCCTTACACCAGTAACATCTATACTCGCAGAGTCTTGTCAGGAGAATTTCAGGTGAGAAGTTCACAACCAGATTTATAGGGAGATCTTTTTAAAGGCTTGATGTTGGGAGTAAATGCTCACTCACATTTAGTATGCCCCTTTTTCTTAGTTTGTGGGCAAAGCTTTGATACAGAGTATCATGTTCATCTCTAATATTGTTGAATGTTGTTTCAGTATATCATAGGCATTTAATAAATGCTGTGGAAAGAATGAATGATTAGGGGCTGAGCATGAAAGTAACGATATGAGAGTTTACATGATTGTTAATTATTTATGATTATGGTGCTGTGTAGCTACAGCCTCAGATGCTTAAGTTAGGATACTAAAGACGCATATAAAAAGTATCATTTAAGACTTTTTTTTTTTTAACTTAAGTGTTTATTGTATCCTTACTTAGAAAAAACAAAAAAGAATCAATCCATATAGATTTGCCCAGTTTAGGCAGTGTAAGTTCTTTTCACTCTTACAAATGCCACATATTGTTGTTGTTGTTTTAACTAAGATTTTTTCAGCTTTTTTGAGGTATAATTGACAAAAAATTGTATATATTCCAGGTACACAATTTGATGATTTGACATACGCATACATTGTATAATGATTACCATAATATAATGTTTCTTGAGTTACAGATGTCAAGATCTTAAAGGAGTATAGCTTTTATGTGGTAGGATGGCCTCTCAGTTTTATAAAAATTATAATTTACCAAGCCATCTAATGTTACATAATTCTTCAGTGATCTTACTTTGAGTTGTAGACCTGTGTTCTTACGTAGGTTCTGTCATTTATCTCTTCACATTTTTTCTGCTTTTCATTCAGATTGTAAATCCTCACTTATTGAAAGATCTCACTGAGAGGGGTTTGTGGAATGAAGAAATGAAAAACCAGATTATTGCATGCAATGGCTCTATTCAGGTACAGAAAGAGAATGAAACATGCTCCTTAGGAGCTAGGATGAACATTTTAGTGCCTCTTCATTTATGTCAGGCCATGGAGATGAAAAATGGTTACTTCTTGTGGTCATATATGCTCTACTTAAGTAGCCATGTGCACATCTGTGAGTGCTAGGATTATCCATATCTTTACATAACATGTATTCACATCTTTATCTTGTTATTTGTGCAATAATAGAAAGTAGTGGTTCCTAATTTTTTTTGTACAACCAGGAAGCTTTTAAAATCCTGAAGTTTAGATCTCCTTTCCTATCATTTAATTAAGAATGTTTGGGAGTAGGATCCAGGCATAAAGATTTCTTAGGTGATTCCAGAATGCCTCAAAATCTGGGGCTCACTCATAAAAAGTCTGAAATTAGGGAGACAAACTTAAAAGGCATGATGGAGGTTGAGGACTGGTAGTCCAAAAGGCAGTCACAAATTGTCTTTAAAAGCAAAATATTTACAGCTAAGAATCAAGAAACATTTATTTGTGGAAAGAGGGCTCTGGCTAAATATTGGTCTGTTTGGCAACACAGAGTCCTATACCCCTTCTATTTTTAGTGACAGAATCTGCCACATGAGCTAGTCTGTGTGATTTAATGCAAGTTAATTCTTCTCCCAAGAAAACCTCATTTATTTGAACTCTAAATGATTTATTAGAGTTTGTCGATCCTTTGATCATGTCCCTGTGAGTTATATTTCTGATTATTTTGTGTTTTCTGAAAAATTCAAGGGTCATATAGTGCTGCTTAGCTCTGACTTTCTTTCTTTCTTAAATGCCACTAGAAAAATCAATTTTTTGGCCATAAACCAGTTAAAGATGAATGCTTACATTACTACCACCAGATTGAAATTTGGATGGTTAATGGGATTTTGTTGGACTTTCTACAGAAGAGTTAAATGATTTTGGCAAATTTGACAAAGATCATACCATATGATACAGAATGAATGGTCAGAACAGGCAGAAAGTCCAGACCCTTGCATCATTATTCTATTAGTCATACTGCTTTCTTTAACTAAAAGAGTACAAACATTTGGTTTCCCTTTTTCAGAACATACCAGAAATTCCTGATGACCTGAAGCAACTTTATAAGACTGTCTGGGAAATCTCTCAGAAAACTATTCTCAAAATGGCAGCAGACAGAGGTGCTTTCATCGATCAAAGCCAGTCTTTGAACATACATATCGCTGAGCCTAACTATGGCAAACTCACTAGTATGCACTTCTATGGCTGGAAGCAGGTTGGTAGAGGAAGTCAAAGAGAACTTAATTGCTAATTTGTGATATTTTGAAATTGGAACATTTTCAAATATTTATTGATTGAATATTGCCACCTGAAAGTTCTTTCACTTTTAATCCAGTGGGTTAAATCTAACGCATGGTTTTTGTACCATATCAAGCTCTTGCTTTGGACTTTGTTTCTGTTAGGATTATTTCATTCTTAAATTTGAAAATTTACGATCCTCCCTTTACTGTCCATGCAATTACTTAAGAAGTTAGGCTGGTTGTTCCTTTGTATTGTTCCTTGAATATCTTATTTCCTTTTCCACTGCCATTCTGCTTTTTTAAAAAATGTTTTTATTAGTGCATTATAGTTATACATAATAGGGGGGTTCATTTTGACATAATCATGCATGCATGGAATATAATTTACTCCATTTTAGTCCCCAATACTTTCTCTTTTCCTCTCCTTCCGCCTACCTCTATTCTTTTTCCTCTATTCTAGTAGTTTTCCTTCTGTTTATTTACTGTTTTTCTTTTTGTAAATTGGTGCTTTATGGATATACATAAAGATGGAATTCACTGTGGTATATTCATAGAGTGTAATTTTGTCAGTTTCATTCCACAATTCCTCCTTTTCCATCCCTCCTTCTCTCTCATTTGCCTTTGAGATTCCTCACCCCTCTATCCCACCCCTGCTTTCTTCTTATTTTGCTCTAGATTCCACATTTGAGAGAAAAAGTTCGATCCTTGACTTTCGAGACTGGCTTATTTTTCTTAGCATAATGTTCTTTAGTTCCATCCATTTACCAGCAAATGCCATTATTTCATTCTTCATTTACTGCCATTATTCTTAACTGATCTCTGTGCTCTAGTACCTCTGTGCTAAGCCATATTGTGCACTATTAATATTCCTAAAATAAAATTTTTTACATGTCAATCCGCTATTCAAAAGCATCTATCGTTCCCCCATTTTATTTACATTGTAAAAGCCAAATTATTTCCCCCATTGCTAATTGTAAAGTCCTATGATTCTGAATTATATTCTTATTCTTTGGCAATATGATGGATATTTATATAGAATTATAAGTTTATTTTCTTATTTAACAGCTTATTAACTTTAAAAAAAATTTTTTTTGGTTGTATACAGACACAATAGCTTTATTTTATCTGTTTTTATGTGGTCCTAAGGATCAAACCCATTGCCTCACACATGTTAGGCAAGTGCTCCACCACTGAGCTATAACCCCAGCCCTCTTTTTTAACTCTTATTAAACAGCTACTATGTGCTAGTACTGGGAATACTGAATAGAAGGTGATGATCCTCATCCTTGAAGTTGTTATAGTCTGTTATGTGAAGACATAATCTAGTCCTCTTAATAGTTATAATCTAAGGCAGACATGTTGTGTTGGGCAAAGTTGGAAGTCATATACATAAAAATAAAGACAATTAAGCAAAAATTGTTTACCTTCCAAAGAGGTAAACATTTTAAGGGTGAAAGGAACAATAACAGTCTGATTACCTAAGCATTCTGGGGAGTACTTCATAGAGGAGATAGAATAGCAAGTTTAGTGAAGAGTTAATCCTGGTTTATAGGAATGTATTTTTAAATTAAAAAAAATCATTTAATTATAGATATGTAAGAATATATTTTAAACATTAATCTTGAATGTCTAGTGTTCTTACAAAATTTCTCCTAATAGTTGTATTTATTTCCCTTGCAGGGTTTGAAGACTGGAATGTATTACTTAAGGACAAGACCTGCAGCTAATCCAATTCAGTTTACTCTAAATAAGGAAAAGCTGAAAGATAAGGAAAAGGTATCAAAAGAGGAAGAAGAGAAGGAGAGGAACACAGCAGCCATGGTGTGCTCTTTGGAGAACAGAGATGAGTGTCTCATGTGTGGATCCTGAGAAAAATCCTTGAAGAAACCAGCACATCTACCATAACCAAACTACTTGAGCATAAATAGGTGTAGTGGGTTTGCTTGAGATGTTAAGGCTTTGCTGGACCTTATTGCAACAAAAGTGTAATTGATATAAAGTACTGTTTCTATATAGTATGAAGATAATGATCTTTTAAAATATTGCTGTGTTGGGACCAGAGTAGAAGTTTTAGGAATGAAAAAGAAGTCATCTTGGAAATAGGAAGTGATTTAGTAAGGTTTCATCACCCCTCTAGAGCACTCCTTTTCTGATGAATCTCTGTTTGTGTAAAGAAACTTAGTTTTGCTGCTTTGAGTGGTGGGTTCCTAGAAGCAAAACTGAGTGATGACCCACCAAAAGTGCTGATAGGACCTTTATCTAGATAAGGTCCATTCTGAAATAAAGATAAACATTTCTAACTGATTGTGTGAGGTTAATTTTGTGATTTATTTTCATACAAAAGTAAAATCTGAAAAAACATTTTCTGTTCTTTCCACGTCTCAGGAGGAAATTGTAGACAAGAATATTCTATATAGAATTTTGATGTTAATATATGTCCTCCTCCCATGGGAAAATACACATAACATAAAATTTACCACATTGTCCATTTTAAAATGTACAGTTCAGTGGCATTTATACACTCACAATGTTGTGAGACCATCACTACTGGGACTTTGTCATTACTCCAATTCTGTACTGATAAACACAATAACTTCTCTTTCTTCCCTCTCCCTCAGTTTCTGGTAACCCGAGTTCGACTTTGTTTCCATGTCTGTTCTGGGTGCCTTACATGCATGTAATACATTATTTGTCTCCTGTGTCTAGCTTATTTCACTTAACATAATAGTTTCAAGGTTCATCCATTTTGTCATTTCTACCAGAATTGCATTCCTTTTAAAGACTAAATAGTATTGTGTATGTGTGTGTGTGTGTGTGTGTGTATTCTACATATATATTTGTACATATTACCCACTTACAATGAATTGTATACTAATTTGCATTTATAGATACACATTGAGAAGCTGAATAATAGTTATGTGTGGGTATATATAGATAGGTGGATATTTTGTCAATATTTTGTTAATTCATCATCTGTTGATGAACATTTGGATTATTTTCTCCTTTTAGCTATTGTGAATAATGATGCTATGAATACTGATGTACAAGTATCTGTTAAATTACTGCTTTCAGCTCTTTGGGTTTTATATATATAGGAGTGGAATTGCTGGAATAGATAATGGTTTTATTTTTAACTTTGAGGAATTACCAAACTTTGCCATAATAGCTGCACTGTTTGACATTTCCACCAACATGCAAGGGCTCCATTTCCTCCACATTTTCACCTATACTGGTTCATTTTTCATATACATATACTTTATGATACCAAATTTTTTTTCAAAGGAATGGTACAAATTAAATTAATGAATGTTTTGGTACAACTTATAGGACAATTAAGTATAACCCCAAAATGCATGTACTTGCCTTGGTGACCAGGGAATTCACTGGCTATAGGAAAGTTAGCCTAAGGCTCAGCTCTTGTTATCACTGTCTCCCAGGGTATGCACGGCAAAGAGATATTCTGCCAGATTCCAGGGTGTCCCACCTTGTCCAAGTTGATTACATGGTCACCCAATTCTTCTATGGATTTTTACCTGCTCATTCATGTAATGAGTCTCAACTCATACAAGTGGGGGTCATTTTTGTCAGTAGCAGTTCAATAGTGACTGATTTACTTTTTTCCAGGTATAATGTGTACTCCATTGCATTCATCTTGCTTTCTCCATCATCACAGTGTGGTTTCTTGATATTCCTGAGAGAAGATTTGGCCATCTCATTGGTTCTGCAGCTTCAGTTTCTCAGTATGTTCCCTCTCCTCATGAGATTGGTGAACAAAGTATTTGGCAGTTCTTCAAAGCCATATCATAGTGAAGTAGTAGATGTAGGAGGAATAGAGCTTCACATAGATCTGGAGGTTGATAGCAGCCTCTTGGTGGTAGTTCTGGTTACCTGCAAAGAGTGTGGTCATGATTGGTGACTGAGGAGAGGCATGGCTCTTGAGTGGAAGCCTTGGGATGTCTAAGGGTACTGTGAGGAGGTGGCAAAGGGCTGCTGACTCTGAGCAGCTATTGAGGTAGGGGTCTGGTGGAGTTGGGGTAAAGCACCAGGTTCCATCCAAGCTCTGTTGAAGCAGGAAACCATGGCAACTTCTCAGTGATGAATGTCTCTAATTTTTCACATTTTTGAAAATAGCCATCCTAATAGCTTCTCATTAGAGTATGTCTTAGCACGAGTTTATCTTGGGATTTTGTGGACTTTTTGGATTTGTACATTCATGTTTTCCATTAAATTTGGAAGGTTTTTGGTCTTTTTATCTTCAGATAATTTTTCTGCCCCTTTTCCTTTCTATGGAATTCTCATAATGCATCTATTGGATCACCTGATGGTAGCTCTCAGGTTCCTTGAGGCTCTGTTCAATTTTCTTCATTTTGTTGTCTTTCTACTCCTCAGAGTCAGTAATTTCAATTGTTATATCTTCAGGTTTGTTGATTCTATCTCCTTCCTGCTCCAATCTACTAAGTCTTGTGAATTTTTCATTTCAGTTACTTTTCAGCTCCAGAATTAGATTCTTTTTTGTCATTTTTATGTTTTGATAGTCTGGTTTTCTTAATAATTGTCTTCCTGATTTCCTTTACTTGTTTGTCCATGTTTTCCTTTAGTTTTTTTTTTTTTTTGTATATTTAAGGGCTGTTGTTTTAATGTCTTTGTCCAATAAGTCTAATGTCTTGGTTTCCTCAGGGTTAGTTTCTGTCAATTTATCTTATTTCTTGAATGTTTTCATGCTTCTTTGTATGCCTTGGGATATTGTTGTTGAAAATTGGGAATTTGACAATTATTATTTAGAAAAAATTATTTTTTTAGTTGTTGATGGACCTTTATTTTATTCATTTATTTATATGCGGTGCTGAGAATCAAACCCAGTGCCTCACACATGTGAGACAAGTGCTCTACCACTGAGCCACAACCTCAGCCCGGGAATTTGACAATTATAATGAGGAAATCAGATTCTCCTCCTCAAGGGTTTGCTCTTTTGTGGTATACTGTTTTGTTTGTTGATGTTGAAGTTTGTAATATTCTGTTTTTGAAACTTTTCTGAATTATTTTTGCAGGGACCATTCCTTGTCATGTGATCATTGAAGCTATTTCTTTCGCACATGTTAGGTTAATGTTGGAACAGAGATTTCCATGAACTTCTAGAGCTCTCTCAGTCTTTGCAAAATGGCCCTGTGCTAGGACACTCCTTCCGTACTTGGGTAGGCTTGGGATCTGTGTACCTAGGAGTCGGGTGGTTAATTTTGTCAACTGACTAGGCCATAGTACCCAGATAATTGATCAAACACCAGCTTAATTGTTGCCTTGAAGATATTTTTTAGATGAGATTAACCTTTAAATTGAGAGTTTGAGTAAAGCAAATTACCCTTCATTATTAGGGTGACTTCATCAAATCAATTGGAGACTTTAAGATAAAAAAGACTGAGGTCCCAGAAGAAGAAGAAATTATGCCTCTGGACTATCTTTTTACTCAAGCTGCAGCATCAGCTCCTTTCTAAATCTTTAACCTGCTGGCCTTCTCTACCAATATCAGACTGGTCAATTTTCACAATCACATAATCCATTTATTTAAAATAAATGTCTCTATATGTCTACATAGATATTTTTAACTATCTACGTAAATATATGGGTAGATACACACACACACACACACACACACACATACATCCTTTTGGTTGTTTCTCTGAAGAGCCCTGATTAATACAGATTAGTCATAGGGGAACCAATCCTTTAGAATTGTTCTGTAGGAACAGACTCTTAAGAATGAATTGTGTATACCTGTACTCCCAGCGACTTGGGAGGCTGAGGTAGAAGGATCACGAGTTCAAAGCCAACCTCAGCAACTTAGCAAGGCCCTGAGCAACTCAGTGAGACCCTGTCTCTAAATTAAAAAAATACAAAGATAGGACTGGGGATGTGGCTCAGTGGTGGAGTGCCCCTGGGTTCAATCCCCAGTACTAAAAAAAAAAAAAAATGAATTGTCTTCTGGGGCTGGGATTATGGCTCAGTGGTAGAGCACTTGCCTAGCATATGTGAGGCTCTAGGTTTGACTCTCAGCACTGCATATAAATAAATGAATAAAAATAAAGGTCTATCAATATCCAAAAAATATTTAGGAAAAAAAAGAATGAGTTGTCTGAATTAGTTTTGGGGTTTCTAAAACTGGTTCTCTAATCTGATTAGATTTAAAGGCACTAATGATTTATTTCAAGAAGTAAAGAAAGCACTGATAGTCCATGGTGTGATCTGGCAATAGAGATAGACAACCACTGGATACTTCTAGTCAAATACTTAAAGACAAGGCCTGGAGTGACCATATATGAGACCTTCAAACATTTTTCTCAGACTAGTATAAAAAGATTGGCTAGTTGCTTCAAATTTCACTGGAAAAAAATGGAAAAAGAAAAGGATGAACTCAGGGTTTTAAAATTCCAGCTCAAGTGGTGCATGAGTGACCTGAAAATCTGTTAAGTCTACCCTGAAAGAAACCAATTTTCTGTAGCTGCAGAGTTGAGATTGCTGAAAATCAAACTCAGAATCTCATCCTGTGAGAGGTTGAATTATAAAGTTTAATTTCTAACCTGGCAGGATATCTGCTGTCAAAATGAATATGTTGATTGGTAGTGAATGGAATCCGTAAAATTGAAATGGGAGCTTATGGGGAAATCCTGATGAAGCTAGGAACATTGAAGCCCTATATTCTGATATTTTGTTGTTGTTGCTACCCCATCTAAGGAGCTTAAATCTGCTTTGAGAAAACTCATGATCTTATAAGGCTACTGCTTATTGTCCTAAGAACTATGCATGAACCAAAAGGTGGCCTATAGTAAATGAAGTTGAAATGCCAGACCTTTGGATACACCATAGACAAAGGAATCCAAAGACTCAGGGAGATTGAGATGTTACAGTGAATTATCATTTAAGACCTGCTTACCTCTCCTGAGAGGGTACAGAGAACATAACCTTTCACCACAACTGTGAGAAATAACTTTGTGAGAAGAGTCCTAGCATCCTTAAAGAACTGTGATTTGTAGATATGAAATTGTAGTAGTAACTGTTGCCACTGAATTGGGAAGCTTAAATTCAATGGGAATAATTGGACTTCTGGGTAGCAGTACTTAATTGCCAAAGGCAAAGTGGGCACTGTTACCATAATGGACAACAGAGTCAAAGCAGCAATCTGAATTGTTGATAGCAGAGATGTGGTTTTGTTAGTTGATCAGGGAGTTCCTAGGAGTGAAATAGAGAGAAGATCTAATAAAGTCTTACTTGATCTGTATAAGCAAAGAGTTTTATGTCAAGTGAACAAGAGTCTAATTTGAATCATTAAAAGAGTCAACATCTCAGTTTTCAGATTTGAGCCAGTTTACATTCAGAACCCCTGAATGATACCATGTCTTGAGAAAGGACCCCACTACAGTGGCAAATATGTATACTGTTAAATATTTCTTCTAGCCTCTCCAAAGGGATCTATGGCCTTTTACCAGTGTAACTATATATTGGGGAAAAGGAAATAATCAAATCCTTCAGGGATTATTGGACATAGGCACTGAACTGATACTAATTTTAAGAAACACAAAATGTCATTGTGGTCCACAGTCAGAAGAAGGACTTATGGAGGTCGGTAAAAATGGAGTTTTAGTTTTAGTTCAAGTCCATCTCTCAGTGAGTCTGGTGAGGTCCTCCAACCCATCCTGTGGTTATTTCTCCATTTCTGGAATGCAGAAGTGGAATAGACATGCTCAAAAACTGACATAATCCCCATATTGATTCCCTGACCTATAGAGTGAGGGCTATTAATAGTGGGAAAAGCCAAGTGTAAGTCACTAAGAAAACAGTAAACCAAACTCATTGCATTCCTGGAAGGATGGCAGAGAATAGTGGCACCACTGACATGAACTATTCAGGAGAGGTAATTCCCACCCCATCCTTATCCAACTCACCCCTTTAGCTGGCAGAGAAAACATCTTGGAGAACGACAATGGATTATTGTCACTGTAAGAGGGTTTGAGGAGGTCTCTGTAGAGGCAGAGGAGACGTCTACTTGGACCTTCCAGGTTCTTGACATACCACAGAAGTAACTAGGACACATCAGGTTTTAGCAGAGGAAGAGCTTTATTAGAAAGTGAAAATTGAAGATACACAAGAGCAGAATGTGGACAAGGAGTGCTTTTGGGGTCTTTGGCTCATCTTTTAAAGGAAACATGAAGGATAAGTATAGGAAGTTATGTGGAAACACCATTGGGCTGGTGAACTCAGTTCTTTGATCATAAATCAAGAGATGTTTGGTGGACTGGTCTTCCAGGGTCTTCAGATTGACATTGTCTTCTATCTACATAGAAGGGAATATGCCTATAATATAGGTTTCTAAAAAGACTTGCTTTATTTAATCTGAGAATAATTATGTGGGCTAACAGTGCACTTAAGCTTTGATCAAAATGAGGCAGTTCTCACAGATGAGTGAATTTAGATGAGTGAAAATGTAGCTGTCTCAGAAATTTGGATGTGATAGACCTGGAGGAAAAAAAGTTAAGTTAGTTAATTTTTTTTTTTTTTTTGGTACTGGGGATTGAACCCAGGGGCACTCCACCACTGAGTCACATCCCCAGCCCTATTTTGTATTTTTTTTATGTAGAGACAGGGTCTCACTGAGTTGTTTAGTGCCTCGCTAAGTTGCTGAGGCTGACTTTGAACTCGAGATCCTCCTGCCTCAGCCTCCCAAGTGCTGGGATTACAGGCATGCACCACAGCCTGAATTAAGTTTTATAGGGCTTTTAGATTTACAACTAGTCTCTTTTTTTCCTTTCCTTTGGTCTCTTTTCTTCCTATCATTATTTTTTCTATCTTACCTCATGATCATAAGCTTATTTGGGTGGTGATTCCAACTAGATATGGTTTTCTTGCTTGAACAAATCATCATATCCCCAGGTACCTGGTATGCAGCTATTTGGCAAATGCTTTTTTCTCCATGCCCCTTAGTAAAGACCACCACCTTGCTTTTAGCTGGCAAAACCAGCAATACAGCTTCATTGTCCTGCTTTAAGAGTATATCAACTCACTAGCTCTATGTCATAATTTTGTTAACACAGGATTTTGATCAGTTTTGCCTTCTATAAGACATTGCACTGGTCCAATACATTGATGACAGGTTGATTGGAATTTGTGAGTGAGAAGGAGCAACAATTCTAGATTTATTGGTAAAAGAGTTACATGTCAAAAGGATAGGAGTAAATCTCATCAGAATTCAGAGGCTTTCTGCATGAGCAAAATTTGTAGTGGAATAAAGCATGTTGAGGTATTGCTTCTAAGGTAAAGGATAAAATGTTGCATCTGACCCTCCTACAACCAAGAAAGAGGTAAAATACCTAGTGGGCCTCCTTGAAATTTTGAGGCAAAATATTCTTCCTTTGGCTGAACTACTCTAGCCTATTTACCAAATGACCTGAAAAGCTGCTAGTTTTGAACGAGGCCCAGAACAGGAGAGGGCTCTGCCACAGGTCCGGTCTGTTGTGCAAGCTGCTCTGTTATTTGGGCCATATGATTCAGCAGATCTGATGGTGATTGGTGACAGTGGCAGATGGAGATGTTACTTGGAGTTTTGGCTGGCTCCTATAGATAAATCACAGCTAAAGCCCTTAGGATTTTTGAGCAAAGCCCTGCCATCTCTGGATATCTATTTTCCTTTGTTTTTGTTTTTTTGTTTGTTTTTCTTTTTGGTATTGGGGATTGAACACAGGGCACTTTACCACTGAGCTATATTCCCAGCCCTTTTTATTTTTTATTTTGAGACAGGGTCTCACTAGGTTGCTAAGGCTGAAACTTGGTATCCTGCCTCAGCCTCCTGGGTGACTAGAATTACAGAATGTGCAAACACATCTGACCGTATTCTCCTTTTGAGAAACAGCTTTTGGCTTGCTACTGAGCCAAAGTAGAGGTTGGACAGTTAATTGTAGGTGACCAAATTACTATGTGTCTGAGCTGTGCGTCATGTCTGATTAATAGTCATTAAGTTGGATGTGCACAGCAGCACTCCATCATCAAATGGAAGTGGTATATACAAGATCAAGGGTGAAGCAGTCACTGAAAGCCTAAGTAAGTTATGTGAGGTGACTTAAATACTCATGTTACCTGCTTCTGACTGCTGCTTTATGCCTTCTCTTTCTCCCAGGCTATGTTTATGGCCATCTGGGGAATTCCCTATTGATCAGTTGAGAGAGGAAGAGAAAAAAAAATTGGCTTGGTTTACAGATGGTTCTTTGCAATCTGTAGGCACCACAGCCCCTTTTTGGAACCTCTTTATTAGATGACAGGGAGCTGTGGAAGTCTTTTAAGCAAGGGAGTTATATGATTGTATTTTTAATTTAGGCTATGTTGCTCAGCCTGGCCCTGGACTCCTGGACTCAAGTGATCCTCTTGCTTTAGCCTCCTGAGTAGCTGGAAGTAACTTTTAGATAGATCACACTGGCTGCCATGGGAAAAATGGCCTGACCTGGGTCAGACTCAGGTCTGGGGCTAGTCTGGTCCTGGGCTCACACTTGGGCTCCAGCAAAGGAGCTTGTCTGAATGCCTCAGGTCATCCTGGAGGCCTTAAGAGGTTTGACCTGGATGTTTGGCTCAGTTTGAGTTCCCCAGAGTAGATTCTGCTCTGTTATGCGTATCAGACTGGGACCCAGAAGGAGACTTGGTCTGAGTGTCTTTTGACTGGGCATGACCCGAACCATTTATGTTGCCTAAACTGCACATCCTGGGGTCAGGCATAAGGTCAGATTTGGGACTTCAGGCAAGGTCCTTACCTGTTTTTGGGATTGATTGGACTGTAGAACCCAACCTAGTTCTTGGATTAGACTGGAAACCTCAAGGCTGACTAGTTTATTTGGTCATGCTGAACTTTATGTCAGGCATTAGACTGTATTTAGGAGAGAAGGCCTCAGAGAAGGGCTTGGATTATTTATTTGCTTCAGACTGGATGTTCAGGGCAGGTGATGGTCTGTTTGACTTGCTTTATATGTCTTCTAGTGAAGCTATATGTATCCATATATTAATTGGAGCTTTCTCAAAATTGGGGGAAAGAGGATAGAGAAATAAACTAAGAGCAACAAGTAGGTACAAGCTATTGGATGGGGGCTAGGAGTAGGAAAGGTAGTGGAATGAATCTGATATAACTTTCCTATGTTTAAACCACAGTGATCTCAACATTGTGTACATCCACAAGACTGGGATCCTAAATAGAATAAGATATAGTCCATGCTTATATAAACATATAAAAATAGACTCTACTGTCATGTGTAACTGAAAAGAACAACAACAACGAAAAATATTCTAAGAATTTAACAAGCCATAGTTTACCAACAATGGGCCAGCTGTTGAACCCCAAAATCTCAGGAAGTTCCAGTTTGTCTCTGAATACTTCCTATTTATCTCTTGTTTCTGAGGTCACAGTCCCAACTTCCAAGGTTGATGAAGTTCTCTTACCCTGGCAATTGCCTCTCCACTCTTATGTTCTGCAGCCTCTTTGGCTTCTCTCCAACTTCCTGAGGTGATTCTTTTCCATAGAGCATCTTTTCTATATGTTGCCGAATTTCCCTAGTCCTCACCCCATAAATGAGGGGATTCAAGGCTCCTGGGAGTAGCAAGTATATGGCACTAAGTAAATTTTGAACATCCTGAGACACAGTCTTAGCTACTCGGAAGACAATGGAAGTGGAGAGACCAGACAGGTAGATGGTGAGGATGACCAGTAAGTGGGAACCACACGTGTGCAAGGCCTTGGCCCGGGCTCCCCCAGAAGAGATCTGAAAGGCAGTGTAGATGATGCGGGTGTAGGAGGTTCCCAGCAGAACCAGATCAAAGGTCACGGTAACCAACCGCATAGCCAGCCCCAACCGGTTGTTGAAGGTCAAGTCTCCACAAGCTATGCTCAGCAGTGCGATGTACTCACATGTGAAGTGTTGAATTACTGCCGTCCGGCAGAACTGAGCTCGTGCAGTTACCACCAACAAGGGCACTGCCACTCCCAGGCTCCGTGTCAGGGCAAAAATGGCCAGCAAACCCAGCAGGTGAGAGGTCATCAGGTCAGTATAGCGGAGTGGGTGGCAGATAGCCACGTAGCGGTCCAGGGCCATGGCTAGCAGGAGATTGTAGTCCAGAAGGAGGGTGAAGTAGATAAAGAACATTTGGGTCAGGCAGCCAGGTAGTGATATGGGGTTGGCATAGTGCACAAAGCCTTCCAACATTTTAGGCATTACAGCTGTGGCAGCACAAATGTTGACAGCCAGGAGCAGAGCGATGAGCACATACATGGGCTGATGCAGCTTCCGCTGGGCCACCACAGTGTGGATGACCAGGGCATTGGTAGAGATGATGGTCACATAGAGCAAGGTAAAAGGCAGGACCAGGAGGGGTCGCCACTCCTGTAGTCTGGGAAAACCCACCAGGAGGAAATTGGTGTAGGAGATGTTGAAGATGCTGGTATTTCTATCCTCATCCATTAGTTTCAGCCCTGGGCTGGGACCAGGAGTGGGGATTAGAGGCTGTTAGAACAAAATGATAATGAAAAGAAGTCTAATTCTATTTTAGGACCAGAGGATTTTGTGATGAAAAGCCATCTCTTTATGTATGTGCATCTATTTCTTTGGGCTACAGACAGGTACAGTACCAGGTGTTGAGGAAACTACACAGATGGACACGGCGTTCCTGTCCTCAAGGAGCTCTTGGTCTTCTGTGTGTGAAATGTAAATTCACAAGATACTTGTCTGTCATGTTTTAGGCATTTGATTGTTGCATAAAAGGTTAGGAGGAAAAGTAGATGCAGTATATGATGGAGAGAAAAGAGTGATGTCCAGAGGTAAAACAAGAGAGGTAGGAGAAAAGAAACCCTTGATTAAGAGGAAGAGAAAGAATATGAAGAATCTGTGATCTAAGGAGCCTGGGAAGGACCAGGCAGGGCTCACTGGGAAGGGAGGAAACCAGCCAGGAATAATGGCCTCACTTGTGCACTTGGGTGCACTAAGGCAAGGATAGAACAAAATTGCCAAAGAAGACTTCTAGGAAGCAACGGGCCGCAGGAACTGGTCCTTTCCTCAGCTTCTCTAGACTGGCTGCAGCACTTCCAGCCTGGCCTTGTCCTCAGTGTTATGGATGATGATTTTACTTTTCTTTCAGAAGGTGAGTTTGGGGAGGGCAGGGTAGTGACATGCCTCTGGAATGCTCATTGGAGCTCCAAACTCAGAGCCACCATAGAGACCCAGAATTTGCTGGAGCTTTGCTTGTAAGTGAATGAGAATAGGAAAAAAGATGAGAAAGCTAAGCATGTAATTGGGTTATACAGCAGTAATTTCAATGTGTTGGCCAGATTTTTGTATAATTAAGGGAGTAGATACTGAGAGATACCTGATTCAGTCATATGCCTGCTCACTTTTTCTTAGGGAACAGGCATTCAATGGTGGTGGTATGTGTGATGAGAAAAAGAATTAACACATGATATTCAAAGAATAGCAAACCCTCATTGAAACATTCATATTTCTGGAAGTGTCCTAAATGATTTCATGTATTGGCTTTTAAAAATATCTTGTTCATTTTACCAGTGAGGAGACTGAGACCCAGAGAGATTGACACAGCTAGTAAATAGAAGAGCTGGATTTGAACCCAGGCAGTCACACCAGACTCTATTCTTTTAACAACTATAGAATGACGAACTCATCCTGGTTTGCCTGGGACTTGTAGGGTTTTAGTTCTGAAAGTCTGGGGTCCCAGGAAACATTCAGGCAAACTAGTCAGCCCATCATTTTACTATTACTAATACTACCTACCCTGAAGATCAGCAAAGCCTCATCAATTGTGGAGCAGTTAGGAAATGTTTTCTTTCCTTTTTATAGGTTTAAAGTCTTAGCAAGATCAGTGTTTGTGTGGGTATTACTATACCCACCCTCTCAATACTCAGAAGAAAAAGAGGTCCATCTGTAAATTCATACTGTAGGGAGAACTCAAAAAGAAGTGGATTTGAAATTCCAAAGCCCATTCTGGAATGTCTTTCTGAAAAATCCTCCAGCATTGCCTTAGACAGTGTAACACAGATTTTGGGAAATGTACTGTTGTTGAGGTTGGATGACGGCCAGGCAACCCTTGTAGGGAGGTGGTAAAAACCCTTGTTAGCCAAGGTTTGTAGAATAATTCTATGGAGGAGAGTAGAAATGAGGAGTGAGGAAAGAGGTGGTGAAAGAGTAAAGGGATGAGGAGAAAAATGCAACCAAGAAGATGCTTGGAGTCCCATACTCTTCCTCCTCAAATGTGACCAGAGGGTGGTCATCCTTAAGGGAGAGACAACTAACTCAGGCCCAGGAATCTCTTACCTTGGACAAGATTGCTCTGTCTCTGTCATGTACACTGTAATTCGCTGTCCTGTTTGGTGTCTTGGGATTCCCCTGGTAGATTCCTTAAGGAACTCCTTTGACGTGGTGCCCCAAAGCAGTCAGTAAAGGGAATATAGAATAGAAATTCTGTAAATAAGGAGCACAAGAGATGCAAAAGACTGTGAGAGATGGGGAGATGTGATAACTCACTAATGAAGCTCTTCAGAAAGAGCAAGTAAGGCTTCTAGAGTCAAATCAGTCAGACCCGAGGAAACAATTGGCAGTAGAGAGAAACAGAGGAATCAACAATAATCCCAAGTGTGTGTTTGTTTATTTATTTATTTATTTATTTATTTATTTATTTATTTATTTATATGTGGTGCTGAGAATTGAACTCAGTGCCTTACACATGCCAGGCAACTGCTCTACCACTGAGCCACAACCCCAACCCGTTTTTTTTTTTTTTTTTTTTAAAAGCTATGATGACTGTGTTGGAACTGCCAAAACCTGAGAGTTGTTGAAGATGAGAGTAGAGAGCTTAGACAAAGAGTTAAGGCTGGAGATGAAAATGCTGGGATTGTTGTTTTATAGGGGATATGAAATACAATCCTAAGGGGCAGGCAGAACAACAGACATCAGTGAAAGAGACTAAGAAAAAGAGAAGGGAGGTAAAGTGAGAACCAGGAGCAGATGGAGAGCTGGAAGCCAGGGGAAGAGAGATTTGGTTGTTTGAAGGCTTCAAGGTAAAGGAATTTACAGACTAGCAGAGGTGGAAGACCAGTGCAGCTAAATTACCTTATAAAACCTAATGTTCTGAGTAGCAGAGTGGGACAGGCAAGAGAGCTGAAGTTAGGACACCAGACATCATGATCTCTGTAGATAGAGGCCTACCTCCTCCACTATAAAAGTCAAAGCCATTGGAAGTCACTCCTTCAATTTCTCTGCCTTCCCACACTGCTTGGCTACTGTGAGCACCTCTCTTCCTTTAGTTCCAGAATTGAGGTCCTCAGGATATTTTCCAATTCTCTCTTCTTTCCCTTCATCTTATGAAAAAGTTCATTTCTGTCATTGGAGAAAACAAACTCTTTTTACCTTCCTATGAGCCTGTAGATTTCAATTTTTCTCCTCACCTTTAAAGCTGAGCCCCTGGCAGGTCTTCAGCATGCTTTATTCATTGTTATCTTGTCTAGCTCCTTATCAGACTGAAAGCATTCCTAGAGGGGAGACCATGTCTTTTCATCTCTGCCCCAGTGCCCAGCACAGAGCCCATGGCAAAACAGAGTGCTCAAACATGATGCGCTGAAAGAATCAATGAATGCACCAAGGGATCTTATTAAACTTTCTCATTTGCAACTTAGAGCAGCCCTTTGAGGATGAGTGCACGAATGAAAACCTAACCCTATCAAAGCCCAGAGATTTCACATGATTTGCTTAGTCTCACCTGCCAAGGAGAATCAAGCCTCAACTCCATCTTTTAGTACTCTTCCTTCTACACCTCTTGCACTCCACACATGAAGCAGCATTAGACAGGCTTTAAGCATTTTTTTTTGTGGGGTGGGAGGTACTGGGGATTGAACTTGACCACTAAGCCACATCCCCACTTTATTTTATTTTATTTAGAGACAGAGTCTCACTAAGTTGCTTAATGCCTCACCTTTGCTGAGGCTGGCTTTGAACTTGCGATCTTCCTGCTTCAGCCTCCCGAGCTGTTGGGATCACAGGCATGAGTCACTGCACCCAGTTTAATTTCAAGCATTTTAAATCTCAGAAACAATATTAAGAGCTAGCTTTTATTGAGTATTGACTATGTGCCAAACATGGTTTCAAGTGTTTTCTGTGTGGTATCTTTTTACTCACAGTGCCCTACGAGATGAATACTATTTAGTAACCCGGTTTATAAATGTGGTCACTGAGGTTTAGGAAAGTTAAGTAAGGTTCTTAAAGTATCTTAATGATAGGGCTGAGATATGAACTTCAGTTTGTCAGTGGTAATGTGGTGTTCAGTTCTAACTTCAGGGTTACCTGCCTTCAGATTCCCCTAAATTTCTTTTCTCCTCACTGTGGCAGTCCGTCGTGTCTCTGACTGGGTTGCAGCCTACTGTAGGTTTGGTTTTGCCTCTGAAAAGGTAAGGCTTGATGCACAGAGGCTGATGCCCTGCTCCAAGGCTCTGATCCACGAAGCTGAGGAAGAGGAATGGGTAATTACACCTATGGTTGCAGGGGAGGACCCTGAGATTCCCAGAGGGGAGCCATGTCCAGGGACCCAAAGGCTTCCCAAGGGGAAGCCCAGAAGAACCTCTTTCCCTCTTTGTTGTGTTGTTTAGGGTTTATAGTACACATCTTTAACTTACCCCACGCTTTCTTCAAGCAGTGTTATGCCACTTATGGAATAACATGAGATCCTTACAACAGGACTTTCATTTCCTCTCTTCCAGGATCTGTGGATCATTGTCATGCTTTTATTTCTACATGATTATAAATTCCAGAACATGCTGTTTTTTTTTTTCAGTCTTATTTTTCTTTTAAATCCTAGGGAGATTTAGAAAAGTAAGGCAGAAATCAATATTATGTTTGCAAAATTCATTCACATTGGGTGTGACTGTCACTTATTTTATTGCTCATAGTGTTTCAGTATATAAATATTTACCATATATTTATATATTTTATAGCTGAAGGACTGTCATGTACTTCTGATTTTTCACAATTAAGGACAATGACACTATGAATATTCTTGATACCCATGGGCCTGAGGTATCAAGAGGTCAAAGGGTATGCATATCTTCAACTTTACTAGATAATGGCAAATTGTCTTCCAATGTGATTGTTATAATTTAAAATATCCCCCCTGCCATTCACACCTCACCTTTTTGCTGTGTCACCACTGCCATATGGGCAGGAAGGAGAAATAAGGGTCAGAGGAAGGGGCAGAACAAAAGAAGGCCCTAACCTATAAAAGATGGAGGGTGCGCTCACTTCTCAGGGATTCCAGAACATCAGCCATGGCCTCCCTTCTCCCACTCGGGAGAAGTTTGTATTGCTACTTTTAAATAAAGCCTGCTTAATATGCTTAAAAAAATAAAAATAAAATATCACCAACAGTGTATGAAAGTATCTGTTGATATCTGTTGGGAAATCTTTATGCTACATATCCAAATCTGCTATGTCTACATGACAGATGTGGTAAGATTACTCAGTATATACTGGTTACCTGTATGTGACAGATTTGAGGTGAAATATTTTTCCATTTATTTTTTGAAATGATTGTTTAAATATTTTGCTTATTATACTGTCAAGTTGCCTTTTTATTGATTTATAGTTATTCTTTCTATATTCTTGATACTAGCTTTTTTTTTTAAACTAGAAGTCTTCTTTATTTGCATTCTTATTTTATTTATTTATTTTTGTGTGGTGCTAAGGGTCAAACCCAGTGCCTCACATGTGCTAGGCATGCACTCTACCACTGAGTCACAATCCCAGCCCCTGGATATTAGCCTTTGGTTGGTTAAATTTATTGCAAGTATATTTCCTAAACTTGTGACTTTCTTTTTCACATTTTTTAAAAAATATTTTTTTTAGTTGTTAATGGACCTTTATTTTACTTATTTGTATGTGGTGCTGAGGATCAAACCCAGTGCCTCACACGTGCTGGACAAGTCATCTATCACTGAGCTACAACCCCAGCCTGCCATTTCACTTTTATTGCATCTTCTGCTTAAATTTGTATCTAGCATATAGGCATCTTTGTATAAATTACAAAAAGACTGGCTCTGATGGCTTGACAAGTGTGATGTGGATTGAATTTAATCTTCCTTTAGGTTTTTGTGTAACTCTGATGGTAGGCTTCATGGAGGATTTAAAGAATAAGAGGAAGGGCTCAAATCATAGAACCTGCACTTATTTCCTGGGGTGACCTTCCATCTTTCTCATTTACTCTCTAATAACTGGACATATCTTCATTTTCCACAGAGGACCATTCTACCACTCTTACTTAGTAAAAACATTTTAAAAATGATTTTAGATTTAAGCATTGTAACAATAGCACAAACAATTCCTGCACGCCCAGTGGTAACAGCTTACATAACCACAGTATAATTATCACTGTCAGGAAATTAACATTGACACAATACTATTATCCAATTTGTAGACCTTAATAAAATTATGCCAATGTCCCATTAATGTTCCCTTTCTCTTCCAGAATTCAATCCAGTATTACGTGTTTGCATCTATTACATGTCTCCAGTCTCCTTTAATTAGGAATAGTTCCTTAGTTTTTTCATTCTCTTTAATGTTCTTAACACTTGTTCATGTTTCCTTTCATTTAATTTAAGTTTTTCATTTTTTGCAAGAATACTGCAGAATAGATATTGTGCCCTTCTCAGAAAGCACATCAATTTCAGGAGACATGTGATGTCATGTTGTGTCATTACTGGTAAGGCTAACATCTATCACTTGCTTAGGAGACTGCCAGGTTTTTCCATAGTAAAGTTACTAGTTTTTCTTTGCAATTAATAAGTACCTCACAAAGGAATATTTTAAGAAAAAATCCTGTTTTTCATATTTTTGCCTGTTAACTAGCATCCACTAATTATTCTTGACTGAATTATTTATTACTGTGATGTTTACCAAATGGTGATTTTCCCATTTCTATTATTCCTTCTACATTTGTTAATTGGAATTCCACCATGAGGAAGTGCCTTTCCTTATTTATTTGTTTGCTTGCTTTGATTGATAAGGACTTTCATATTCATATTCTAAAGGTTATCATTCATTACTGTCATAATTTATTTTGCTTCTTAAATTCTTCCTCTATTTGGCCATTAGAAATCCCTTAAAATTGGTGGTGCATGCCATAATTCCAGCAACTCTGGAGGTTGAGGCAGGAGGATTGCAAGTTCAAGGCCAGTCTTAGATACTTAGCAAGACCCTATCTCAGAATAAAAAAGGGCTGGGGATGTGACTCAGTGGTGAAGCATCCCTGGGTTCAATTCCCAGTAACAACAACAACAAATTGGTGCCTCTATTCTTCTGACAGTTCCATAAACATTCTTGAGCATTTCTGTTCTTTATTTTTGGCACTATGAGATGGTTCAGGATCATTTTTTACTTTGCATACTCCAGCCCCATTTCTCCAAGCACCCTTGGTTCCTTTTATGAGAGTGGTGTTTATTAGAATGGGCATTATCCCCTCATTGTTAGCATCTATTATCAAGTACTTGTTAATGTATTTTCTCTAACAGGGACTTTCCTGTTAATAAATGTTTTCTCATCTGTTGTATAGTGGAACAGGAGCGACCTGTCAGGGTAAGAAGGATGAGTGCAACGATGCTAACACCACGCTGGGAGCTCGAGTTCTGAAGACTAGGCTCCGTTTAATGTGGAACAAGCAAGCTTATATAGCAGACATTCACTAATTACAATTGCCAACAGCTGTTAACACCCCTGTGCCACGCTCCTGAGCATGCTTGTGCTAGGCTTGTGATTGGCTCGTGATCAGACCAATTAAGGGAAGAGAAAGCGCCTGAGCTCTATATCCTCAGGCACTCCTACACTCATTCTTTTTCATACCAATAACCTTCACTTACTGAGCACTTGTTACATGTCAGGTCTTGCCCTAAATGTGTGTGTGTGTGTGGTATGAAAACTTCACATGAGATCTCCTCTTTACCTTTTAAGTACCCAATTCAGAGTTGTTCACTGTAGACACAATGTTGTGTAGAACATATTCATCTTGCATAGTTGAAACTTTATACCCATTGAGATTAACTCCCCATTCCTCTCTCCACCCAGTCCTTGGTAACTACTATTCTATTTTCTGTTTCTATTAATTTGACTATTTTAGCTACTTAATGTAAATAGTGTCACGCATTTTTTTGTCCTTCTGTTATTTATTTTACATAGCCTAATTTCTTCCAGGGTCATTCATGTTGTTGTACATGGCAGGATTTCCTTCCTTTTTAAGTTCAAATAACATTCCGTTGTAGGTCTATAGCACAGTTTTTATCCGTTCTTCAGGAGACATTTAGGTGATTTCCATATTTTGTCTATTGTGAATAATGCTGCCATGAACATGGGAGTGTTTCTATCTCTTCCAGGTCTGGATTTCAATTCTTTGGGTTATAAATCCTGAAGTGGGATTTATGGGTTATTTGGTAATTCTATTTTTAATTTTTTGGGGAACTGCCATACTGCTTTCTATAGTGGTGGCATCATTTTACATTCCTGCCAACAGTGTGTATGGGTTTCAATTTATCCACGTCATCACAAACACTTGTTCTCTCTCTTGTTTGCTTTGTTTTTTCAGTAGCCATCTTAACAGTATGTGGTTTTGATTTGTACTTCCTTGATGATTAGTGATGATGAGCATTTTTTCAAAAGCTTATTAACCATTTATATGTCTTCTTTGGAGTAACATCTAAATAAGTCCTTTGTACACTTAAGATTATTATCATAATTTTTGCTATTGGGTTATAGGAGTCCCTTGTGATATATTGTTTGCAAATATTTTCTCCCATTATATAGGTTGCTTTATTATTTTGTTGATTGTTTTCTTTGTTGTGCAGGAGCTTTTCAGTTTGATGTAGTCCCATTTGTCTAATTTTTACTGTTTTTGCTTGTGCTTTTGGTGTCATGTGCCAAACTTGATGTCATGAAGAATTTCACCTATGTTTTTTTCTAGGAATTTTACATTTCTAGATCTTATGTTTAAGTCTTTAATACATTTTGATTTTTTTTTTTTTTGGTACTATGGATTGAACCCACGTGCACTTAACCACTGACCCACTTTCCCAGCCCTTTGTTGTATTTTATTTAGAGACAGGGTCTCACTGAATTGCTTGGGGCCTCACTAAGTTGCTGAGGCGGGCTTTGAACTTTCGATCCTCCTGCCTCAGCCTCCAGAGCCACTGGGATTACAAAAGTGGGCCATCACACCTGACCTTGAGTTAATTTTTGTGTGCAGACTTTCCTTATTGTGGATTCTTATTGAAGATGTATATGTGTGGGTTAATTTCCTTATTTTATATGTCTGTTTTTATGTCAGTAGCGTATTTTTAAAAATTTGCTACAGCTTTATAATATATTTTGGAAATCAATCAGGAAATGTGCTGCCTGTAGTTTTCTTTTCCTTCCTTCCTTCTTTCCTTCCTTCCTTCCTTCCTTCCTTCCTTCCTTCCTTCCTTCCTCCCTTCCTTTCTTTCCCGTGCCTCTCTTCTTCCTCCTCTTCCTCCTCCTCCTCCCACCCCAGCCCCTCTTCCTCCTCCTTTTCTTTTTTTACTGGTGAATTGTTTAGGGACAAACAACTGATAAACTTAAACAACACAATTCCACAAAAGAACCAGCTCAGCCTAACTAAAATTTTCTCAACAGCAATTGACACTGATGTATATGTGTACAAATTAATTGACAAAACTGAACAAAGGGAAATATGTTCTTCCTTTTCCTTATTTTGCCTTCTTCTTAGGGACATCCCCCTCCTTAGTCTTGCTTCACCTTTAGCAATACCAAACCAAGTGCTGCAATGATCCTTCTCCACCTCAACATCAGACATCCTGAATTCCAAGTGCAATACTGCAGTTTTGTTCTTTCTGAAGACTACTTTGGCTAGGACGTAAAATCAGCATACTACAGTGATGCAGCCACATCAATGTTTATAGCAGCTCAATTCACAATAACTAAGTTATGGAGCCAACCCAGGTGCCCTTCAATAGATGAATGGATAAAGAAAATGTGGCATATATACACAATGGAATATTACTCAGTCATAAAGAAGAATGAAATTATGGCATTTGCCAGTGAATGGATGGAACAGGCACTATCATGCTAGGTGAAATAAGTCAATCCTCAAAAAAACAAAGACCAAATGTTTTCTCTGATATGTGGATGCTAACTTACAATAAGGGTGTGTGGTAAGAGAAGAATAGAAGTAGTTTGGATTAGACAAAGGAGAATGAAGGGAAGGGAGGGGGAAATAGGAAAGATAGTAGAATGAATTGGACATTAATGTTCTATGTGCATGTATGATTACTTGACCAATGTGATTCTACATCATGATCAGAAGAATAAGAAGTTATACTCCACATATGTATAATACGTCAAAATACATTCTACTATTATGTATAACTAATAAGAACAAATTTAAAAGAAGATCACTTTGGCTATTTGGGCTTCCATATGAATTTTAGGATAGTTTTTCTCTTTCTCTAAAAAATACCATTGGAGGGCTTTTGTTTGTTTGTTTGTTTTATTTTGTTGTAGTGCTCCTGGGGATTGAACCCAAAGTCTTATACTCTGAGCTATATCCCCATCTTCCTTTTCAATTTAATTTTGAAGCAGGGTCTTGCTAAATTGCCCAAGCTGGCCTCAATCATGCAATAATTCTGCCTCAGTCTCCCAAGTAGCTGGGGTTATAGGTGTGTGCCACAACAGCTGGCTCCACTAGAGTTTTGTTAGGAATATGTTGAATTTTTAAGATTGCTTTAGGTAGTATGGCCATTTTTAACAATATTAAGTCTTCCAAACCATGAACATGAGATGTCTTTCTAAATGGAATATTTGTATTTTCTTTAATTTCTTCATTAATAATTTGTGGTTTTAATTGTATATACATTTTATCTTCTTGATTATTTCTATGATTTTATTCTGTTTTGATGCTATTATAATTGGCATTGTTTTCTTTTGATTTTCTTTTTGGATAGTTGTTAGTATACAGAAATACAACTGATTTTTGAATGTTAAGTTTGTATCTTGTCACTTTATTGTACTTATTCATTATCTAATCTAACAATATTTTTTGGAGAGTCTTTAGAATTGCCTACACAAAAAAGATCATTTTACTTCTGTCCTTTTGATTTGGATGCGTTTTATTTCTTTGTCTAAAATCTCTAAGAATTCCAGCACTATGTTGAATAAAAGTAGTGAGAGCAAGCATAGTTTCTTTGATGGAAATCTTAGAGAAAAAGATTTTAACACTTTGCCATTGAGTATGATGTTAGCTATGAGCTTCTTATATATGGTTTTATTGCATTGAAGTAAATTCTTTCTGAATATAATTTTGAGAGTTTGTATCATGAAAAGATTTTGAAATTTGTCAAATGTTTATTCTGCATCTATTGAAATAATCCTGTGATGTTTTTATCCTGCAATTACTTTTTTAAAAATATATTTTCAGTTGTCAATGGACCTTTATATTATTTTTTTATTTATATGTGGTGCTGAGAATTGAACACATGCCAGGCAAGCACTTTACCACTGAGCCACAACACCAGCCCACCTGCAATCACTTAAAAAATTTTTTTAGTTGTATATGGACACAATACTTTTATTTATTTTTATGTGGGGCTGAGGATCAAACCCAGTGCCCCACACAGGCTAGGCAATGCTCAAACACTGAGCTACAACTGCAGGCCCCTTCAATCTCTTACTATGGTGTATCGCCTTGATTGATTTGTGTTTACTGAACCATCCTTGCATTCCAAGGATAAACCCCACTGGTCATGGTTTATGATCCTTTTAAGGTGTTGTAAAGTTTGCTTGCTAAAGGTTTGTTGAGGATTTTTGCATCTGTGTTCATCGGGGATATTGGCCTGTTGTTGTTTTTTTTTCTTGTAGTGCCTTTGGCTTTGGTATCAACATAAGGTTGGCCTCATAAAATGAGTTTGGAAGTGTTTTCTCTACAATTATTTTTGAAAAGTGTAAGAAGCATTGATTTTAATTCTTTTAATGTTTGATAAAATTCACCAGTGAAGCCATCTGGTCCTGAGCTTCTCTTTGTTGGAAGATTTTAAATTGTTGTTTCAATCTCCTTATTTGTTGTTGGTTTTTTTGAATTTTCTTTTTCTTAAGATTTGGTCTTGGTAGGTTGTACATTGCTAGAAATTTATTCATTTCTTACAGGTTATCAAATTCATTGTTATATGATTGCTTACAATAGTCCCTTATGATCTTTTTTATTTGTGTAGAATTATTGCAATCTTTCATTTTTCATTTCTGATTTTGAGTCATCTCTTTTCTTCTTTTCTCTTATTTATTTATTTATTTATTTATTTATTTTTATTTTTGCAGACTGCATTTTGATTCATTGCACACAAATGGGGTACAACTTTTTCATTTCTATGGTTGTACACAACATAGATTCACAGCATTCATGTAATCATACATGTACATAGGGTAATGATGTCTCTCTCAGTCTATTATCTTTTCTTCCCCTCTCCCCTCCTGCCACATTTTCCTCTAAACCATCCATAGTTCCTTTATTCTTCTCTTGTCCCCCCCACCTCCCCACCCCATTATGTATCATCATCCACTTATCAGAGAAAACATTCAGCCTTTGTTTTTTTGGGATTGGCTTACTTCACTTAGCATGATATTCTCCAACTCCATACATTTACTTGCAAATGCCATAATTTTATTCTTCTTTATGACTGAGTAATATTCCATTGTGTGCGTGCGTGTGTGTGTGTGTATATATATATATATATATATACAGTTTCTTTATCCATTCATCAATTGAAGGGTATCTAAGTTGGTTCCACAGTCTAGCTATTGTGAATTGAGTTGCTATAAACATTGATGTGGCTGCATCACTGTAGTATGCAGATTTTAAGTCCTTTGGGTATAAACTGAGGAATGGGATAGCTGGGTCAAATGGTGGGTCCATTCCAAGTTTTTTGAGGAATCTCCATACTACTTTCCAGAGTGGCTGCACCAATTTGCGACTCCACCAGCAATGTATGAGTGTACTTTTTTCTCCACATCCACACCAACACTTATTATTGCCTATGTTCTTGATAATAGCCATTCTAATTGGAGTGAGCTAAAATCTTAGGGTGGTTTTAATTTGCATTTCTCTAATTACTAGAGATGATGAGCACTTTTTCATATATTTGTTGATCACCTGTATATCACCTTCTGTGACGTGTCTGCCCAGATCCTTAGCCCATTTATCGATTGGGTTCTTTGTATTTTTGGTGTAAAGTTTTTTAAGTTCTTTATAAATTTTGGAGATCAGTGCTCTGTCTGAAGTGTGTGTGGAATAGACCCTCCAACTCTGTAGGCTCTCTTTTCACATTATTATTATTATTATTATTATTATTATTATTATTATTGTGCTGGGGATTGAACCCAGGGCCTTGTGCTTGGGAGGCAAGCTCTCTACCAACTGAGCTATATCCCCATCCAGCCTTTTTCACATTATTGATTGTTTCCTTTGCTGAGGAGAAGCTTTTGAGTTTGAATCTATCACATTTATTAATTCCTGCTTTTATTTCTTGTGCTCTGGTGGTCATGTTAAGGAAGTCTGGTCCTAAGCCAACATGATGAAGATTCAGGCCTACTTTTTCTTCTATTTGGTGAAGGGTCTCAGGTCTAATTCCTAGATCCTTGATCCATTTTGAGTTGAGTTTTGTACATGGTGAGAGATAGGGGTTTAATTTCATTTTGCTGCATATGGATTTCCGGTTTTCCCAGCACCATTTGTTGAAGAGGCTATCTTTTCTCCATTGTATGTTTTTGGCACCTTTGTCTAGTATGATATAACTGTACTTATGTGGGTTTGTCTGTGTCTTCTATTCTGTACTATTGGTCTACCTGTCTATTTTGGTGCCAATACTAAGCCACTTTTGTTACTATTGTTCTATAGTAGAGTTTAAGGTCTGGTATTGTGACACCTCCTGCATCACTCTTCCTGCTCAGGATTGCTTTGGCTATTCTAGATTTTTCTTCTTAGTCTAGCTAAAGGTTTGTCTTTTTTTTGTTTATCTTTTAAAAACAATCAATTCCCAGTTTCATTGTTTTCCTGTTATTTTGCTGTTATTTATTTTTTTCTGCTCTGATTTTTGTTATTTCCTTCTGATAATTTTGGCCTGTGTTTTATTTTCTAGTTGCTTGAGGTGTAAAGTTATTTGAGACCTTTCTTCTTTTTAAATGTAAGCATTTATCAGTCTTAACTTCCTTCTAAATATTGCCCCTGCTATATTCTATAAGTTTTGGCATGTTGTGTTTTCATTTTTGTTTGTCTTGAGATAATATCTCATCTATTTTGGTTTACTTTTTGACCCAATGGTTATTTCGTTGTTTTCAATTTCCCTATACTTGTGAATTTTTCAGTTTTCTTTTGCTTTGCTTTCTTTTTCAATTAAAAAAAAATTGTTCTAATTAGTTATACACTACTTTGCTTTCTAATTGCATTGCATTGTGGTCAGAAAAGATACTTGATAGAGTTTAAACCTTAAATTTGTTGAGACGTGTTTTGTGAGTTAATATTCTCTATCCTGATGACTGTTTCATGTGCCCTTGAGAAGAATGTGTACTCTGCCACTGTGGGATGGAATATATTGTGTATTTGTTAGATCTGTTTAGTGTACAGTGTATCCAAGTCTACGTTTTCTTATTGATTTTATGTCTGGCAGTTCTATCCATTGTTTCAAGTAGGGCATTAATGTTTCCTCCTGTTATTGTATTGTCATTGTGCATTTCCCTTCAGATTTGTCAGTGTTTATATATTAGGTGCTTCGATGTTGCATGCATATATACTTTTAAATGTTATATCTTCCTTCAAACTGTCCCTTTAACTATTATATTATGATCTTCTATGTCTGAGACAGTTTTCTGATATACAGGGATATAGCTAACCCTGCTCTCTTTTGGTTACCATTTGAATGGAATATTATTTTTTTTCCCTTCACTTTCAGCCAATTTTTTTTTTTTGTTGTTGTTCTAAAGACAGTCTCTTTTAGAGAGAACGTATTCAGCCAGTCTTTCGGAGAATGTAACTCATTTAAAATAACTATTGATAGGTAAGAACTTAGCATTGCTATTTTTAAAATTCTTGTCTGTTTTGTAGTTCTTTTGTTCCTCTTTACCTCTCTTGCTGTCTTCTTTTTTGATTTGTTGATTTTTTGTAGTGATGTGCTCTTATTACCTTCTTTTCTCTTTAATGTATCTTCTATAAGTATTTTCTTTTTTATTACATTTTAAACATTGGTATTTTTTGAAACTGTTTTTAGTTGTCAATGGACATTTATTTTATTTATTTATATGTGTTGCTGGGAATCGAACCCAGTGCCTCACACATGCTAGGGAAGTACTCTACCACTGAGCCACAACCCCAGCCCAACATTGTATTTTTATTCTCAAATTTTAATATTTTCTTACACAACATCACACGTTTATATTGTTAGTTAAAAATACTCTCTAAATGAGAAAGTAAAAGGCATAATTCTTGAACTTTATTAATAAATATTTCTAAAGCCTAATAATGGTGTTGTGCAAATAATTTGGGCAAAATAATAGGATTTAAAATATTTTACATTTAGTTCTATGAAGGAATAAGTGATGTTACTATTACTAACCTAATCTTTAAAAATAATAATGTACCTGTTTTGAAGAAAAAAAAATACAATATGCTGTCCTTTATCTATTTCTTAGCATAAAGGTACGCTTGTGTGTCAATATTTTAAGTCTTTGAGTAGAACACAATATTCAGTGTATTTATATACTTCCTAATATCATACTTACAAAAATTTAATCCCCAATATTCATTTATTTGGAAGGTTATTCATTAGATGAATTTGTATTTTTCAAACTGATTCATCAAATGATAATGTTTATTGTTGTGAAAATAGTCATGCTAATTGCAGAATTATTCAGAATTCTTTGACCATACATAAAACTCAATCAGCATCTGTAAATTCAGATTACATAAACACTTCTAAATTTCAGTCCAAAAACACAAAATGGTTTTATAGAACAATTCTTCATTAAAAAAACCCATTATTTATTTCAGCAATTGAAAGTCATATTATTTTTTTACTGTGAATAAAAACTTACTCTTGAAAACTTAAAAAACAAATGTAATTCCCAATTTAACAATGCAATAAGACTCTAACAAAACTTGTATTTAGTATTAAATGACCACTAATCAGGAAATAACATAGCAAAAAAAGATTTGATAGTAAATTACTAGATATGATGTGCGTATGCTACAGCATACTATGTTCAGAGTTTTAAAATGAAGTAAAATGTGATTACCCTAAGAGACATTTCAAGATCCTCTCTATCCTAAGTATCCATTTCTGTATCATAAGTTCCTAATCACTTCAAAGTAGTTTCTGGGGAATGGACCCATGGGTCCACTGAGCTACATTCCCAACTAGGTTGTAATATGCTTTTTTCTCCATATTTACCGTCTTTTTAGGTGCCAGCAGTGACAATAAAGATGGAGTCAAGACTTTGAGGGACTGATAGAGAAAATTAGTACATTGATGTTTCATTTTATTCTGAAATAATATCTGGATTCTTTGGATAATCATGTTAGAGAGAAATTTCTGACCTGGAATGGAGGGTATCGTGACCCTCTAACTCCCTAATTTTCCCCCTAGGGTTATAGTATTTCATTGGATTAAATCAAGAAGCATTTATTTGACTTTTTTTGGAAGTTTGAATATTCCCATCTGGTGGAGAAGGGGAGTGGTAGAGCAGTAGGATGCCGGTAATAAGTATGTCCTTACATCAAGAGTACCCTAAGGATGAGAGCTGTTTCTTCTGCTAGGGTGGAGAACTTGTTTCCTCTGCCATTCTGGTGGTTCTTAAAAGATGGGGACTGTAACAACTCCATCAGCCTGGGTAGTCCAGAGTCAGAAGCACACCTCTTCTTGTGCTTCGCTTTCTGCACACTGGAATATTTAAATTTGGACAGGGTGACTACGGTGTTGCACTCTCCTATGCCCAGGGACACTGGAAACATGTCTGTTTATCCTTCTTTTGTGTTCTGTGCTCCATATCTTCATAATAAAAATCAAGAAACATGTTTTCCACCATACATACATCTGCTATACCTAATATGTGTTGCTACTTTGAAATGGAAGTAGTGGAAGACTTAGGATATAAGTTGGGGGTAATTAGGATCTTGCCTGGGGAAAAGGCAAGCAGGCTTTGAATTACTACCCAGTGACTTTCATCTTCTTCCCAGCCTGTCTTTTACTGGTCTTTTTGGAAGGCCAGATTCTACCAATTGCTTCCTCTTTTCTGCTATAAAATGACTGTCACCTGTACTGAAGTGCTCAAGTTTATTTTGAGGAAAGAAAATCTTCAAATTGAACATGTGTAATAATTAAACACTTAAAAATAATTTCCTTCCTTGATATTTCTCTCATCAATCTGAGAAGCCACATCTTGACACTTTGGAATGCCACCCTCACCTCAGTGGTTGTCTCACTATTGTTGCTAAAATGATTGTTTTTCCAGTTTTGTGTCTTTTCTTTCCTCATTATTGTCCTGCAATAGCCACAAGGTTCTTCACCCATTTTCATGAAAGACATTGACTCAGGCAATCTTTCCTTCCCAACTTCTGCTGTTCTCCTGTACAGATGCCCCTGACAAACCCCATATCCACATGTACTGCATCTACAGATTCAGCAAACCGTGTGTCAAAAATATTTTTTATTTAGAATACTTTTATTTATTTTTATGTGGTGTTGCTGAGGATTGAAACCAGTACCTCACACGTGCTAGGCAAGCACTCTGCCAGTGAGCTACAACCCCAGCCCCCTCAAAAATATTTTTAAAGACTGCATCAATATTGAACATGTACAGACTTTTTCTTGTCATCATTCCCTAAATAATGCACCCAAAGAATGTTTTACTGTGTATTAGGCATCATAAATAATCTAGAGATGATTTAGAATATATGGAGGATGTGCCTGGATTATATGCAAATGCTATGCCATTTTATATAAAGTACTTGAACCTTGAAGGTTTTTCTGGGTGGGAGGGGGATCTTGGAACTAATTCTTCAAGGATGCTAAGGATGACAGTATAGTTCATTCATGTTAATGCTCCATTCAATGTCTTTCTTTAATGGTCCTTTTCCTCCTAAAATACAGTGGTATATTCTCCGTCTAGTCCAGGTCATATCCTGGGTCATCACCTAGAAACACACCTCCTCTGAAGTCTTGTATTTAAGTATCTTTCTTTCCAGTCATCTTGTTCCTTCCCTCTACTATTCCTATTTTTATATCTCATGATGACCGCTAGGGCTTTAATCTTTCTTTAATTGTTCAGAACCCTCCCATCTTTTCTGCCCTCCTGATACTCAGATGTCAGGCAGTGCCATGACCCCTATTTCTCTGCTCTACCTTCTTGACAATGGGATAAAAGCTGTGCCTGGACTGCTGACTGTCTCTGGAGAAACAGCACAACTGAGCAGCTCCATACCCCTCCTCACTCCTTTTGATAACAGAAGGGACCCTCCTTTCAAGACTCAGCACTCCTGCTTTGCTCCTGCTCCCAAATGGTACCTCATTTAATGGATCATTATTTGACTTTTCTCTCAACTGGCTCCTCCTCCCCCTATTAGGCAGGTAATATTGTGACTTCTGTTTTTACAGATGAGTAAATTAAGGTTCAGAAGAATTCCAAGGCTATCTCACAACTGGTAAATGACTGGGCCAGGAATCATACCCAGATCTTGCCTTCTCCACTTTCTCTCCCCATATTCTGTCTGCTGTCTGAAGTTCATTCACATCCTCTTCTCCGCTTTTGCCTCCATCTACTGCCATCACACCCCATAAAATTCCTTCCATCCCAATCTCCTCAGAATCATGGTGGTTTTTTTTCCTACATTCCACTGCACTGAAGTTGGTTGACTAATGTCTGTGTATCTTCTAAATTTTAAGTTCCTTAAAGGCCAAGATCAAATTAAACTCATCATCGTACCTCTAGAGCCTGAAGAAAGAAACTGCCCTGGCTAAAGCAGTTGCCAGCAATCCACATATTACTGAGTCAATTTCTTTGCTTTCCTTGACCCATCAGGCCCTTAACATTGCCAAGTACTCCAACCTTCTTCACACAGTCTCCTTCTCTTGCTTTGGCAAAGATATTCACCTTATTTTATTTCTGCCTCTGACTCCTACACACAAATCCAAGATTCTGATTACATTGGCGACCCCTCTCCATCCCTGCTGTCACTAGTTAGGTTTAGGCCACTGTTTTCTCTTCTGGATGACTGTAACAGCCTCCTGAATGCTCTTTGTCCTGGGGCCCGTCTCCCTCCAATTGGCACTTTACAATACAAGAAGAGTGATCACTCTGAAACACAAATATGATCTTGCTATATTCCTATTTTGAACTCTTAAATGATTTCCTACTGACTGGAGTAGAATATCAAACTCCCTTATAATGACGGATAAGATCTTTCATCAACTGGCTTCTGACTACCCATCCAAGACTCATTTCCTCCTATGGCCCTGTACTCCCACTACACTAGGGAGACATAATGTCCAGGTCTGCTGTCCGTAGTTATTCCTCTATGCCTTTCCCTAAGTTCTTCCTTGCCTAGAATGAGTTTTTTTCTTTATCTCCTTTCCCCCCAGAGATTACCTTATTATCCTTCAAATACAACTCAAACTCACCTTCTCTGTGAGGTGTGTCTAGTATGAGTGAGTGTCCCCTCCTCTATATTTCCATAAAAAATCAAACACAAAGCTATTATTGAATATAATAGCTACAGCATCTCTACAGCTTGCTAGATTGGGACCTTTCTCTGGGGAGAAACAGACTTTTCTCTTTCTTCACAATTATAGAGTCAGCTTGATAAATACATAATAAGCATGTGACGAATGAATGAAAGAATGAAACATATGCAGAGAGAAAGGGAGAAAACAGAAGTTGGAGACTGAAGCTTGTTTTGCAGCTTGTTACTGTATAATTCTGAGTGGAAATTTTTCAGAAAATGGATACAAGACTCTCAAAGATGAATGCAGATAGCCAAGCCAAAATATAGCAGGTATGACTAATTCACATAAATGCCATCCCCTCATTGGACAGTGAAAGTGATTTTAAGACCCCCAAATCTCAGAAAATCAGCCAGGAAGCTCTCTATGTGAGGGTGGGGACTGGAGCTTCTCAGTGGGGACTTGTTGCTCTGTCCTTTGAAACAGAGCTGCTAGATGTTGCCTGATTTCCTTGGTTCTGGCCCCATAGATGATGGGGTTCACCAGACAGGGGACCAATAGATAGAAGGCACTAAGCAGGTTGTGCACATCCTGGGAGGCAGTACGGGCCACGCGGTAGACGATGGATGAGGAAATGGTGGAGGAGTAGACGGTGAAGATGACCAGCAGGTGGGAGCCACAGGTGTTCAGGGCCTTGGAACGTGCTCCGCCTGATGAAATCCTAAAGGCAGCATGGATGATGCGGGAGTAGGAGGCTCCGAGGAGAAGCATGTCCAGGACTCTGTTGAAGATGCGGACAGTGAGCCCCACAGTCTTGTTCAGTGAAATATCCCCACAGGAGAGCTTCATCAGGGCCATGTGCTCACAGGCAAAGTGGTGGATCACATCTGAGCGGCAGAAGCGGACCTGGGAGGCCAGCCCCACCACTGGAGCAACAATGCACGTGCTCCTGGCAGCTGCCACTCCGACCAGGCCAGCCAGCAACTGGCTTGTCACTATCTCTGGGTAGCGGAGAGGGTAGCAGATGGCAACATAGCGGTCCAGGGCCATGACCAGGAGGATGTTGCAGTCAAAGACAATGAGGAAGTAGATGCAGAACATCTGGATTAGGCAGCCAGCCAGGGAGATGCGATTGAAGTGTGTGGAGAAGCTAAAGAGCATGGGGGGCACCACAGCGGTGGTGGCACAGATGTTGACAGCCAGGAGCAGGGCAATGAGCAGGTACATGGGCTGGTGTAGGCTCCGCTGAGACACCACTGTGTGGATGACCAGTGCATTGGCAGAGAGAATCACCAGGTAGAGGCCAAGGAAGGGCAGCACCAAAAGGGTGCGGAAGTCCTGCAGTCCTGGGAAGCCCACCAGGAGGAAGCTGGTGTAGGACCCATTGGAGCTGCCATTGCTCCATCCAGACATCTTCCCTGAGGGAGCAGGTTGGCTCTTGGAGAGGGGAGGAGTCGTCCTGGTGTCAGAACCCAGCTCTCCCTGCCCCAGTCTCACCAGGCTGCCCTGGGTGTTTTGTCTTCTACGAACATAGTATTTCTAGAAATAAAATGAAGAGTTATTTGTTAATATTTAGTGAGGTGCTTCAAGAAATAGCCCCTACTTTGTTGTTTTTCCTTTCTTTTTCTATAAACATCCTTTATTTTTTCCCCCTAACAAACCTATATTGAGGGCCTATTTTGTGCTAGTTCCTATGCTAGTGGCTTGGGATACACAGTGAATAGCTGATTGTCTCTGTCTCGAGTGAGCTCACATTGTATAGAACAAGAATGAAGTGACAATTTCTTTCAAACTGGCATTACACAGTATTTGATGATCTATTATTCTAGGATCTAGGATTTCGAGGAGATTGACTTTGAGTTGCCATTATACATTTTCTTTCATTTTGGTGAACTGGTATTCTTGTCAATTGCTACTCTTTTCCAAATTGTCGAAGAATATTAAGAGGAAACCATAAAACCACTTGCTAGTTCTTTCAATATCTGGAACTTAACTTTTTTTCTTTTTTAGCCTAGTCAGATGTTCTCCTAAGGTCTCTTCCCCATCTGTAGTTTTATTTCCTTTTCCATTATGTTTTTTCTACTCTCCATGGTTTTAGAATATTTCATGTAATATAAAAGAATAAAAATGGGAAATTATCAGTTTTTCTCTGTCATCTTTTATTACTGTACCATCTGACCAAGCCATACAGAACCCTGTTTCTTTAATCATTTCTTCCCTCCTTTCTCCCCTCCTCCTGCTTCTTTCTGGAGCAATCACCTGAAAATTCTCTTCTCCCCAACTCTGGCTGTACAACTGTTATACCTTCAGGAACGTGGACCTCTAATCCTGGAGCCCATCCTAGGCTGACCCCAAAGTATGGAAGAAGAAAAGGGTATGGAGTGGAGATCCTGGGACTTCAACTACGATAGTGGGACATGATTCAGGGCTGATGTTCTCACAGCAAAATCTGGGGAGTGACAAGGAAGGCAGGAACTGGTCATTCCTCAGGCTATGTAGTGATAGAGAGTTTTAGGGACAGGGAGAGGGGAAGTTGATTATCCCTGTTCTTCCTTGTCCTCCACTGGGATCATAGGATCCAAGAACCAAGGCATCAGAGACCTACACAGTCCAGCAATCTTTGGACATCAGTGGAGGACTGGTTCTCAGGAGGATAGAGTCTAGCCCTTCAGCAGGAATGTGAGTCCCTGCAAGGTACCTGAATCAGGAACAACGTGTACTTGTCTCCTTCCCTCTAATGTTGGGAAGGTAAAGGGGCTTTTTGGCAGTCCATCCTAATGTGGGGCACGCATCCTCTCCTAACACAGCCCATCTTATCACATCCAGTGTGGAACAGGGCCTGCTCTTAGGAAGTGCTCTCTGTTGAGTCACCATTGTTCTCTCTGAATATTTACCACACTGTTCCTCGTTGTGCTTCCTGGAGCCACACAGAGCCGTCTTATCTACAAAGCCTAGTCCTTTAGAGAGAGGTTTACCAGACAAGCACTTGGGTTGGCTTTAAGGTTCTGACGAGACAGGCTGCTGAGGGCTGGGGCTGGGGCTCAGTGGTAGAGCACTTGCCTAGCATGTGGGAGGCACTGGGTTCGATTCTCAGCACTGCATATAAATAAATGAATAAAATAAAGGTCCATCAACAACTAAAAAAGAGAGACACAGGCTCCTGAGTGTGTTTTCTTGTTTCATCTCATAGGAGGCAGCCCAGGGCGGAGCTGACACTGAGAAGTAAAGGGAGGGTTATGTCTGTGGGAGGCCAGGCCCATGAGAGGAGAGCACAAAGCTGAAGCCTGCCAGGCTCTCAGAGACGTGGGGTGGAGGAATCACTTCACTGTGATTCCTGTTCCTGATACTTGCTTGTGCAACTCTGGGCAAGGGACTTATGCAATCCCTAACTATAAAATGGAACTGCAATATTGGCCTTGTAAGGTGACAGAGAAGACTAAGTGGATGAAGAGAATAGGTGCCTAACCAATGTGAGGGCCTTCTTTCTCTGTGACTCCATTTGGAAGAGGAAGGAAATGAGCCTAGGGCCAGCTTCAAGCCCTGGGCGTGGGAAGGGAGATTGGGGAGAGAGGGAAGGTTGTTACCTTTGTCAATGGACTTAGGGATGTACATGAAGATTTTCCTTCATTGTACTCTTGGGTTTATAGATCTTTCACAATCTCAGTTTCCATCTGACTAGAAAAAGGAAGGCTCAGTCTTAATCTATTCCTCATTCAAAGCAAGGTCCTTCAGGGCATTAGCAGTGTTGCCTGGTACTAATAGAGACTCTATTTTGATAGAACTCCAAGTCCTCAGACACAGACTTGGCTGTGTCAATGTGCAGAAGAGAAGATTGTGTTTAGGAGACAATGAGCAGAGGAGCATAGGTTGATTTGAGAGTCACTTTTGAGCTCCTTGATGGGCATTTGTAGAAGACTAGGATTTGCTTATCTGCACAGAAGAGGAAAAGATATAAGTGGAACTCATCTGCCAAAATATGACTCTGGGTTAAACTCAGAAGAGGGTTCAGGAGACATTTCCAAATTTAGAGACCTTCAAACCCAGGGTTAGAAACTGGGAATAAGGTTACATAGGTCATTCCCTTCCTTCCCCTTGCCTGGAGGAGGTGAAGTACTTAGCCAGAGGAATAGGGGTGATGGGGATAGCCTTCGCCCCCCACTCTTTGGGCTAAACTTTGACCATACTGTCTCCCAGTTGAGGGCCTCCCCCAAGCTCCCTGCATGGCCAAACACAAACTCTCCTACTTACCAGGACTTGCACAAGCTTAAGTAAGGACAGGTCAAGTCATACCTGGGTTCTCTGAGTGAGTTAAATTCTCTCCATTCCTCCCTGAGGTAACACCAAGGATTTCCTGTCCCTGCTCCCATGCTCTGACTTAGGCAATTAGCAGGGCCCCAGGGGGCACTAGAATGAGAGTGTGTCCCACAGAGCCTTGGGGGCTGGGAGGACAGTCCAAGCAAGAGCAGCTCTTGATACAGACATGCTAGGGAAGAGTGAGGGTGCTTGTTTGGAGGAAGTTGAGGATCCCTGCATAGAATAGTTCTCTACATCCTCCTTTGACCCTTTCTAGGTGATCTCATCCATCTGAGAGTCAATGACCTTTCAACCCTAATGATCTCATTTCTTTATAACCAAGTTTCTCCCTTTTACCCCAGTCCGGTTTAACTACTTATTGGAAATTTCCACAGGAAACTCAAATGTATCAAGCCCTGCTTTGAAGTTATGCCATTATTAAAAAATGTTGTCATTCCCCTGTGCTCCCTATGTTGGAAATGCTATCTCTTCCCCACATCTTCTGGGGTTGAGTGGAGACCAAGAAATGACTAACAACCAACAGTGGGGGTGGGAAAGGCCTCCAAGGTCACTCGTTCTTCATACCTGGTTCCTTGCCAAGGCCTGCCCAGCCTTTGTTTCTTTTTTGCAATGTTTCTCATCTCTATTCCCTCTACCACTAATGACACCTGTTCTTGGTAATAGTATTTCTAGTTTGCCTGTATGGTTATTGTGACTGTCTCCTAGATGATGTCTTCTCTGTCTCATACTCAGTAGGTGAGAGTGCATTTATTGAACTTTGTTTTTCTTAGCCTTTGCTAACTTGGTAGATAAAAAATAGAAGTTTTTTGGTTCTTTGTGTTGACCATCAATTTCTTATGTTGGTAACTTGCTTGTCTCTCTGTGTGTGTGTGTGTGTGTGTGTGTGAGAGAGAGAGAGAGAGAGAGAGAGAGAGAGACTATTTATTATAAAATATTGAATGAATCTTAGTGCTCTTGCTTAACTTCCCTCCTGGTGAAAGTTTTCCATGATAAAACCCACACCCTCCATCAGATCAGGGGGATGCCTGGCTCTCCAGCAGTATTTCCCATCACTGTAACTATCATGACACTAATATATACCACGCCATATTGTGACAATTTAAAACACACCAGGCATGTTACCAGATCCTTCTATGCAATAAATTCTTATTTAAGTTTTACAACTTAAGTGGGTAGGCTTTATCTTTTGCACTTGGCAATTGAGGTAGTGAAGTCCACATTGATCGTCACTGGATTAACAGTCAGCCTAGTGCAGTTCTTGAGCTGGGCACAAAAGATAAAGTCCAGGTACCAAGAAGGAACAGCCAGAGGAGCATCTCAAGTCCCATACACACATCAAAAATAGAGAGAAGTCCCAAAATAAAAAAGATAACTACACACAAAAGGACACGCATTTAAAAGAGGAAAGGGTATCCATCTCACACTGAGGCACAAGTCCAAGACCTCTAAAAACATGAGGAAATTGCAAATAAATCTCCCCCCCAAATTCATCTCCCCCTAATAAAGTTCCCACAGACATGGAAGTGGATGGAATTCCAGAGAAAGACTATAAAAAACTGATTATTAAAATGTTCAGTGAACTAAAAGATCATCTATGGAACAAATTAAGAAAGCAAATAGGAGATGAAAGGCCATTTCAATAAATAAATAGAAATAATGATCCCCTGGAAATGAAAGACACAATGAATCAAATTAAAAAATTCACTTGACATCACCAACAGATTAGATTGTGTAGAAAATAGAACTTCAGTCATTGAAGACAGGTTACATAAACTTGAATACTCAGAATACAATAAAGGAAAAAAAAAACCATGATCAGACTATACCAGAACTCTGGGAGAGCATCAAGAGAATAAACCTGACAGTCATTGGAATAGAAGAGAACATGCATATTCTCTTACTGGCTAATGGCAGAAAGAGTATCTTCAAAAAGACAGTAAAAGAAAAAATTCTCCATATTAGAAATGAGAGACGTCTACTTACAGGATGCACATAGGAGCCCAACTAGACAAGATCAAACAGAACCTCTCTGAGACACATCACATTAAAAAAGCCTAACACAGAAAATATGGAAAGAATATTAAAAGCCGTAAGAGAAAAATGTCAGGTCACATTAGAGGCAAACCAACAAGACTCACTTCTGATCAAGGAGGACCTAGAATGAGATATCCTAGGTGCAAAGCAGTCGCCAGATGAGATTGTTATTTTCAGCAAAGCTATTTTTCAAAATCAGTGGGGAAATAAAAACTTTCCACAAAAAAGACAAGCTAAAAGACAGGATATAAAATAAACCCATAAATCAATTGTGTTCCTAGACACCAATGATGAATCAGCTGAAAGAGAAATTAGGGAAACTATTCCATTCAAAATAGCCTAAAAAAATACCTGGGAATCAATCTAACAAAAGAGATGAAGGACTTCTACAATGAAAACCACAGAAACTAAAGAAAGAAATTGTAGAAGACCTTAGAAGATGGAAAGATTTCCCATGTAATTGGATAGGCAAGATTAATATTGTCAAAATGGCCATACTACAAAAAGCATTATACAGATTTAATGCAATTCCAATTAGAATTACAATTACATTCTTCATAGAAATAGAAAAAGTAGTTATGAAATTCATTTGGAAAAATAAGTGGCCCAGAGTAGCCAAAGCAATGCTTAGTGAGAAAAGTGAAGCAGGAGGCATCACAATACCAGACCTTAAATTATACTGCAGAGCCATAGTAACAAAAACAGCATGGTATTGGCACCAAAACAGACATGAAGACCAATGGAACAGATTAGAGGACACAGAGACAAACCCACAAAAATACAGTTATCTCCTACTAGACAAAGTTGCCAAAAACATACAATGGAGAAAGATAGCCTCTTCAACAAATGGTGCTGGGAAAACTGGAAATCCATATGCAGCTGGATGAAATTTAACCCCTCTCTCTCATCCTGCACAAAACTCAACTCAAAGTGGATCAAGAACCCAGGCATTAGAACAGAGACCCTGTGCCTACTAGAAGAAAATCTAGGCCCAACTCTCATCATGTAGGCTTAGGAACTGACTTCCTCAACAAGACTCCTAAAGTGCAAGAAGTAAAATCAAGAATCAATAAATGGGATACAATGACACTAAGAAAGCTTTTTCACAGCAAAGGAAATAATCAAGAATGTGAAGAGAGAGCCTACAGAATGGGAGAAAATCTTTGCCACCTGCACTTCAGATACAACTTTAATCTCCAGGATAAATAAAGAACTCAAAAAATTTAGCACCAAAACCCTAAATAATCCAATTAATAAATGAACAAAGGAATGGAACTGGCACTTCACAGAAGAAGAAATATGAATGGTCAAAAAATATTTGAAAAAATGTTCAACTTCTATGGCAATTAGAGAAACACAAATGAGATTCCATCTCACTCCAATCAGAATGGCAATTATCAAGAACACAAATAACAACAAATGTTGGTGAGGATGGGAGGAAAAAGGTACACTCACACATTGTTGATGGGACTGCAAATTGGTGCAACCACTCTGGAAAGCAGTATGGAGATTCCATAGAAAACTTGCAATGGAAGCACCATTTGACTTAGTTATCCCACTCCTCAGTATGTACCTAAAGGACTTAAAATCAGCATACTATAGTGATGCAGCCACATCAATGTTCATAGCAGCTCAATTCACAATAGCTAAGTTATGGAACCAATCCAGGTGCCCTTCAACAGATGATGGATAATGAAAACGTGGTATTTTTACACAATGGAATATTAGTCATAAAGAAGAAAGAAATTATGACATTTGCTGGTAAATGGATGGAACTGGAGACTATCATGCTAGGTGAAATAAGCCAATCCCCAAAAATCAAAGGTTGAATTTTCTCTCTGATATGTGGATGCTGGCACACAATAAGAGGGGGAGGGGGCCTGGGGATGTAGCTCAGTTGGTAGAATACCTGCCTCCCAATCACAACTCCCTGGGTTCAATCCCCAGCACCTCCAAAAAAAAAAAAAAAGAGGGGGAGGGAAGAATAGAAGTTCAGTGGATTAGACAAAGGGGAATGAAGGGAAGAGAGAGGGAATGGGAATAGGAAAGAAAGTGGAATGAATCAGACATAACTTTCCTATGTTCATATATGATCATGTGTCCAGTGAAACTCCACATCATGTACAACCACAAAAAAGGATCCTAATTAGAATAAGTTATACTCCATGTATGTATATGTCAAAATATACTCTACTGTCATGTGTATCTAAAAAGAACAAATAAAAAATAAGTTAAAAAAAGAAGTTTATTGAACTTGAAAAAAAGAAAAAGAAACATAGGCCATCAGAGAAGGAGTATTTGTTGGTACATACAAAAGGCTTAAGGAAGATGGGAACTGCCAGCCTCCTAGTACCTGGGAGTTGTGGCAGCACTGATCCCCAGATGCCCAGCACAGGGTAGGTAGGTGCCTCTTTTCATCCCTTTCTGGGCCTCTATGACATGCAAAACATTGAAAATCATGAATTCATAGCCACATTCGGCCGAGGACTGTGAAGTTCATCTTGTTCAGCTCCCACACTCATGTGAATTCCCTAGGCTCGCTAGTTCTAGTGACAGGTTGCTCACTGCCAAATTTACATAAAGCAATCCTCACTTAGGGCTAAAATCTCTTTTCCTGTAGTGTCATCCCCTTGGTTTCTGGTCTGTTAACTCTGAGAAGCAGCTTCTTGGGGTTTCTTTCACAGGAAAGAGGAGATGGAAAACCAACATATTTTTTGAAGGCCTTTCAAGTTCTGGGTCCTGGGAAGTGCTTCCACTCATAGTGTGCCCTCATTCAGTGGCAACAACATCTCTATTATAACTGGGAGTCAGACATAGGAAGCTACCCTTTATTTATACATTTATTGCTTATTCAACTTTTTTTTTTTTTTAACTTTTATTATGTACTAAGTGCTCTGCTAGGCATGGGGATTTCATGCATGCACTAAATGGTTTCTGTGCCCAGGTTGCTTAGAGTTCAGTGGGGAAGACCCAAAGTGTTGTGGGAGCCCAGAGCACCCCTCAGAGGTCTCTAATTTAGCCTGTGGGAGCAGGGAAGTTTTCTTAGAGGAGGGGATTTCTAATCCAAAGGTCAAAGTTCGAGTCATCCAAAGCAAGGGCAGGTGGGATGCAAATAGCCTAATGACATAAAGTTGAGAATTTGTGGGCATGGGAGAAGTACTCCAAAGCCAAGTTTCCTCTCACTATCACTACAGCTCAGGGGAGACACCTGGATTTGGGGAAAGTCCCATGGAAGAAAATTATAGTAAAAAGCAAGAGAGGAGGGAGAGTAGAAGTGAAGTGGTTAACTAAACCTCCTGCTCTTTTCCCACTACTGATGAGAATTAGTTTCTAAAAGGAGGGATATGGCCAGGCACTGTGGCATATGCCTGTAATCTCAGCAATTCAGGAGGTTGAGGCAGGAGGATCTCAAATTTGAGATGAACCTCAGCAATTTAGTGGAACCTTAAGTAACTTGGTGAGGACCTGCCTCAATAAATAAATAAATAAATAAGTACAAAGGGCTGGGATGTTGCTTAGTGATAAAGTGCTCCTGAGTTCAATCCCCAGTACTGAACAAACAAATATAGAATAAAATGAAATAAAATAAAAGGAGACCTGGAGAGGGGGAGGAGAGGACAGTGGTGTGAACTATGGGTAGTGTTGTGATTGCCCGAAGACAGCGGAATGACCAGCCAGGGGCTCATTAAGTAAGAGCCTCCCCCAAAGTCCCTGCTGCCCTCCTTGGTTGATCCCTAAAGCTGACACTCACCCCAGTACAGCCAGGCAGGAGTAGGGAGGACCAGTGGGGTTTCCTAAGTGCAGTTGAATGCAGCCTACTTCTTTTTCCGGGAGCACAGGCTTTGGCTCCCCCAGTGGACGGTGACCAGAGATGCCTGACTGGAAATACCATAGGACCAGCCCAGGCCCTGACTTCCAGGCCAGGCCCTTCCTGTGGACCACTGAATTGTATCAGATTTTTGAATCCTTATGAAACCTATGGGGGTTATAAAAGGATTAAATGATATGCTGAGGACCTAAAGGCAGCTTTGGTCATCCTGGCTTGAGCAGCTGATTTTATCGCACCTGGTTTTCAATTGCCCTGGAGGCTATTGAGCTTTCCAGAGTTTAGTCAGGGAAATCTGTCTTCCTCTTAGCAAAGGGGGAGTATGGGCAAACAATCCTCAGTCCTATGAGTAATACGTTACTGGGTATTATCTTAAGTGAGAGGAAGGCCAGCATGATTTCAGATTTTATTTTATTTTTTAAAAACAAGTTGGGAGTTAGCATGTAGGCTCAGACTATAGAGTTAACCCCTTATTCCCCATGTTCCCACCACTCCCTTTCACAAGGATGAGCAAATTTTATTAAGCACCTATTGCAAGGGGATTTTGAAGCATCCATGGTATGGCATTTGTGGGAGAAGGGGGAGCTGGAAGCAGGGGAGTGGGCTGTGGGAGGGCTTTCTGAAGTGAGAATGCTCTTGCCCCACTCTAGTGTGGGGCGTCTAGAGTTAGAGCTCTTGGGCGACTTGTCCAATGTTACTCAGCAGATCTGTGGCAGAGCTGGGATGGGTGGTCTGACATGAACCTGGCTCTGTCTACTCAGCCCTTTGTCTTGCCTCTGCTTTGGGCCCAGTGGAAGAACAGGGACTCAGGGAAGGCTTTGTGGAGGAGGGATTTGAGCCAGGCCTGGAATATCCAGAAACAGCCACACAGGCAAGGAGGAGGAGGGCCTGGAGTGGCCAAGGCTGAGCTCCACAGAAGAGCCAGGGATGCTGATGCCCCCAGGCGTGGGCTGAGGCTGATCTCAAAGCCTTGAATGTTGGTGAAGGACAGGAACCAAGGCATCATATGGCTTGGAGCCCAGCAGACCCTCCCAAGGGCATCTGGCTTGGATTTGCTTCACCCTGGCTATGTAGAGGAAGCAGCAGGATGGTGCCCAGCAGACAGTCAGGGTTGGAGGGCCTCACAGAGGTCTGTTGCTCTCCAAACCCTGCTCCCCATCCCCATGCTAGGTGTGAGGTTTGCCTGAGAAGGGCCTTCCTCACACTGAGTGGGGCATACCTCATGTGACCCCTCCATGGGCCCAACCATGGGCTCATCCCAGTGCATGCTCCTCTCCCTGGGCTTTTTTTTTTTTTTTTTTTTTTTTTTTTTAACATTGACTTTATTTTTTAAAAATTTATTATTTGTTCATTTTAGTTATACATGACAGTAGAATGTATTTTGACACATCACACATGCATGGAGTATAACTTCCCATTTTTGTGGTTGTACCTGATGTGGAGTTACAATGGTGGTGTATTCATATATGAGCATAGGAAAGCTATTCATTCTACTGTCTTTCCCATTCCCATCCCCCCTCCCTTCCTTTTACTCCCCCCGTCTAATCCAGTGAACCTCCACTCCTCCCTCCCCCCACCTATTGTGAGTCAGCATCTGCATATCAGGGAGAACATCTGGCCTTTGGTTTTTGGGGATTGGCTTATTTCACTTAGCATGATAGTCTCCAGTTCCATCCATTGAATGGCAAATGACATAATTTCATTCTTCTTCATGGACTGAGTATTCCACTGCTCTCATTGGGCTTCTTGGGCCACTTCAGTTTGTCCTCATATGACCCTCCTATGGCCCCAGCTACCTGGGCCTGGCAGTCAGAGACTGCAAAGTAGCTTCTTAGTTCCTCTTCCCTGCAGGTCCACAGGACCATGGCAGCTCTCACTGGACAAAGCACTTGGTCACCTCGTGCTGTGGTTCACTTAGACCTCAGAGAATTTCTTGAGGCTCCTAGTTTCCTAGGGCTCCATAAGAAATCACCACAAATATGTCTTAAAACAACAAACAAATTTCCTACCACATTTCTGCTGTCCAGAAGTCCGTAGGGCTGGGCTCCCTCCAAAACTCTAGGGAAGAGCACATTCCTTGCCTTTTCCAGTTCTGGCGGCTCCAGGCATTCCTTGGCTTGTGCTGTATGACTCCAGTCTCTGCTTCTATCTTCACATGACTCTCTTTCTTGTCTTTTATAAAGATATTGTCATTGGATTTAGGGTCCACCTGGGTATCCTCAGATGATCTCATCTGAAGATCCTTAATTTTATTGGCAAAGACCATTTTCCTAAATAAGGTCATGTTCAGAGGCTCCAGGGCTAGGACTAGGATATACCTTTGGCGGGGGTCACCATTCAATCTACCCCAGCCTCCATGTGTGGAATGCAAAAGAATGGGAGGGAGAGGGCCGTGAGGTGGCCTTGGCCCAGGCAGACTTGGGTGCAGAGGGCTGACAATGGGGTGGGTGTGACAGCTGTGATGTTAAAGGTGCTGCTTCTGAGAAGCCCATCTGATCTGGGTATAAAGTCCTTGACTCCAAGGACTCAGAAAGGTAGGACCTTCCTGTGAGTTATGGCTAAGCCAGAAAGGCTTCCTGGGGCAGGTGAACTTCAAGCCTTGCTTTAGAAGAAAGAGCAGCCAAGGGCTGCTGAGTGAGTACTCAGGCTGAGGAATCACCCCTCACTCAGGGGTCTTTCTCACACTGTGGCCTCCCAGCTGTGCCTCCTCTCAGACCTGGAGCTTTTCAGGGCCGGGAGGACCTCCTCCCTCAGATGGAGAAGCCCTCCTACAGGGACGATGTCCAATGAGAGGGTGAGATGTGGTTGCAGAACACAGAGGGCAGGTCCTGAGGACCGAGGCGAGGATTCCATGCCAGTCAACAGGGAGGAGAGGCATGAGATGGGCACACCCATCCCAAGGACAATGTGACTGCTACTGACCCTGTCCCCTCTGCTCCCTCCAGTGCCCCATCAGTCCTCTTCTATCTCCTTTCTTGGGAGTCCACCCCAAGGCTGAGCCAGGTTCTGGGATGTCATCCTGCTTGCCCCTCCCTCACATTCATTGTGAGCCAAGCACTGCCAATCCCACTGCCAGTCTCCTCTCCATCCTACTGAACCTCTGTCCTGGGTCCTTTATGAATGCAGACCTGACCTTGAAACCCTATGAAAACAACAGAGGCTCTCCACCCCAACCAGGTGAAGTCCAGTCTCCCTCACCTGGCCTTTAAGGGTCTCATCCCCCACCCCTCCCTGAGGGGTTCTTCCTTCAAACTGCCTGGGGGGTTTGAGGGGTTCTTCCTTCAAAGCTGCCTGGCCTCAGCTTGCCTGGCTTGTACTTGCTTTAAACCTCAGGTCACCCTGAGGTTTCAGGTCACCCTGAAACCTTGCCTGGCTTGTACTTGCTCCCCTTCACCTTGCCTGGCTTGTACTTGCTTTAAACCTCAGGTCACCCACTTCAGGAAGCCCTCTCTGACTACTCTTGCCCCAACTAGAGTCCTTGCAGCAGGAGGGTCACGAATCTGGGACTGACATTGTGCCCCATTATGGAGGGACACTGGCCTGTGATCCCCTCTACAGTCCTTACTTCCATTCCAGGACTACAGGGAAGCCCACTTGTCTGTCACCCCTCTTCCTTTCCCTCTTCCTAGGTCCCATGGGACCCCTAACCCTAAACTCTCCTTCTTAGAACTCTCTCTCTACCAAGACGGTCAGGGGCCTCATATTCTCTGCCCATTCCCAATGTCAGACCTGCTCTCTGCTGGGAGCTGAAGTTTCCTCACAGGCACAAAGGCCTGGTGGAGGCACTTGCTGGCTCAGAGGAATGGCAGGGGTAACCTGTCACACTGAATGGATGGGAAGCTTTGGGGGCTTCAGGATCTCACTGAAGTCCCTGCAATCTGTCCCAGGAGCATTGTTCATACTTTTTCTGGTCAGGGCTAATCAGAGCCTCCAGTGCTGTGTCTTTCCTCCTGCTCCACCCCTCCCCTCACTCCCAGGGAGCCAAATTCACGGGACTCAGTCTGTACCATGGGAGGCAACAGGCAGAAGTGGGTCAAGGGGTCAAGAAGCCTGAGATGTGCATAGGTTGTGGTGGGGAGCCCTTGGTCCAGTCTCTGGGTCTGTTTCCTCTTCTATAAAAGGATGCTGAACTGGCTTTTTATGGCCTATCCCCCTCCAAGATCAAACTTCTAAAGTTTCCAATGAACTTTATATGATTAGAGTTTAGAAAGCTCTTTTATGTTCTTTGGCTGAATAGATTTTCCCAACACTCCTGGAAGGGAAAAGTTCCATCCTGCTTTACAGATGAGAGAACTGTGGCTCAGAGCAGGCGTCTCACAGCAGCTGGGTAACAGATCCAGTCTGGAGCAGGGAACCTGAGTCCTCCTGTGTCCTGTGTCCACCCTGGGTGCTGGCAAGCTGGAGGGCCTCTCAGTCCTGGGAATGCTGGGACAGATTCTTCTCTCCATGTCAGGTAGCTCTGGGACCAGGCCCGCTCCACTTGTCCACACTACAACCTCAGCCTGTTCTCCCTAGTTCTGCTGTGTCCACTCTTGGAATTGGGTTTCTGTCTCCTCAGGCAGATCCCCTGACCTCTCCAGCCTTAGCACCTCCTCTGGGGAAGGGGCTGAGGAAATCTTCCATACAACAGGCAAGTAGGCCCTCTGCACAGGTGAGGGGTTTCCCTTTCTTGGTGAACAGCTCTCAAATCTTGCCCCATACAGGGAGGGGCAGATGCCTACAGATAGGCTTGGAGAGCTCAGTGCTGCTTGGGTTAGAGGGGCCTGACCAGGGATCTTTCAGTGGGAGGTGGTGAACAGGGCTGGATGGGCTCTAGCCTGGCCTCCATGTAGGGTACTCCCCTGTACCAGGCACCTCCTCCTGGCTAGTAGATCAACCTGTGGGTCCATTCTTAGAGCCCTGAAGAAAGACATGTCAGGGCTTCAACTTAGAGAAGGCACTGACTGCCTGCGTCTGAAGGGCCTGCCGTGATTTGTCTGAACCAGTGGTCTGCCATGGAGAAGTTCTGGCTTTGGGGTCTATTATCAGTTGTGGTTGGAGGACTTCAGCCCCTTTGAAAGTCCTCAAGTTGGTCTCTCCCCTGGATGACCAAGCACTACAGGAAAGGAATAGCCTGTTTAACCAACTCCTGCCCTGGTCAGGTCCCCAATTCGGATGTTACATGCTGTATCTCATTTGAACCATAGACTCCCTTGCAAAGTATTGATTATGGAACCCATGTTACAGATAAAAACACTAAGAACTTACCCTTGGCCAAGGCTCAGCACTAGTTAGTGCAGTTCTTGGAATCAAGTCTGGCTCTGATCCCTAGCCTTCTTCTATAAGACACTTGGTGGGGGCCCAGGCTGGAGTCAGCACTGCCAGAAGGAAAGTCCACAAGGACAGGGATCAGGTTGAATGAATGCATGACCACATCACAGTACATGCTCTGCTATTTCTTTTTTTTTTTTTTTTTTTTGAGGTACTGGGGATTTAACCTAGGGGTGTTCTATTACTCAGTTATATTCCCAGCCCTTTAAATTTTTTAAAAAATATTTGAGATATAGTCTGTCCAAGTGCCCAGGCTGTCCTTGAACTTGCGATCCTCCTGCCTCAGCCTTCTGAATAACTGGGATTACCAGGTGTGTACCTGGTGTACCATTGCACCCAACTTGCTGTTTCATTTTTAAGCGGCAGGGGATGATTACTGGGCCTGACAGTCTGGAGGTCTGGGTGCTGGGCCCCCCTGCCAGGGTCTTGCTGCATGATCTTGGGCAGGGCCCACCCCATTGTGGGTCTCATATTCCTAAAGAAGGGACAGAAACTATTCACTCAGATGATCCTTGGGCTGACAGACCCAAAGACCTCAGGCTGTGGGCAGTGGGAAATGTGGCAAGTGGCATGATGTGCCTCCTGTGTGGGAAGGGCAGGTGGGAGGTCATCTGGGGTTGACACTCCGGAAGGTCAGGAGGCCTCAGGTCTCTGTTGGATGCAGAAGCAATGCCAGCTGCCTAATCTCAGCAATTCTCAGCCCACAAACTAGTTGGGGTTCTTTGATCTCTGAGTGAAACTCCTGGGATACCCTGTCCTTCCCTATCCTACACATGTCTGGGCTGGGGGTTCTCACGCAGGATCTGTGAAATGGTAGACCCCTGGCCTCTCCTGGCTATCAGACCGACCTTGACCTTCAGCAGCCTGAGGCCTACTGGCCCGACTCAGCGAAGCCGGCACATCCCAGAGCAGCCACAAGATGGCACCCAAGCACCACACTCTATGGGACCACCTGGGCTCACACCTGTACTGGAGGGACTGTGGCTGGGGGAAGTGGCTCTGCCTGGCAGGATCAGTTAGTTTGTCAGGAGGTCACCATCCTGACATCCCTGGTGCACCCCTCACCCCTAGGACTGTCTGTTACACCATGCTGGTGTCAGGGTCTAGGGCAGGGGACCTGGAATCTAGTTCTGGTTCTGTGAGCTCCTAGAAGTTGCTTATTGTCTTTGAGCCTGAGTGCTCTTCTGCATAGTGAGCATGATAACAGCATCAACCTCATTTTCCCTCCTTATATCTTTCCTCCCTTTCTTCCTTCCATCATGTTAATTGAGTCCTTACTAGGCTAGGTGCAGTATACAACTATGAATAAATAAAGCCTCACAGGGGTGCTCTGAGGATCAACAAAGATAATGTCTACAAGTTATTTAGCACAGTTACTCTCATACAGTGTGAACTCTATAAATATTAGCTAAGGCTCTATCTTTAATCCTTACAACAAACGTATGTGTGGGTCCTATTGCTATCCCTAATTAATGGAAGAGGAATAGGTAAGGGCATTTGCCCATGGTTACAGAGCCAGGAAGTAACACACCTGGGACTTGAACCTGGGCTGTCTGACTCTAAGCCCCACTGATGCTGGTTTCCACATTTAACTTTGGGCTGGATGGCTCCTTTAGGCTCCGTCCAGTCTTCCCCAGGGATTGTGGATCAACACTTCCTAAGACTTTCTCCATCCAGATCCTCAACCCTTCCCTGCCCCAGAGTCCCCTGCAGTTTTGGGCCTAACAGGGACTGGCCAGTCACCAAGGGGCCACTGATGAATCAGGGACCCTGAGAAGGTCCCGGCCCAGCTCTCTTCTGCTAGCATCCGGGATCCAGGCTGCCAGGGAATGGAGGCCAGACCCTTCAGGGCCTAACCCAAGCTTCATCAAGAACACCCATCACACCAGTGGGACTATTGAGTTCAGTCCTCCCTAAGAGTCTTTAGGGGACCTTCTGAGAGCACCTGAGGGTTCTCCTTCACTGAGACTGTCAGGCCCCTGTCAGATTGGAGGGGGACATGGGGAACATCTTAACCTGTTTTATAGCAAGGTTTCTGCTTCTGCTTAGGTTGTGGGCTTATTTGGGGGTGATGGAAGCTGCATGGGGCTCACAGGTTATACCTCTGAGCAGGACAAGGCAGGGGAGGGAGCCTGTGAGCCCGCTCTCTGGTTCCTCTGTCTGTCCCTAGAACCTGTGTTTTCCTCTCTGTGCATATTTTGAGTATTTCCTGCCTGGCTCACTGACACCCATGTGTGGGGACAGTTCTGGTTCCTGCTTGGACTGCAGGGTAAATGAGCAAGGCAGAAGGGCTGAAGAAAGCTGCCTGTTCCCTCTGAGCTGCTCAAGCATTCTCTGGACAGAAAAGTCTGGGACTCTCTCTGGCCTGGCTATCCAACAGCTTGGTACCTTGGGCAATGGCCGAGGGTTTCTGAACCTTGCTTTCCTCCTCTGTGAACAGGTATGGGATATTCTATATGGTTCTAGAATTTGCAGACCATGCTTACCTCCATTATTGAATTTGGTTCTTACAATAACCCCCAAAGGCAGGGGCTGCTCCACCGTTTTACATATGATAAAGCTGAGCTCAGAGAGGCTAAGTGATAAGCTGATGCCTGACTTGCCCACCCCACCCTGACCATGCTGCACTTCCTCTTCTCACCATCCTGCCAGACCCCAAGCTCAGGGAGGGCAGGGAGTGCATCAGCTGACTCAAAACCCTAGGGCCTGAAACAGAACCTGATGAGGATCAAGAGAACAAAACTAATTTTAACATTGCTGGCTCTAATTTCTGTGCTTTTTCATTCCACCAAGATATCATACAATATTAGCCAAAATCATTTAACAAACATTTACTCTGGGTCAGGTCTATGACAGACATTTTATAGGCACTGTTTCTTTAACCTCACAATCTTGTGAAATAGATGTGATTAACAGCTCTGATTTACAGATGAAGAAACAAAGATTCAGAGAAGTTAAATAAATAGCTTGCATAAGTTTGCACAGTTTGATGAGTGACCCAGCTGGGAATTGAACCTAGGCCTGTCTTACTTCAAAGCCAAGCATCTCTACAGGGAACGGTTGTTTGACATAGGCAAGCTTGAGGTCTCAGTTTATATGTCTATGAAATAGGGATAATAACGACCACTTCATGTGGCTTCTCTAAAGGGTAAATGCACTGATGCACATAAGATGTTTAGTTCCGAAACCGTAGCAGTTTATCACTATCATCATCTTTACATCACTCTCTCTCCTGTGGCTGGTGTGAGGAAGACAAGGGCTCAGGTGGATGGGTGGCCTCTTGTGACCTGCTCACAGGTAAGGGGGGGAGGCTCATCATCTGAAATCTTTGCCCCTTTGGGGATGTAGTACTCGACCCTAGGTATGTCCAGGTCCCACCAACCATTCTGAATGGGATAGGGGATGAAGCCAGGGCACCCCTGGCCAGGTTGAAAGCATCCTTGAGGCTCTAGGGAGCCAGCTGTGTCTCAGACCATCTGCCCACAACTGTTATGCCAGCCTTCCATGGTGCACCTGGGCCTGGGCAATCTGGAGAAACCCGTATACCAGCAGGGACCTCTCTGTCTCCCAGGGCTGAGAAAAGTTTGGGCTACTATGGAGAAAGTTGTAGGCCGCTCGGGAGAAAGTTGTGGCTGCTCAAACTTTTCTCTCTGATCTCATTGCTTTCTGTCCCTGAGGCTGGAAGTGATTTGCTTCCAATTAGGCCATAATGAGCTGGACCTTGGTGGCCCGTGGGGCTCCCAAGGGGATGCAGGCCTAGCAGGGTACCTGGGGCCCAATTACAGTAGCCCGGGCCTGACACTAGGTCCAGCTGATGCCTGAGTCCCAAGGAGATCTGCTTGCCCCAGGAGCCTACTTTGCTCGCCTGGCCAAACTTTTAATGGGTGAAATGGCTACTTCTCTTACTTGCTAGCAGATTTCCCAGGCATGCCATCTGGGTCCTTTCCCTTCCTCCTTAAAGAGGCAGAACAATTTCTAGAATATGACTTGCTACAGTTTGAATGAATCAGTCAACCAAGAGGCAGGTCATGTGGGGTCTAGACATTGACCCATTGTGTGACCCTGCAGCAAGCCCAGGCCTCTCAGGCCCTAGATTTTAGAAATAATAATCACAGATTGACGTAGGCCCAGATGAGCTAACACAAACTGTAAAGTGATGGTTGTTTTTGGACGGCATTACTATCCTTATCCTGGCCAAGACCTTGAATGTGACTCCCACTCCTAGCCAGCTCTGACCTGGGTGCTCACAGAGGCAGTGGTGTGCCCCTCCTTGCTCTGCTGGCCCCTGGCCTGACCTGTGCTCCAGGCTGGGCCAGTCTATTGATCATTTCATTTCCAGGTCTCTCTCAGCCCCACTCTCCTGCTGGGTTCCCTAGGCCTGCGGACAGCACTGTGGAGAGAGCAAAGGCTCTGGTGTGACCAAGCCCACCCTTAATGACTCAGGCTGAGAATGCAGGCCCAGCCTGAATGGGTGCTCCTTTTCTGGGGTTAATTACAATGAGATGCGCATGTAGCACATAGTTTCCTGGCCTTCTCAGCAGTCTGGTGCAGGCAGGTAGGCATGCATTCATCTGCCCATTCGTTTATTGTGGCTAAGATCGCAGACTCCAGAGTCAGACTGGGTGCAATCCTTTGCTGTGGGCCTTCATGTCTCCTGTCTCCACTGTTTGCTAGGCACATCTCTATGCCTCTGTTTCCTCAAATGGGAGAAAACTCTAGCACGTACCTTGTATGGTGGTTGTATTGAGTTAGAATCCAGTTAACATGTTTGGAGCTGAACCAAGGACACAGCAGGCTCTCAATAACTAATATACTCACCTAATAATGATTCGGTCATTGAGTCACCTTTTTTGGGGTCCTACTATGTGCTAAGGTTGGTGGTGCTGGTCCTGGAGATATAGTAGTGAACAAGGCTATCCTTGGCACTCAATTTTGTGGGGGAGACAGACACAGAGGGCCATAATATCAAGAACAAAGTGGGCTGAGGTGGGGATAAACCTTGGAACACAGCAGAGGGGACTTGTGACCCCGAACAAGTCACTTCATACCTCTGTCTCAGTTTCTTCCTCTGTAAATTGGGGACAATGACATTAGCAAATATTGTGTACTTCTAAGGCCCCCCTTCACCCTGTGGATTTTATATTTGTTATTCATTTAATCCTCAGCTTTTAGGTCTTTTTTTTTTTTTTTTCTCCTCTCCAGGTGGGGATAATACCTGGGTAGTTTTAAGGAATAAATTAGTTAATATACACAAAGCACTTAGAACAGCTAGTGGCACATAGGAAATGCTCAGTAAATGTTGGTTATTACTGTTATTAAGCACCAGAGTGGAATACCAGAAGACCAAAGGCAGCATTCCTAAAAATAATGAGGAACATTTGAGAGGTACTGTGTCACAAGGTGTTTCACCAAACAGCTCCACAGGGTGCGAAGAAGAATAACTTCTCAAAAAGCACTGTTCACATAAGCTTGGTGCAGTGTTTCCCCAAGTCACTGGGCTGTGTAATCCCTTGTCCTGGGCGTTTCTGTGTGTGTGTGGCCTCTGGAAGACATTCCTGACAAGACGGGGCAGAGAGCTTTGGCTTTGTTTCAGCCAATCGGCTGTGGGCCTTCATGTCAAGCCATGGGATCCTAGGCCTCGGTTTTCCTTTCTGTAAAATGGCAACAACTGTGCACACGAGAGGGCCCAGCAGTGTTTTTGTAAGGACTAAATGAGGTAACTGGATAAGGCACACAGCACAATTCTTGGCAAATGGACCTCAAACATTAACTTTTTATCTATATAAATCCCCTGTGGACGGATGTATTATCACGGCATCCGGGATGGAGCTCGCCCAGAGGCCAGTTGGTGGCTCCCCAGCCCTTTTGATTTTAAGGGTCTGGTAGAGCCCCTGCACATCCCAGGCTGAGCGGCGGCCTGTGCTGTCCCCTCCCCTTTGCCTCTGGTCGCCCAGGACGTCATGGTCCCAGGCGAGGGATGAGCACGCCGGGCTCCTGCAGGCCCGCTCCGCACGGGGAGCTGCCACAGGCCTGCGCTCGCCGCGGGACGGTGTGGGATGGCGCCCGTGGAAAGCTCGCGCGGGGCCTGGGCTGGCAAGCCAGGCGGGAGCGGGGAGCGCGCGGCGGGCTGGCGCAGGACCCGGCGGCTCGGGCAGGCCTGTCCCGCGGCGGCGCGGGGTTGCCATGGCCTCTCGCCGCCGCGCTCCTGCGGGGCTCGTTAGCTCTGCAGGCCGGCAGCCGCCACCCCGGCCCCGGGGAGCCCGGCGACTTCGCAAACAGACGATCGGCCGCGCGTTGACGAGGCCCCAGGGAGGCCGGCGGCCTGGTGGACTGCTGCTTGGGCGGGAAGCTAGCGAGCGCTGGGCCGCCGGGATGCGCCGCTGGGACGCGGACGCAGGGGCAGGTGCGGCGCCCGCCCTCAGCCGCGCGGGGGCGCCCGAGTCCACGGAATGAGCCGCGCTGGGCGGGAAGCCCAGCGGCCGCGCGGCCCTGACCCAGCCAGGCCCTTTGCCTGGGCCCTGCGGCGGGGATGGGGCGTGTGTTAGACGGCCAAATTTGTGGGCAGTGTGGGGAACCTCGGGTGCCCTGTGAGACGAAGCGCTGATTTTGATTTTACTCACTCAGCTATTTTTAAAAAATAATTCTTAAATTTGTACTAGTTAGTTATACAGGACAGTAAAATGCATTTTGACACATCATTCACAAGTGGAGTATAACTTCTCATTCTTCTGGTTGTACACGATGTCGAGTTACACCGGTAGTGTACTCATATAGGCAGGTAGGGTAATAATGTCCGATTCATTCTACTACCCTCCCTACCCTCATGCCCCCTCCTCTCCCTTCACTCCCCTCTAATCCAAAGTAACTGTTCTTCCCTAGTCCCACCACCATTGTGAATTAGCATCTGCATATCAGAGAAAACATTTGGCCTTTGGTTCTTTGGGATTGGCTTATTTCACTTAGCATAATATTCTCCAACTCCATCCATTTACCAGCAAATGCCTTAGTTTCATTTTTCTTTACTGCCCAGTAACATTCCATTGTGTGTGTATATGCCACATTTTCTTTATCCATTAATCTGTTGAAGGGCACCTAGGTTCATGCAGCTATTTTTAACAGACATGTGGAAAGGCTGAAATCATGCCTGGGCTGTAGGAGAAGATCTTGGGGTCTTAGATGTTTGGATGCTTCATTTTTTGAAACTTCCAAACTTGTGACCTGGCAACAGTTTGTTTTTCTCAATGACCAATTACTGTTCTAGTTGCAATTAATTCTGCACCGCCCCCCCCCCCCCCAACACTTTGACCAAAGGAAAAATAAAACCAACCCAGAATGGCAAAACACCATCTTAAAGCCGGTGCTTACACTTCATAGCCCCATTAGGGAGAGTAGCCTGCTGTCTGGGGGTGGCCATTGACCCTCAGACTAGCCTCACTGGAGGCTAGAAAGTTCAAGATCAAGGTGTTGGATCAGAGTCTGGAGAGACAAATAACCTTCATCTCCACTCTGGAGTGATCTTAGTGTCATAATAGACTAGAGTAGGATAGGGATAAGTGGGGCTGTGGCCCCTCTTCCACTTATCTTTCTGACCCTTCAAAATACTCTATTTTATGAGTGTTTTCTATTTCCTTTTCAAATGTGCAAGCCAACCTCAAAGCGTGGGTTGCTTGGGTTACAGAGGAACTTGGAACCCCCCCCACCCCTTCTTAAGTATCCCTCTCAGCATCTAATGACAAGATTGGCTGCTTTGAGGCTTCTTTGGAGTCTGTGACTGGGATAACTCTGAAGAGGAGTATTCTTAGAAAAGACCTGGCACTGGAAATTTGCTACTCCATCCATCTATCTATCTATCTATCTATCGATCGATCTATCTATCATCTATATATATTAGTTGTCAATGGATCTTTTATTTATATGTGGTGCTGAGTATCGAACTCAAGGCCTCACACATGCCAGGCAAACACGCTACCACTGAGCCACAACTCCACCCCTTGCTACTCTTTGAAAGTAGGGAATGAAGTGTTTTAGAATGGATGACAGCCTTTTGTGACTCCTAGACAGAGATTTTTACAGGGGGGAGAGGCAATTTCATAGGAGAAGGGGGAACTGGGCTCCCATCTGTGCTACTGGGGAAAATGAACCAGATGGGAGTCAGATATGGGCTCTACTTCTTTGCTCAGTCTCTAATTCACGGTGGCCATGGAGAAGTGAGTTTTCCACCCTTGTTGGAATCTTGGGCAAAATAATCCTTCAGGCAACTTTTAAGTCTTGAGTGCCTTTCTTCCACAACCAGGCTGAGCAAGCAGGAAGGAAAGGAATCTTGGTGCAGGTTGTATAGTATTCCTCATGGTATGGCCTGCAGGAAGGCCTTGCATAAGAAAGGCTGAGCAGTAGCTAGGGTGAGGCAGAGCAGAGAGTGATTTTGGGGCAGGAAGATGGCCAGATGACTCTCAGGTTCTCTCAAGACTTTAAGGAGGTAAGAGTCATGAGGGGGCCATGAGTGAGTTGGCTGCAGTGCCCAATTTTGGCACCAGATCCAGCTCTTAGGAGACTCATGTAAACCTGTGGCCATGAAAGTATAAGGCAGGGTGGAAAATACAAGGGAGGGAGAGCCCCTTGACCACGGCCAAGGATGTGGTGTTAATGCTTGGGACTGAGGAAGCAGGTCACAGGTGGTCGTATGGCTCATACTGCAGTCCGTTGCCTGGGGAGACCCTAATGTGGGAGACAGGTAGTTCAACAGCTCAGTGGAGCTCATGATGCTTGAAGGCAGGCTTGATACTTAATTAGGCTCTGTGCCAGGCACGGTGGGACAGTTCCTAAAATATTGAAATAGGAGGTACAATTTGGAAATGGCTGAGACCCCAAGCTCTGTGAGTGTCCCTAGCCACCATGGTCCTGGTGGGCCCTATCAGGGGGTGGGTCCCTGGTGTTCACTGGCTCGTATACTGTCGGACATTGCGCAGCCCTGGACCTGACTCCTGTTTCTAGGTATCCTCTTGACCAGTGTGTGCTCCTGGACGTGGGAGGGAAGAACTTCCCCAGGGACAGTTCTGGAGTTTCCAGATGCACTTGTGACCCCTGAGGCTACATCTGCCTGCTGGAGCTTCCCCAGAATCACTCTTACGTGGGGGCGGTGGCAAGTCCTGCTTCCACTGTGAACTGTATTACCTGTTAAGTAAGTTTAGTCAAGTGTTGCTTAATAATCAGGCTACATTCTAAGGAATTCATAGTTAGTCATTTCATTGTTGTGTGATGATCAAAGAGTGTATTTACGCAAACCTGGATGGCATAGCCTACTACACACATAGGCCATATGGAATACACACACACACACACACACACACACACACACAATATAGCCTTATTGCTTGTAGGGCTTGGACCAGGGCGAAGGACAGGTAGCTAATTATCAAAGAAAAGGAAATTGGAAGGTAGCACCCCCCATCACCTGCTTGCTAACAACTTCCAGGGGAGGGGAAGGATTGCATTTTCCAAAATCAGCAATCACCCTTGGACAGCTCTCTTCCTGTCCTTTTGGTCACCTAGGTGGAATGGGAGGAGGGGGCATGAGAAGAAAGGATACCTGGAATCTGTAAAGGGGCAGGACACCCCCACTCCTTGGGGTACCAGCTCTGGACTCCCTCCCCTCCAGACCTCTCTCTCTCTCTGTCCTAACCCTTAAATAAAACATTTTGCTCTTGCCTTGGCATTTCTCAGGTGTTTAATCTTCAACACCAGGGGAATGGGACCCGATCCTGATTTTCAAGACTGGTTTCAGGGCATGAAGAACAAAACAACATGAGATTAAGTCAAACACAAGAGAAAACAATGCAATCCTGAGACATGGTGCTTTAGTCAGCTTTGCTTTGCTGTGACCAAAAGATCTGATGAGAACAACGTAGGGGGGCGGGTGGGGCAGAAATTAATGGCTCATGGTTTTGGCTTCCGGTTTCAGAGGCTTAGTCCATGGTTGGCTGAGTTCATAGCTCTGGGCCTAAGATGAGGCAGAATATCATATTGGAAGAGTGTGGTGGAGGCTCATGACTTGACAACCAACAGGAAGGAGAAAGAGAGAGAGAGAGAGAGAGAGAGAGAGAGAAAGAGAGAGAGAAAGAGAGAGAAAGAGAGAGAGAGAAAATAATAATGTTCTGCTCACCAGGGACAAAATATAAAACCCAAAGGCCCTTCCTCCAGCCATACCCTACCTGCCTACAGTTACCACCCAGTTAATCCGTATCAGTGGATCAATGCATGGATTAGGCTAAGATTCTCATAACCTGATTATTTCACCTCCAAAGTTTCTTGCTTTGTCTCTTACACGTGCGCTTTTGGGGGACACCTCATATCTAAACCATGATACATGGAGAACATGATAGATGAGGCTCCTGTTGGTATAACACTGAATATTGCTTGTTAATTTTTATAAGTATGAGTGCACTCCAAATAATAATTTAGTGAATACATAAACCAGTAACATGGTTAGTATGATTATCAAGTATTATTTACTGTATTCGGTGTGTGTGTACTGATGTGACTGTAGCTCAGTTTGTTTACACCAGTGTCACCCCCCACATGTAATATGTCGTGCTATGACACGTTAGTGTCACTAGGTGATAGGAGTTTTTGGCTCCATTATAACCTTAAACCATTGCATATGTGGTCTGTCACTAATTGAAATGTTATATAGTGAGTGACCATATGTTGACCATCACCCCTGGATGGAGGGAGGAGACGGCAGACCTCTCCACTGTGAGGTCATTGTGGCAGCACATGGCTGGCTTACCATCTTTATTTTTCTTTCCTTTTTGATTTACTTTTTTTTTGGCATCAAATAACTCTTCACTTCAATGAAGAACTTTAAATGTAATGCATTACGTTTTCCTCCTATTGTTTAAACCTGCTTAGTTTTGCCGTCTTCCTCAGCGGTGTGAAGAGGGTAGTGAGTTCTGGCATCTCCTCTCACAGGTGGGATCACGAGCATGGCACAGCAGACTCCAGTTTCTTACCCTCCCTCCTTCACCATACCTGGCACCGGCCCCTGGGCAACTCCTGGGAGCCGAGTCCTGCTGGGAGCCGAGTCTGCTGGGAGCCATTTCTGCCTCTACCCTCTACAGGCAGTTGGCAGGCTGAGGATCTCTTTCCCTCGGCCAGTTCCTGCCACAGCTAATCTCCTCCCCTGGCCCTTTCTTGGCACTGAGCCTCCCTGGCAGAGCAGGCTGCCTGTCGGTGTCTTTGCCAGGCAGGTCTGCTTCCCCGCCTGGCCCTGTTTCCCCCGAATCCTTCCTGATGGCCTGATCCCTGACCCGACTCTGCTGGGAGCCTCTAGAGTGCCTTCCTCACTAGTCCAGCCCCCCATCACATCCCTGGATTCTCCCTTAAGTGCCTCCGGTGTTTGCTTTACAGTTCACCAAGGGCTTTCATATTTTGTCTCATCAAGTGCTCAGCAGTCCCTCAAAGAGCAAGTGATGCCTTTGAGACTGCAGGGTGTGGATCAGGCAGATTTCCTGACTGGTCCTCTCTGCCTCTGCCCTTGGGCTGTGGAGAAGCCTCTGGGAGAATGAGTCCTCAGGCCAGGTGAATTGCTAGGAGTTGGCTACTGGGCCTCTTCTGGGATGACTAGCAGATGGCAGCAGAACCTGAGCTTCCTGTGGCTCCCTGGCTGCCAGATCTGAAACAGAGAGAGTGGGGTAGGGTGGGTGCTTTGGGGTAAACTGTAGGGCCATGAGAAAGGATTGGGTCCCCAGCATCACCAGGCTATGTGGAGACAGTCTAGTTGAAGGACAAGCCATTCCTTCTTGGTAGTTTAGAAGTCTACCACCCAGGTAATTTCATGAAGACTCAGTGACAATTTGGGGAACACCTCAGCAACCTCAGCTTGGCCTGCCTGTTCCTGTCAGTGGTTCTGCCTGATCCCAGGGCTGAGGAGGGTTTCATGGTCTGGTCCTTTTTGCCTGGACGCTAGTGCGCCCTTTGTGCCCTTTGGCTTTGGCCCTGTCCTTCCATTAGGACTCCCCAAGATGGGACTGGGGCCAGGGGAGCTATTTGTGGACTTTGGAAGTCTGGGGTAGGTTTGGAGTAAGCATGCCCCATGACTGCAGGGCCACTTCTGGGAGATGGCCTCTCTCCCCCGTGTCACTGCAGCATCTACCTCAGGGTCCCTGTGTTCCTTTAAGCAGGGAACGTGGGAAAAATTTCTTTTGGACCAACTGATATTGCCAGTGCAGGAGAGGAGATGGACCTGTCCAGCTCCTCTGAGTTGGGAGTCCTTCAGATTACCACAACTTCTGGATGGTTTCAAAGCCTTCCTACTTATCTTGGTTCCCAAGATTATAATCTTATTTTTCCCTTCAATGCTGACATTCCCAGTCTGAATCAGGGCTGTCTCCTGCTGAGGCAGAGAAGGCAGGCACCTGTCCCTGCTGTACTCCTTCTGAATAGCTCAATTCATACTTATTTGCAGAAACATTACTATCAATAATGGGAAAATGAGGAGGACAGTTTTTCTTTTAATGTGTCACATCTGATTAGCTGGGACCCCATCTGCACCTGCCTTCTACCCAGCTCTTATTTCTGACTCTGAGGAGGACTCCCTATCCCAGTCCCTCTGCTGCCTGTCTTGAAGACCTCACCTCCTGGAAGCTGGCCCCTTCCTGATCCTTGCTGGGTCAGGCAACAGGAGGGAAATGGGACGATGGCCCACTTTAATTGAGGCCTACTGCCTCTGTTTGTTCTGGGCCCTTGACCCGGACTTACATCAGAGCCAGTTTCCTAGGTTGACTCAGAGGGATAACCTCCTGGGTCCTGAGGATGAGTGGTAGGAGCTGGTGAGAACTGGTCCTCTCACAAACCAGACTATGGCTGCAGCTGGCAGCTTCTTCAGGTTGGCCCAGAACTGTCCTGCCCAGAATTCAAGAGAGTCTTGGGCTAGTGCTTTTCTCTTCTTCGGAAGATATAATACTTAATTCCATTCCTTTAGGGGTTATCCTTTAATTTTCTGCATTTCTTTGACTTACTTAACCATAATATTAACCTTTATCTTTATTCTGGTCCTTTTCCTGAACCATGTAAGGAATTTGGGTCATTTAATTTTTTTTTAAAAAAATTTTTACAGTCTGCATTTTGATTCATTGTACACAAATGGGGTACAACTTTTTGCTTCTATGGTTGTACACAATGTAGATTCATACCATTTGTGTAATCATACATGTACATAGGGTAATGATGTCTGTCTCATTCTACCATCTTTCCTACCCCTGCCCCCTCCCCCTTCTCATTTCCCTCTACACAATCCAAAATTCCTCCCTTCTTCTCCTACCCCCACCCCCACCCCCATTATGTAGCATCATCCACTTATCAGGGAAAACATTCAGCCTTTGATTTTTTGGGATTGGCTTATTTCATTTAGCATGATATTCTCCTATTCTACACAATGGAATATTATTTAACCATAAAGAAGATTTTGGGTCATTTTAGCTTCATTTTACTTCTCTCCTGCCTTACATGCTTTTTCTTTTTAAAACTATTTTCTTTTCTTTTTTTTATACTTTTAGTCCTAGAAAACTTGTAAAAATTTAGTACCACTCATAGCTTTTTTACATCCTTCTCTCAGTTCCATATATGTTAATATGTTACTTCATAATATGTTACTTCAATATGCCTTATACTTCTACCTTTCCACATCATAACATTTTCGGAATATTTGAGGGAAAGTTGTAAACATGATGCTGGGTTATCCTTAAATATTTTTCTTTGTTTTTCCTAAAAAACAGTGACAAAAGCAGATAATTTTCATGATTCACCACTATAATCTACAAACCTTATTAAAATTTTGCCAAGTACCACTGTGGTGAAGGTGGGGAAAAATACACAAATACACACACACACACACACACACACACACAAATGTGTGTATATATACATATATATCATATATATTATGTAAAATGTCTCTATTTGGCTCAGAATGCAATCCAGCATTACGTATTGCATTTAGCTACCATATTTCTAGTTTTCTTTAAGCTGATCTTTCTTCTGCTTTTCTCTTTTTGCATTCAGGCCAGTTATTCTGTAGAACAACCTTACTTGAGTTCGATGTTTTCTCATGATTAAATTTGGTTTTATTGGTCTATAATCACAAGAACAGTACATCTCAGATCAGCTTGTTTACACCCATGCCAATGCCGGAGGCAGCGTTGGATCAGGAAGTGCTCTAGCAGGAATAAGTGGGGCCACGTTTTTTTGTCTAACTAGAAATCCCTGGATTATTGGTGAAGGTGGATTTTCCCTTCATATGTTCTTGACAGACGCTGGGTTAGGCCATTTGAGGTGCTGCTTTCTGAAGAGGCCTGGAGATCCTGGTCCTGTGCTGGAAAGACTGGGATCTGTGTATGGGAGCCTGAAGGAGCATGCTCACCCTCCTCTGCTGCCCATGCCTCACACAGAGGCCCACAGGTCAGGAAGAAGGAGGAGCCTCTGGGGAAAGTGCAATGAAAAGTGGCTGCAAAAAGAAAGGAAAAGACAGAGTTAGTTGCTGCCAGCAAGAATAGTGACTAAAGGGACACAGGCTCAGAGAATCTGGAAACTGTTACCTAGAAGACGAGGTGGAGAAGGTGTCCTGTGAGAAATAGAGAGGAAGACACTTGGGAATTGCACAGGGAAAGAGACTGGGGGGCAGATATAGAGAGCAGAGCCGGATAGAGGCTGGCACAGAGGCAGTGGGAGGAGAGAAGCCGTGGCTCCTACCCAGGCAAGCTCTGGCAGCCTCAGTGCTGAGATGAGAACATCAGAGAGGAACCCCGCTTGCTCAAGGAGGCAGAGTATTTCCAGATTATCTCTAAACTTTTCTTTCCTTCTCAATATGATGACCCTACTCATTCCATGTCCTCTGTCTCAGTTACAGGAGTATCTGTCACAGTGGGGTTAGGAGGGATCAGATGTCCCAGCCCCTGGGCATGACCCCAATGAGGGCCAAGGACTCAGTGGGCATCACAGGACTAAAGGGATCCATCTGAGCTGCCCCACCTCCTGTGTCCACGATGACAACAAGGGTAACATGGAGGCCTGCATTCCAGGATCTCTGGGAGGTTGTGTGAGAGACACTGTCCCTGAGCCCAACTCAGACATTTAGTGTCCACTTTCCCTCCAGCATCATAGGGTGCTTCCTCAGGCTCCGTTGTCAAGGTCTCTCCACACCCCACCTGGGAATCTACAGGTGGCAATCCTTGGGTTCCAGGCCTCAAATGGCAGTCTGTCATCACCATTTCTTGGAGGATTGTGACTGGTATCAGTATCTGGCAGGTGTTGACTGTTCTGGAGCACAGACGAGATTCCCCACAACAGGAAACAGAGGGATGACAATCCTTTGGGCTGCAAAACAAAAATAAAAACAAAAAAACCAAAAACCACTGAGGGGAAAATGTCTTAGTTCTAAGGTTTCACTGTCTCCTAGAGAGGTCTAGCACAGAAGTATTATCCTCAGTGCACAAAGGGCATGAACCTGTGGTCCCACATCCCTGCTCCCCAGGCAGAGGGTCCCGTGTTCCAATATTAGTCTGGTCATTGACCATTTTCGTGCTTTAGGATTAAGAGTGTTCTTCCCACTGCTCTGAGCTATGTGTTCCCCACAGCAACTCCCATTTCTCTGTGACTGACAGTTTTGGTGCAGAAATTTTTAGTAAAATAATGGGATCTGGGGAATGTGAGAGAGGCAATAAAGGCCCTGCAAGATCAGCATTCAGAGAATCAGCCTGCTGGTGGGATAAAATGCACAACAGTGCTGGGAGCGCGAATGAATTGTGGGCTTGTCTGAGCCGTCTCTAAGCGGAGGTGTGCCCCTTGGAGAACTCTCCGTGTCATCTCACCAATCTGAGATGACTCCGTTGGCAACGTCCTGCTCAAAGAGAATTCTGTGAAACTCTGGGATCTATTGGTCCCCAGAGGTGGAAGGAGATTCTGGTGCTCTTAAATAGCCTTGAGGTGCCAGCTGCCCCGAGGAGGAAGAATCACTGCGCGAGGGTTAAGTCTCCAGTCAGCCCAGCTCCCCCACAGCCTCTGGCTTCCTGTTAATCTAAAAAAACTTTTTTCTCACAATAAATCACTTAGATGTGCTTCCCTATAAATAAAGCACCCATGGGGCCCCTGCTGTTTAAACTCTTTTTCTGTGTCTTTTGTCTTTTATTTCTTATTAATTCTTTCAGACTTTTAATTTCTCAGCCAGTTCACACCTCTGTTTGGTTTACCAATCCCTTGCTGTGCAGGACACAGTGACACAACAGATTTCCTAGGCTGTTAGGAAAGATCCCCTTCCTGTGAGGCCAGCAGCTTGCCTGCAGACAAGGCCTTTATGTGAGCAGAGCAAAGCTGAGGGGCATTTCCAATAACCTTGCAACTTCCATTTCTGCTTCCCACCACTCTAATCCCATAATTAATCTACAGTATAGGGAAAGAGGGCTCCTTCCTTCATATCAGGAGTTTTCAACTTGGAACCAGTATTTTGTGCTGGGTAATTGTGTGTTGTGAAGGTTGCCCTTTGTACTGTAGGATGGTTGGAAGCATTTCGGATGTCTACCCATCAGATGTCATTAGTACCTTGTGAGTTGATAAGAAATACATATTTGCTCTCTACCTCCTCCCCGACTTCCTGGCACACAACTCCTAAAAGCCTTGACAGTCACCAAAGTGATGGCTAGTAGCTGGGGACTCCTGAATAGCAATAGGATGGGGATTTGTTGCAGGGGAACCAATCCAGTGATTAGAGGATTGGAACTTTCATCCCCCACATGTAGGCCTATGGGGATGGGAGAGGGACCAAGGGGTGAGTTGACCACCAATGGCCAGTGCTTTAACCATTCATGCCCAGAGCGGAGACTTCAGAAAACCCTAACAGGACAGAGTTTGAGGAGCTTCCAGGTTGGTGAACATGTGGAAGTATGGGATGGTGGCTCCCTGAAGAGGTCACAGAAGCTCTGTACCCCATCCTCTGAAACCCTGCCCTATGAATCTCTTATATTGGGTGGTTTCTAAGTTATATTCTTTTATGATAAACTTATAAATGTCAGTAAATTGTTTGAGCTCTGATAGCCATTCTAGCAAATGATCAAGCAAGCCTAAGGAGGTGGTGTGGGAACTTCCAGTTTGTTGGACAAACATCAGTGGGATACTGGGGACCCATCCTTTGTGAATGGCATCTGAAATTGGGGGCAATCTTGTGGGACTGAACCTCCTTGTGCAAACTCTGTGCAGTTAGTATTAGAACCGAGTTAAACCGTAGGTCTCCTGTTTGGTGTACAATGGGGCAGGGAATTGAATTGTGTGGGAAAACACCCATACATTTGTTTGGTGAATAGAAGAGTGGAGGAAATAAAGCTTTTCCTTACACA